>JAZKJV010004009.1:0-162511 GCA_037367405.1 Ottelia alismoides
ATATATCGATATCGAGAAGAAGGGGATATGGATATCAGGGTGTATATCCATTTATTGGGATATCGATGATATATGACTGATATATCAATGATGTATTGTCATATCGGTCAAAAATGAGTGGACTCAATACAAAAAATCCTGGATATTGACCGATATCAACAAAATTTCACCGATATCTATATATTGATGAATAATAACCTTGTAAACTTGATTTCACTACTTATTTTGCTACTCTTAGTATTAAAACAAATCATGTTTTATATATTTTGTTTCGGGCACTACTTATTTTGCTATTCCCTAGGCTCGTTGACTGGGCAACGAGACCCCCGTCTGGTATGGTATTGTGCAATAGTGGTTCTTCAACTTGAGGGTGTCCAATCGATTTCTATTCATCTTCTTCCCTATTCGAAAATATTATAATAAATTATGTCTCTTTTAGAAAAATGCTATTAGGCTCTGTATTTATTGGTTCCAAAAATAGCTCAAACATATTGTTTATACATAATACTCCATTTCTAATATATATAAGTCAACAACCAACATTAACAAATGATATGCTCAATATGACAGATATGTGCAATATAAGTGTCATGGATGATCGATATGTGTGATATAAGTGTATATTTGTAAGTTTTTTAGTGTTCTAAAAACTTGGACGAACTCCGTTTCCAATATCTATAGATCAACAAATAACAGTACCAGCAATATGTTCGATATGACTGATATGTGTGATACAGGGTCATAGATGATCGATATGTGTGATCTAAGAGTATATTCGTAAGTTATTTAGTGTTCTAAGAACTCGAACGAACTCCATTTCCAATATCTATAGGTCAACAATTAACAGTACCAGTGATATGTTCGATATGACCGATATGTGTGATATAAGGGTCATAGATAATCGATATGTGTGATCTAAGAGTATATTAGTAAGTTATTTAGTGTTCTAAAAACTTGAACGAACTCCATTTCGATTTCTAAGAATCAACATGAACATCGATATGCTCGAAATGACCAGCATGTTCGATATATGATCTATAAATGACCGATATGTGTGATATAAGTGTGTATTCGTACGTTATTTGTTGTTTTAATATATTGGATAATCATAATTTTTAAAAAAATGCAAAATATTGGCTTTTTTGAGTTATTTTTGACATTTCCCACCGATTACCGTCGATATATCGGCGATATATCCTGATATATCCTTTTCCGAGCGAACCAAAACGATATCGATATCGATACGGCCTTTCCTTACCTGAATCCATTATCCATTCTGAAATATCTGGCATGGACTGACTAGTATATGTAGAAGTAGTACATGTGGCACCCGTGAATGTGGAAGCAGCAAAGTTTGATGGACCAGAAGAGGAGCTATGGGAAGCATCTACATATGGCATAATCTCTCGAAGGAACACAACAAACTCATCAAAACGTTGATCTGTAGAGCCTCCACTAGTGGTAGTTGGTAGAGCTTGCTCATCAACTCGTGCAGACGGTGGAAACTCGTGCTTGGAATAACATGTATCCTCGGAATGGTCTGATCGATGACAATAAGTGCAGGGTTGGTGTGATCGTTGAAATCCATGCCCACGGGGGCCACCTCTCCCTTTGAATGGATAAGAACCACCTCACCCACAGGAAGCAGCCATAGCAGATGAAGTCTGAGAAGCAAAGGTTGAGAAGATGTTGAGTCGACTCAGCCTCTGGTTTGCCTCCTCCATGGGAGGTATAGTAGAATCAGCAAGTATCTGAGAATGAGCTACATCATATTCTGTGTCAAGGGATGCCAGAAACACCCCAGTCATCATCGAATCACGGTACGCCTTCAACTGCTCAGGTGTAGTTCTCAATGGCATGTAGTCATGTAGCCTCTCAAACATACCTCTGAGAGAGGTATACACCGTGTGTAAAGGGCGGCCATTCTGTTTGGTCATGAAGATGTCGTTTTGAAGCTGCAAAATCATTGACTCATTTGTCGCTTGAGAATACATAGTAGCGAGGATGTCCCACATAGCCTCATGGCCTCAAATTTCAGCGAAATTCAGTCGAATTTCTGTCGAATATCGATATCCTGTCGAAATCAAAATTCGACCGAAATGGCCGAAATGACTGAAATATGGGAGCCCTAGTACAAAAATGACCAAAATGACCGAAATTTTGGTCGAATTTCGACCGAAATTCCACTGAAATTCCGTTTCGGTCGGTCACCGAAATGGTGACCGAAACCGATATTTAGGGCCTTGCATAGCCTTCACAGTAGGTTGGCCCAACATGTCATTGGCTATCTACACAGACATGGTTCCAGATAGTCCTACTCAAGCATAAGCATCATCTGCCTCCCATGAGGCATAGATTCATGTCTTGCCCTCCAGGTCATCACGTGTAAGGATGTATTTCTTTCCATGACTCTGAATCAAACTCATGAATTGCATTGCCCACAACTCATAATTCGTGTCATCCATCTTGACAATGGGTACGGGACCTTGAAAGCACCCGTGGATGTAACATTGCTCCGATTTTCTGACATATTGCCTGACGAGGACATGACGAGATCGTAGACAAAGGATAAAATGTGTTTATACATACATTAAGGAGATGGTTATGCGTGTAGACTCCATTGGCAACCATTCCCTTATTATTTTCTTTCTGCGCAGGCACGAGAGGTGATTGCAGTAGTCTATTTTTATTATTTCAGAGCAAAATCAGACCGTGTATGGTGTCAAAACCCCATACAAATCCATGAATCAGACCACCTCGAGGCCCTTAGGCAGCTGCCACAAGCAGTACCCCCTTTTTGATCGATTGTACATTGATGGGAGAGGGGCGGGGCGGCGGCCCCGAGATGGCGGTGAGCGGGGTGGTGGCGACGTCTAAAAAGAGGAGATAGGAGCGGCAGCAATGCTGAGATGGCGGAGAGAGAGGGGCGACGACGGCGTCGAGATAGAGGAGAGGGAGACGATGGTGGCGGGTGGTGTGGAGCTAGGGTTAGGGTTTCAATGCTCCGGTCTAGGACCGTCGCTATGATACCATGTTGGAAGAAGAGAACTTATTATACTATGGTGTCTTGTGGGTGTGGCTCTTATATAGAGTTGAGAGACCATGGGAAAATACATAAAGAGGATAAACAATAAAAGGAGTGATAAATAAATACATGAACAAAAAGCTCTCAACAAAATAACCATCATTTCATCAGCTTTTAATAAAGGTTTCAAAAAGCGGTATGCAGTATTCAGTCGGTAGGGTCACTGATTACTGATTAAACGGTATGAGGAGTTTAAACGGAAATTAAACAGGTTATGCGGTTTTACATTTTTAATTAATAAAAAAATTATTACACATATATAATTAATAAAAAAAGTATAAATAAATAAGAAAAAATAATCATATGTTCACAATATAGATCAAATATTGTCAATTTCAAGAAATGTTTCATCCAAATTTCAAAATAGATAACACAAACAACTAGAACTCATAGCCAAATATCGAAATAGACAATATAAAAGCCATGGATAATGGTGATCCTTTTAAATAAGTAAATCCATGTCCTGAAAAGGCCGTTTAAGACTGTTTAAACGATCGTTTAAGGCCGTTTATGCGGATTGTCCGTCTAGGTACCCGTTTTTTATTAAACGATGTGGTCGAGCACCGCATGCGTTTAATGGTCGTTTAGACCGTTTTTTGCATCCATGGCTTCAATAAAATATGTTCGGTCTTATAATGCTTTGGAATTTTGTACAACTGCTTTAGCTCAGTTATTTAGTTCATATGGGATTGTGCAACAGACTTCTTGCCCTTATACATCACAGCAAAATGGTATTGTTGAACGCAAGCACTGTCATCTTTTGGATATCACTAGGACTCTTCTTATTTAAGTCGAGTTCCTCACTCCTTTTGGGGAGATGTTATCATGACTAGATGATATCAGGTCAAAGCACATGCCTTATACTATGCTAGGTGAAAAGGAATCTCTCTCTCGTGTGTTCCCTAAGAAAGAGCTCATTTCCCTTACCTACGAGTTTTTTGATGTTTCGCCTTTATACATCTTCTGTCCCCATTTCATAACAAGCTCACTCCTTCGACTGTCAAATGTATGTTTGAGGGCAATTCTCGACTCAGAAGGACTATAGATGCTTTGATACCCTCCACAGAAAATATTATATTATTATTGATGTTGCCATTTTTGAGTTCATCATGTATGCTCCTACAGGGGATAAGATAAGTCCATCTAAGTCTGGAGAGGTCCTTCTTCCACCACCTCCCACTACTTCCATGCTTGTTGCTCCTCGACCTTTCCCAACATCCAGCCATGGAAGGCCGTATCGATATCGATATCGTATCGGTCCGCCCGGAAATGGATATATCGGGATATATCAACGATATATCGACGATATCGGCGGAAATATCGAAAATGGCTCAAAAAAGCCAATTTTTTGCCATTTTTTCAGAAATTAAGATCATCCAAGATATTGGAACAACAAATAACCTACAAATACACACTTATGTCACACATATCAGTCATTTATAGACCATATATCGCACATATCACTATCGCTGGTATCGCACATATCGGTCGTGTCGATGTTAATCACATAATGTTGATTCTTGACTTATGAATATTGGTAATGGATTCCATTCAAGTTATTATAAGTTTATAACATGAAATACTACAAATATACACGTGGTAGTGAGGACTATGGTCCTTAAACTCCACATATCGGTCATATCGATGGGAATATATAACGAGACAATCATTGTTTGGCAATTGGCATAAAGATTTATGATTTATCTAAAAGCTACAAGTATAACAACAAATGACAAATATCCAAATCCATTTGACAATGTAAAATGAGATGACCTAGGCTAAAACCAAGAGTTTCGCGATGGATATAAATGCCCCCCTTCCTTGTTGTCTCTCATAGAACTCGCAGTAGTTCTCCCATGTCATGTACGAGTACATGGCCTCGTAATCCATCACATACTGCCCGTATTGGTGGTCATCGATGCCTATGAGTATCCCGAGACGAGGATAAGCAGTACTAGATCCAGTATCACGAGTGGCACAACGAGGCCGGGAACTACTAGCTTGAAATCCTCGGGACGACGACGGAGTAGGAGAAGATGTCTGCGGAGGAGGACCTGGAGGAGGAGCGAAATACTCTGGGAAGATACCGAAACTGTCATCACCAAAGAAGTTGCCCTGGCTGAGCTAGGTCTGCTCGGGTTGGCTACCTTGGTAGTTCTCGCCGTTGTAGCTGTTATATCCTCCATACCCACTGTTGTAGCAGCCATATCCATAAGATGGAGGAGTATACGCCTGAGGAGGAGGAGGGGGAGGACCAAGTGGAGGAGCAGGAAAATATTCAGGGAAGACCCCAAATGATCTCTCATCTTGGGAGGATCCATATCCGCCCAGGGGACTTGTTGTTCCTACACGGTATGGGCTGTCAATGTCCATGCAACTCAAGGAACCTACAGATGATATCAAATTCGACATGTAGCTATCTGTAGGATGATGGCCACGTCGTCCATATGCATCGTAATCCATACGTCCTGGACTCGGACTTGGGACAAACTGCCCATGTATGTTTCCATGTCGTTCAATGTATTCCCGCTCTGACTCGAATCTTCTATCATCACGTGGTCCACGACTACCTGACCCCCCTGAATATGTGTCCCCGTCACCTGATCCACCACGGCCACCAACAGCAGCATCAACATCATCATCACTCCCACTGTCATCTTTTGATTTGGATTTGGATTTCGATCCAGTAGAGAGGATGTCGTCCACAATCGTATCAAGTTCCACCCCTCCAAGAGGGTCCGTGATTCGCCCAGATCTGACCATGTAGTCGCCAATATCTGCTCCCATTTGTTGGCTTATATTCTCATTCGGCCTTCCTCCCGGTTGATCGAGCAATGGAGCACTGTTGGAATCCAACCACCTCTGCAGAACATCTTCGTCTGCATCGTCGTCGTGCATCTTGAAAACATATGTAAGATCCATAGGGTCTGTGTCGTCGTCTCTGTCATGCCCCTCTCTTGCATGTTTCATTTTCAACCTCAAGTTGTAGTGCACGAAAACAAGATCGTGGAGTCGTTCTCCCAACTTGTTCCGTCTCCTCGAGTGGATCAAGTTGAATGTGCTCCAATTTCTTTCACAACCACCAGCAGATGTTGTTTGGGATAATACTTTCACTGCCACTTTGCAGAGGTTGGGAGCTTCAATCCCGCACAGTAACCACCATTCGGCTGCGGAAAAACGAAAAGAGATAAATCATAAATCAATAATAGTCAAATTGTTTGTTACACATGTCAAATGTCAATCAGTAGACTTAGTATTTACCAGGAAGAGTATTGTCGTGTCCATTCACCGCGGTCACCCTACCGAAAGAACCCAAGGCAACCCTAAAGTATTTAATCTGCACATTAATCGAAACTTTAAGTCATATTGTTACAGTATGGTTTGTGCCACAAAAGTCAAAAAAGATTGTACATTATACAAGCGTCCTTATGGTCTTACCTCATTCATGCACGAGGTTTGTGCCTTCTCGTCCTTGACGAGCTTCTCCACCACAACTTGTACGGCTGCTAGAAGGTCAGCATTTGTACCAAGATTGTTCTTGTATTGGCACTTCGGATTTAAGTAGTATGTTGTTGACGAACAAATTTTAATAATTCAAAACAAAAATACAAGCTTACGAAAATGGATTAGAAAATCTAAGTAAATAATAAAACGTACCAGCCTTGTGAAGAGGATGTGAGAGCATCTTGGGCCATCGTCCGTCTATGATGTCCAACCATGCATTAAATCCTCTCCCAACTGCTTCTCTGACCTTCTCCCTCATGCATCGCATTGTCTCGTAGATGACTCCCATAGTTGGCTTCCTATCCCCATCTACGATACGCAATGCAGAAACAACAGGTTCCATTATTTTCGTGACCCTTGTCACATCATCCCAGAAATGAAGATCATTGATGATTGTCTCCACTATCCTTCCTCCTTCAGTTCGAGCTTCTAGATTCTCGAACCATTCACCTTGGCAGCACATGGTCTTCAACCCTGCCTTGTGCTGTTTGAGGCTTTGCAACGCTATAAAATTGGTTGCAAAGCGTGTGATCCCGGGCCTCACCAACTCACCATTGCATGTACGTCTCATCAAGGCCAACACTTTGGAATGGATGTAAATGAACGTCGTGATCGCTCGTGCTTGTTCCATCACCTTCACGACGAGCTTCCTCTTGCCGAAGTCCTTCAGAATCATGTCTATGCAATGCGCAGCACACGGTGTCCAAAAAATGCCGTAGCTGCTGGACTTCATTATTGTTTCTCCTGTTTTCTTAAAGTTGTTGCTGTTGTCCGTAACAATCTGTATGATGTTCTCTTTCCCAACGTCATTAATGACGTCCTTCAGCAACTTCAGCAGGTACTTGTAGTCCTTGACCTTTTCAGAAGCATCGACAGATTTAAGGAAAATCGTCTTACCGTCGCAGTAAACGAGGAAGTTGATGATCTGCTTCCTCGTGTAACTTGTCCAGCCATCACACATAAGCGTCACGCCGTATTTTGACCATCTCTTCCTCAGGTCCGAGATGTACTCGTTCATCTCCTCCTTCCCTTACGCAAGATACTTGTTCATCAACTCTTTGGCACTTGGAGCATTCACTCCCGTTCCAGCTGCGGCGATCTCATCAATGGCATGCTGTAAGAAAGGTCCACTAGCGACATGGGCTGGGATGCTCTCCCCAAAGAAGAGCTTACTGATGGCCCTGCCCACTCTTTCGCGTGCGTTGGTGAACATCCTCTTCACCGTCTTCTGCTTCGGGTCCTTGCTTGGTTTGTACTGCATGGACCCACGCCTCGTCAAGAATGGTTCTAATCCCTTCCCCCTGTGCTTCTTAGTGGGTAGTGGTACTGGTGCACCTCCACTGCCACTCCCACTGCCACCAGAAACGGGGGAAGTCGCCGCGTGCACCAGCGAGTTCTCTCCTCTCAAACTCGCTCCTCATGGACTCTTTTGTCACCCGCTTGTACGCCCTCCTCTCCACTTCGGTCTGAACGTCACCGGGGTAGACAAAGTCCTCGTCGTCTGAATCAGAGAGGACATTGAACTCCTTCTCAAACATGAACTCCTTAAACTGTTCATCCTGTCTCGACCTCTCCAGATCCTTCTCCTTTTTCCCTCCATACTGCCTTCACCAAGTCCCTCACGTCTTTTGGACATCGAGTGCACTTGGCAACATTTTTATTGCTGCCAACAAGGTGATGTTTCAGTCTAGTAAAACCCCCTCCTCCGAGTTGCTTACCACAGAACTTGCATTGTGGTTTCGCTTTGTTGTCATCTGGAGCGGTGGCATACTTCCAACCAATCTCTCCACTCTCGAAATCCATCTGTCTACGAGAACCATCAGAGTTTGAACCGGAGTGTGCCATGATCTTGAATCCTTGAGCTAAAAAATACAGAAAAAAAATCAAAAGCCCTAAATTTCAACACCAAATTAGTCAATAATATCAACAATTAAACCATGTTTTCTCAACTCGAAATTTAGGGGTTTTGGTGTCAATTAAAACTCATTTTCAGATCTGAACAGTAGCTCCTAAATCCATGGTTTAACAAATCAAAAGTTAAGGGTTTTGGTGTAAATTGAACATCAATTTCAGAACTGATAATTAGCTCTTAAATCCATGTTTTCTCAACTCGAAATTTAGGGGTTTTGGTTTCAATTAAACCTCATTTTCAGATGTGATCAGTAGCTCCTAAATCCATGATTTAACAAATCAAAAGTTAGGGGTTTTGGTGTGAATTGGACCTCAATTTCAGAACTGATAAGTAGCTCTTAAATACATTTTTCTCAACTCGAAATTTAGGGGTTTTGGTGTCAATTAAACCTCATTTTCAGATCTGATTAGTAGGTCCTAAATCCATGGTTTAAAAAATCAAAAGTTAGGGGTTTTGGTGTGAATTGAACCTCAATTTCAGAACTGATAATTAGCTCTTAAATCCATGTTTTCTCAACTCGAAATTTAGGGGTTTTGGTGTCAATTAAACCTCATTTTCAGATCTGATCAGTAGCTCTTAAATCCATGGTTTAACAAATCGAAAGTTAGGGGTTTTGGTGTGAATTCTCAATTTCAGAACTGATAATTAGCTCTTAAATCCATGTTTTCTCAACTCGAAATTTAGGGGTTTTAGTGTCAATTAAACCTCATTTTCAAATCTGATCAGTAGCTCTTAAATCCATGGTTTAACAAATCAAAAGTTAGGGGTTTTGGTGTGAATTGAACCTCAATTTCAGAACTGATAATTAGCTCTTAAATCCATATTTTCTCAACTCGAAATTTAGGGATTTTGGTGTCAATTAAACCTCATTTGCAGATCTGATCAGTAGCTCCTAAATCCATGGTTTAACAAATCAAAAGTTAGGGGTTTTGGTGTGAATTGAACCTCAATTTCAGATCTGATAATTAGCTCTTAAATCCATGTTTTCTCAACTCGAAATTTAGGGATTTTGGTGTCAATTAAACCTCATTTTCAGATCCGATCAGTAACAAATCAAAAGTTGGGTTTTCGTGTGAATTGAACCTCAATTTCAGAACTGATAATTAGCTCTTAAATCCATGTTTTCTCAACTCGAAATTTAGGGGTTTTGGTCTCAATTAAACCTTATTTTCAGATCTGATCAGTAGCTCCTAAATCCATGGTTTAACAAATCAAAAGTTAGGGTTTTGGTGTGAATTGAACCTCAATTTCAGAACTGATAATTAGCTCTTAAATCCATATTTTAAGTTCTAACAACCTCTACAAAACCCCATTTTTTTCACATACAAATATCATATTCAAGAAACTACATCGCCACCTCTTATATTAAAAAGGATTGGCAAAAAAATCAGACAATTAAGAGAACTTAAGAGTTAAGAGAGGCTAATAGAAATCATACTTCAAAAATTAGACTTCATACTTCAAAAATCAAACTATACTCACTAATTAAGAGAACAAAACCCCTACCAAAATTTGAAAATTAACTCACTAATTAAGAATTTAAGAGAGGCTAATAGAAATCATACCTCAAATGCTTGGAGGAAGAAGGCAACGGCCTTGGAGGAAGAAGAATTGCAGCTCAAATTGTATGTGGGTCGACATGGGCGATATTCCCATTAAATAGTTGAAACCCACCAACACAAAGATGCCATTTCGTGCATGCCAAGTCATCAAGATGCCAAGTGTCGGGCGATATATCGCCGACACTCGATATATCGGCGATATATCACCGACACACGGTATTTCGACATACAGCCTGATATCGATATCCCTCTCTCGTCGATACCGATATATCGCCGATATATCGCGCTACGACCTTCCATGCATCCAGCTAAGGAATGTCGTATCAACATCGATATCGTTTCGATCTGCTCAGAAATGGATATATCGTGATACATCGTCGATATATCAACGATATCGGTGGAAATGTTGAAAATGGCTCAAAAAATCCATTTTTTGTCGTCTTTTTAAAAAATTAAGATCATCCAAATATTAAAACAACAAATAACCTACAAATACACACTTATGCCACACATATCGGTCATTTATAGCCCATATATCGCGCATATCGGTCATATCGTTGTTAATGTTTATTCATGACCTATAGATGTTGGAAATGGATTCCATTCAAGTTCTTATAACATTAAATAACTTACAAATATACATTTAGATGGCACATTTAGATCATTTGTGAAGACTATGATCCTTATTGTTGGTGGGAATTGTTGTTTTGTTATTCCAAAGAACCCTAGGCTCTCTTATATAGAGGAAAGCCTATCGGTTAATTACATAAGTAGTAACTAAGGAAATAAAAAATGATAAACAGTACACCGACTATATAAATCTCTTAACACTCCCCCTCAAGATGGAGCATAGATATCAATCATGCTCAGCTTGGAAGAACACTTCTGTAATGGTCCTCTGAGCAATGGCTTGGTGAAAATGTCGGTTGTCTGCTCTGATGAACTCACATGTGAAGTAGAAATCAGGCCCTTCTGGATCATATCTCTAGTGTAGTGCCAGTCTACCTCAATATGTTTTGCTCTTTCATGAAAGGCAGGATTATTGGCAATGAACAATACGGCTTGGTTATCGCATTTGTAGTTGTATGACTAGAGGTACCTTTATATGCAAATCATCTAGTACAGCTCGAACCCACATCATCTCTGTACTTGCTTGAGCCATGGCCATGTATTCAAACTCAGCACTGGATCTAGCCACAACAGTTTGTTTCTTGCTTTTCCAAGAAACCAGCAAACTACCTACAAACACTGCAAAGCCCGAAGTAAACTTCCGATCCTTAGGGCATCCTGCATAATCCGCATCCGCCATGCTGAAATAGATAAATTTGTTTCCCTTTTAAATAGCAATCATGTGCCTGACGATGACTTTAGATACCTCAGTATCATATATATAGCATCCATATGCACCTGTCTCGGTTGTTCCATGAAATGGCTAACTCGACTAACTGCAAAGGCAATATCGGGTTGAGTTATAATAATGTAGAGGAGCTTACCCACCATTTCTCTATATCGTTTGTCAACTTCCTCGGTATCATTATCATATAATTTCATGCTTGGACCCATATGAGTACTCACGGGTCTACACCCAACCATATCGGTTTCAACAAGTAAACCTGTAATATATTTCCTTTGGGTCATCACAAGACCCTGTGTATTCCTGGCAAACTCCAACCCTAGAAAATATCGTAGAGTACCCAGATCCTTTGTAATAAATTGACGGCCCAAAAATGCTTTTGCCATCATTATCCCCTGAGCATCATCTCCTGTAACCAAAATGTCATCAACATACACCATGATCACAACCGTACCTCTAGGAGTCTTCTGAGTGACCAACGAATGAACGGCATTTGATCTCTTGAATCCGTTCAATCAAATGGGAAATCTTCTGAAACCACGCCCTTGGGCTCTTTTTAAGACCATATATTGCTTTATGAAGTCTAAACATCATATGATTCTCCCCCTCAGCAGTGAACCCTAGGGGTTGATGCATGTAGACTTCTTCATGTAAATCACCATACAAGAAGGCATTCTTAATATCAAGTTGAAACAAGGGCCAATCACGTACCACAGCAACAGACAGTGGGATACGAAAGGTGGAATGACGAGTAACAGGTGAAAAAGTATTCATATAATCCACACCATATGCCTGAGTGAAGCCTCGCACCACTAGCCTTGCCTTGTAACGGTCAAGACTACCATCTGCATGATACTTAACTGTAAACACCCATTTACAGCTAACAACAGACGCTCCTGAGGGAGCAAGAACCAAGCTCCATGTACCCCGTGATTGTAGGGCAGCAATCTCCTCCTCCATAACAGAATGCCAACAGTCATTCTTCAGTGCATCCTGATAACTCTGTGGTATCGCCACGGTCGACAAAGCCAAAGTAAATTTCTGAAAATCCCCTGTAAGACGATGAATGAAATCTGGGAGGCAAGGGGATATGATGCACAAGACCGTTTATGCATCCGTATGGCAATAGGAACATCCATATCATCACCCATTGTCTTCACCGGTTCACATTCCTCCTGCAATGATGATCCCTGCACATGCATACTATCCGACCCATCATTAGTAATAGCATCCGAACATACTTGAGGAGCAAGGGATGACTGACGTGCAGCATGAGCAGGACTCGACCGACGTGTGTAATATTTAGGTAGGGGCGAGACAGTTGGTCTTGGTGGTGGTGGCGGGGGTGGTGATGGTGGTCGAGATGTTGTTGGTGTGATGACAGGGACAGGAACACATGTTGGTGGATTCAGAGTAGGAGGAGGTGGAACATAAACCTCATCAGTATAAGTGGATGATGCCAACCTGTCACCTGAAGGTGAGAAGTACATAACGGACCCAAAAAATGTAACATCAGCACTGACAAAGTAATTCATGTTGAGAGCCCTAGGTGAGATTAACCCACAAAGACACACTTGACAGCCCTAGGTGAGAGCTTGTCAAGTCCAGGGGACAAGTGGTGAACAAAGGCCACAGCACCAAACACATGAGGGGTAAGTGAGAATAATTCTTTATCGTGAAAGACAACATAAAGAGGAATTTGCACACCAAGAACCGAGGAGGGCATAAGATTCACAAGGTAACCGGTTGTAAGTACGGGTCGTACGGCATCCCCCCAAAAGGAAATAGGTACACAACTCTGGATAAGTAGGGTTCGAGTAATATCAAGAAGATGTCGATGCTTCCTCTCTGTGACTCCATTTTGCTGGGATGTGTAAGCACATGTGGTTTGATGAATAATGCATCTAAACGAGAAGAAGTGTGAGAGAGAATGAGTGCAAAATTCCAAAGCAGTGTCCATACGAACATATTTAACATGAGAGGAAAAAACATTTTGGCACTTCAATTATGAGATTTCGAATAACATTCCCTGCTTCGGATTTATTCTTTAACAAAAAGACCCACGACAAGCGAGAGAAATCATCAACGACTACAAGATAAAACATGTGTCCTTGGTGATCAGGAACACGACTCGGGCCCCAAATATCTACATGAAGTAAATCAAACGGGGAGCTACTACTCCGACACTGACGACTCGGAAAACTAGCTCAACAGTGCTTGCCCAACTGACAGGCTTCACACTTGAACGAGGAACTCAAGGAAATCTGAGGTAAGAGAAGACGCATCTTCTGAAGCGGGAGGTAACCAAAGCGTTGATGTCATGTATACGGAGATACTAATCCGGCCGAATAAGAGGACACGCCAGCATAGGAATTCCGAACTAGGCGATAGAGATCATCCTGCTCAGAGCCAAAGCCAATCACCCTACATGTTAGGATGTCCTGAAATATAAGAGAAGATGGGTCAAATATAGCACGACAGTGCAAATCCTTTGTAATGTGACTAATAGATAGTAAGTCCATCGAAAAATCAGGTGCATGTATAACATTCTGTAAATGCATGGAAGACGACAAAGTAATCCCCCCTGACCTGTGATGGGTGAATGAGTCCCATCAGCTTTTACCATGGACCGTCCTAGTGGAATCTCCCTGTATGACACGAGTCTGTCTCTGTCCCTGCAAAGATGGTGTGTTGCACCAGAGTCCATGATCCTTTGTAATGTGTTGCAAAGATGGGTCAAATATAGCACGACAGTGCAAATCCTTTGTAATGTGACTAATAGATAGTAAGTTCATCGAAAAATCAGGTGCATGTATAACATTCTGTAAATGCATGGAAGACGACAAAGTAATCCCCCCCTGACCTGTGATGGGTGAATGAGTCCCATCAGCTTTTACCATGGACCTTCCTAGTAGAATCTCTCTGTATGACACGAGTCTGTCTCTGTCCCTGCAAAGATGGTGTGTTGCACCAGAGTCCATGATCCAATCTGAGACATCTGAACTATGACAAGATGGAAAAGCACAAGCACTGCCTGAGTTGCTAGCAGAGGCAGAAGTACTGGCAGATGCTGAAGCTGCAATGACTGAAGAACCTCTTGGAGAATCTGTAGACAGGAGGCATAATATCTCTCAATCTCGCAACGAGATCCACGAACCTCTGATCCGAGGAAGACGCGGACGGAGATACAACATGCTCGGCTACTCGTGCCGATGCTGGAAACCCATGCTTAGAATAACATGTATCATCAGCATGACCTGTGCGATGGAAAAAATGCATGGCTGGCGAAAACGACTGCCTGGACCACGAGGTCCACAACCACGGAATGAAGACGAACCACCTCTTCCTCGAGACACAGCAATCGTCGAGGGTGGTGGAGTAGATGCACTAGAGGAGACAGAGATGTGGCCGAGCCGCCGGTATACTTCCTCCATAGGAGGAATAGGACCATCGGCAAGTATATGTGAACGGGCAGCTTCATATTCATGATCCAATGCCGCAAGCAGGACCCCCACCATGGTAGCATTCCTGAACGTCTTCTGCTGCTCAGGGGTGGCCATGGGAGGAATAGTACTATAGAGCTTCTCAAACATCCCTCGTAGGGATGTATACAAGAATGAAGTGGCCGTCCATTCTGCTTTACTGTGAAGATGCCATGCTGGAGCTGTAGCATCTTTGTCTCATTTCGCACCTGCGAATATGTTGCTACTAGTATGTCCCACATCGCCTTAGCAGTGGGCTGATGGAGAACATCATTAGCAATCTTCATCGACAACGTACCTCATAGCCAGACCTTGACATATGAAACATCGACCTCCCATGAGTTTTGTCTGTCGGCTCTTCCTCGGTTAGAATGTGCTTCTTACTGTTCGACTTCATGAGGCTCATGAACTACATCGCCTAGAGCTCGTAGTTCGCCCCATCCATCTTGATTATTGGCGCGGGACCTTTGAACGCGTCTATGGAGGGCATATCAACTTTGTGTTCTGACATATCTCCGGAAACAGAGAACTAGGATTTGTAGACTAAAGAGAGGTGTCTACATAAATTTCATTGGATTTGAGTACGTTTGTAGACTCTACGCACTCAAATCCATTGAGATGGTGGAGAAGACGGTTGCAGAGAAGGTGGAAGGTGCCGACGGGAGATAGTCGGCGAGGGGACGCGGCGGGAGTGGGGTGGCGGAGGGAGAGAGGCGGCGGGAGAGAGAGAGAGACGGTGGGAGAGAGGTGGCGGCGGCGGGAGGGGGTTGGCGGCGCCGGAGAGAGGAGGCGACGGGAGTGGCGCCGAGGAGAGAGAGAGAGAGGTGCGGCAGGTGAGGAGGGCTTTAGGGTCTGTTTGGTTGATGGGTTGGAGTGGATTGGGGTAACCTGATGTGAATAGCAGTTGTTTGGGATGGTTATGAGGGATGGAGAGGGTTGGAATAAAGAATGTGATGTGATGCCACTATGATTTGTGATGGAATTCCAACCCAAGAATAGGGAGGGGTAATCCGGGTTACTCCGGGGTAACTCGGTTACCGAACAAGCCCTTAGGGTTTTGGCTCTGATACCATGTTGGTGGAAATTGTTGTCTTGTTATTCCAAAGAACCCTAGGCTCTCTTATATAGAGGAACGTCTATGGGTAAGTTACATAAATAGTAACTACGAAAAAAAATGATAAACAAAATAATAATTACATAAATCTCTCAACATTTATATTGCATATATCGGTCATATGGAACATATCGTTGGTACCGTTAGTTGTTGACCTATGTATATTGAAAATGGAGTTCATCCAAGTTCTTAGATCACTAAATAACTTACGAATATACTATTAGATCACATATATCGATCATTTATGAAGCTTATATCGCATATATCGATCATTTTGAATATATCTATATTAATGTTTGATTCTTGACCTATAGATATTTTTTTGAAGAATTGGCTTATAGATATTGGAAATGGATTTCGTTCAAGTTCTTTACAACATGAATAACTTGTAAATATACACCAAGTTGAAGAACTATAGTATGCACCCTCATGTCACACCATACCCTACAAACAAAATATATATAAATCATTGTGTTTTAATACTAGGTGTAGCTAGATATATGTTTTAATACTGGGTGTAGCTAGATAAGTAGTGGAATCAATCTTGCATGTAATAGCATTGATATATAGAGATATCAGCGAAACATCCTCTAGGATTTTTTGTACTGAATCCAGTCATTTGTTACCGATATGAGCTGATATGGCGATATATCGCCGATACGGCCTTCTATGCATCCAACACACCTCAGGTAAATTCTGAGAACTTGGTTTCTATTGATGGCACTAGTAGGTTAAAATGATGAACACGATATACCAAATGAAGACAACATACAGGAATATAACCTAGGATGGTCAATTGCATTATGGAAAGGAAAAAGAGCACTTACAATGTATCCCCTAGCAAGACATCTGTCACTAGATCGATAGTCCATGAATTATCAGAAATGTGTATTGGGACTATTAGCTATTGAGATGCCATGTACATTCCAAGATGCTCTTCAAGAGAGACAGTGAAGGCTTGCAATGGAAGAGGAGATGGATGCTCTTCAATCACGAGGGACATAACCCTTGTTACAGCTCCGGAAGGAGCATCTGTTGTCAGTTGTAAATGGATCTTCACAGTAAAGCACAGGGCAGATGGTACAGTTGACAGATGTAAAGCCATGCTTATTGCCAAATGCTTTATACAGACCTATTGTGTGGATTATATTGGCACATTCTCTCATGTAGCAAAACATTCTACCCTATGAATTCTGCTCTCTGTTGTTGTGGTGTATGATTGGGCTCTAATCCAACTAGATGTCAAGAATGCTTTCTTTGTTGAAATCTGATAAGAGGAAACGGAATCGATAAACAAAATAATAAATATCACGAACACGAAGATTTACGTGGCACCCTACTCCCTAAGTAGCGGGATGAAACCACGGGAGAAGCCCTCAAAGGGGCAGATATTCTATTGAATTTCTCTCAATGAGTACAGGAGGTGAGGGGATCTTTACATAGCCCCTCAGACAGAGTGGCGTCCCACCGCTCATCCATGTGGGACTAAACTTAAGTGGGGTAATTGGATCTTGGTGAGATATAATTACACGCCTATAACATTCTCTAATACTATCCCTCAAGCTGGAGCTGAGAAAGCTGCAGCTTGCAACAAAAGAAAGTGTACAACACATCTTTACACGATACATCACAAGAGGAACACATATCCATTGATGGTAGAAGACCTCGCACGAGGACGGGTCAGCAGCTTTCAGGTCATCGGAACGTATCTTTGTAATGCATGTAAAATCGATGCGATATCAGGTCACCGGAACTATCTCTGTCGTGCCTGGAGAAGAATCGTTGCAGAAGAAGTCCAGTGCGGGAAACCGATCGGGACGTAAAAGAAGTGTACGCCCTGAAGAAGAATTTTGCTGCTTAATGAAGACGGATGATCAAAGAAATCTGGAGTGCCGGTCTGTAAGTCGTGGACGTGCAGATGCCCTGAAGAGTATAGCTCAGACTCCCCCTTTCTCTCATACACGATTGAATAAGAATCATGGATCAAGTTGGGAGAAACAAAACATAAAGATGAAATGTTTTCACAAATCATCATTTTTTTCTTCTCTCTTTTTTAAATTGATTGCATACGGCTTTTTTGTATGCGCTATCTTTTTTTCCCTTTTTCTTTTCTTTTTTGTTGCTCCGTGGGCCAACTTAGGTCCAAAACCTTGCATGTCCCCCTCCTTTTTTTGACAAATAGTCGTAGCCCACTTGGGCCTTACAATAAAAACACATTTTAAAAAACAGTCCATCGAGCCCTAGGGATCCCATGGGAACCCCTTCAGCCTCAAACACGCTGCCAGAGGGGTTTGGCTGGAGAAATGGTGGTCGGTTCCTATGCAAGAAGGAGAGGAGGTTGGCTGGAGATGCGCCGCTCGTGGAGTTGCGAATTGTGTCGACGCCGCGTCATGCAGAAGATGGATCTCGAGGAAGATGAGCCACCGAGGGAGAGTCGTGAGGTTGTTCTCGCGAGGAGGCGAGGGGCCCCACGTGTCGTGGCTTAGAGGGTCGCGGGGTACGCCGCGGCCTGAAGTTGCTATGGAGGAGAGGTCTTGCGCGCCGCCAGCGATGCGGGCCCTAGAGGGGTTGTTCGATAATGCGGCGAGATTTATTGTAGTTCCTCTTGAGGAGAAACGCCTGAAGAGGGGCGAGAAGTGTGACTGGCGATGGGGCTCGAGCAAAGATGGAGGGTTCCTGCACGGCTAGGGGGTGTAGCCTGATGCGCATCGCGCGAGGAGCCGCTGAAGAAGAAGAAGAAGCGTCCTTTGCCACCTTTGCCTGAGGATTTGCCGTGAAATAGATCTGATGTTCAGATCTAGGATTTCGTCGCCATATGCGGAAGGGGAGGTGCATGATGATGCCGCCCTGGAGATGATGCCTTTCTTTGAATTCTTGAGAGGAGACTGAACATGGAGGCTTCCGAAAAATGATTTAGAACAATCGAATCTTAAGAAAAAAATGTGGTTTCAACAAAAACCCTATAAGCGAACTTCTCGATGCTCGAATCTCAAACCAAAACAAAGAACATAAAAATCTCGAGAATCGACCCACTCTGATACCATGTTGAAATCTGAGAAGCGGAAGTGGAATCGATAAACAAAATAATAAACATCAAGAACACGAAGATTTACGTGGAACCTTACTCCCTAACATGGCCTCAAGCTTTAGTGAAATTCGGTCGAATTTCTATCGAATATCGATATTCTGTCGAAATCGAAATGACCGAAATGGCCGAAATATAAGGGCCCTAGTACAAAAAATGACCGAAATAACCGAAATTTCGGTCGAATTTCAACCGAAATTCTGTTTCAGTCTGTCACCGAAATGGTGACCGAAACCAACATTTAGGGCCTTGCTCCCTAAGAAGCGGGATGAAACCACGGGATAAGCCCTCAAAGGGGTAGATATTCTATTGAATTTCTCTCAATGAGTACAAGGGGTGAGGGGCTCTTTATATAGCCCCTTAGACAGACTGCAGTCCCACCGCTCATCCATGTGGGACTAAACTTGAGTGGGATAATTGGATCTTTGTGAGATTCAATTACCCACCTATTGCATTCTCTAACATTCTTACATAGTGATCTTCAAGAAGAGGTATACACGCAACATCCAGCTTGGTTTCTTGTTGAGGGGGAGTATATCTGCAGGCTACATAAGGCCATTTATGGACTAAAGTAGAGTCCCAGGGCTTGGTTTAAAAAGCCCTCATATCTAATAGAACAGAAAGGATCCAGACGATCCACTTCAAATCATTCCTTATTTGTACGGAAGACACAACAAGGTATGGTGGTTATCCTCGTGTATGTTGATGACAATATTGTTACAAGTGACAATATTCAAGGGGTAACTCAGGTCAAGAAATTCCTACGTCAACAATTTGTCACCAAGGACCTGTGAGAGTTGAGGAACTTTCAAGGCATAGAATTTGTCAGAAATAAGCAAGGCTTGATAATGACACAAAGAAAATATGTGATGGATCTACTTTCAAACGCTGGAATGCCAGGGTGCAGACCAACATGCACACCTATGGATCCAAGCATGAAGCTACATGAAGATGTCACTGAGGAAGTAGTCAATTGAAGATACAAAGAGCTTGAAGGAAACCTACTTTATTTCACCATTACCAGGCCTGATATTTCTTTTGCAGTTAGTAAAGTTAGTCAGTTCATAGAACAACCACAGTAGATACACATGGATGCAGTCTACATGATCTTCAGATATTTGAAGTCATCACCAGGAAAGGGCTTATTATTCAGTAGAACTACCTCTTTATCAATCTCTAGCTACGCAGACAAATTATGCTGGGTGCCCAAAAGTTAGGAAATCTACCTCATGTTTATACATTTTTGTTGGAAATTCACTTGTGTCATGGAAAAGCAAGAAGCAAACGATGGTGGACAGATCTACTGCAGAATCTGAATATAGAGACATGGCTCAGAGAAGTGTTGAATGATGTGGGTAAAGTCTGCTCATTATGACCTCCACATTAGTGTGCCTCTACCTATGCAGTTGAACTATGATAATCGGGATGCCTTGTTCATTGCCAATAATCCAATCTTTCATAAGAGAACAAAGTATATTGAAGTAGATTGTCATTTTACTTGGGATATGATTCAAAAGGGACTGATTGTTACCTCGCATGTTAGTTCAAGTGACCAGACAACTGATATCTTCACCAAGGCACTCACTCGAGGACATTTTGAGAAATGTAGTTCCAAGTTGAGCATGATAGATATCCATGCTCCAGCTTGAGAGGGAATGTTGAGAGTTTTTCATATTCATGTCTTTATTTATCGCTCCTTATTTTGTTTGTCCTCTTTATGTATTTTTCCAATGGCCTCTCAACTCTATATAAAAGGGTCATATGGCACCACAGAATAATCAAGTTCTTATTTCCCCCAACATGGTTGTCGACTACCTAATGCAACCCCCACAACGAAGGGTTGGACCCTAGTCTTTTGTGCGGTAGGTATACTACACTACCACCAGACCATTGAAGTGGGTTTTTCAACCTCAACGTTCAAAAAACGATAAAAAAATTATCCATTACCATGTTTACTCAAATTGATCAATTTTACTGTGTTAATCGATCAGCACATGATACATGAACGATCAACTCTGATTTTTTGATTTTCCAAACAATGGAATTTCCTAGTTTGTTACCCACTAGCTACTTTGAATCCCCAACATCTATGTAGACCACCTAACACTAGAAATAGAATCTGGTAGTCTTTATTGAGACACATGACCAAAAGAAATATTATCTACTCATCAAAGTGAGGAAAGAGTGCTCAGGGTACTATATACGTGCTCTAAAGCCATCTACAATATCGAGCTCTATTTGCTCAGTGTGCTCAAAAGCGATCATCTTCATCCTCAAGCAAACTTTCCATTGAAAGTTACATAATCTTGTGAATTCAAGTTTATTGCTAATATATTTCTTTTTTGGCATATTATTCAAGTTATGGATTTCCTTCTCTCTGAGAGATAAAATCTTCTTTAGGGAGTTATCGAAGAAATGGTGCAGGTTGTACACGAGGACATGTGGAATGGTGCAGGTTGTACATGGTGCAGCGTTTAGGGAATATTGCATGTTGTGATACCCTTGATGTGAAGTAGCCCAATATAGTGGATAAAAGTTTCGTTGAGAGAGCAAATAGGAAATCCGAGATATGGTAATGAGTCGTGGTTTTCACGTGCTTAAGTTTTCACATTAAAATCATTAAGCATTGTGGTTTAATTCTTTTTATTATATCTTTGTGATTTGTAAATTTTAAAATGGATAATGCTATTGGGATTATCGTATATTGCAAAACTCACCCCCCTCTTGTATCGAAGATGTGTGCCGCATTTGAGGCGGTAGTTTGGAGCCGCTACTTATGATGCTACGAACACAAGATCTCAACGGACTTCAGTTGTAGGGTGTTGGGTTCGCTCTATTCTTCTTTTGTTTGTGCCTTTGGCGAAGCATTCATAGGGATGGCAGTGTGTTTCAATTTTGGTTGGCTAACAGGATGGATCATGGTGTGCTATGTGATCATTTTCCATGTCTCGTCTCTTCAGCAGCAAATACGGGAATGTGGGTTAGCGGGGCTTGGGAAAATAGGGTGTGGTCCACCTATTTTTGCTCGGATCTTTCTGATTAAAGAATAGTGGAGTTTTTTACTTTGTTGGAGCACCTATCTCCTATGGAGGTACCTCCGTTAGGCATGAATATTGGATGTGGGTACATGGTCCCTTCTCAATAAAGAAGGCATATAAAGCATTGTATACCTCAATGGTTTTGACCAGACAATTGCACCATCGGAGTACAAGCATGGTTAGAGTAAAAGATTCCTCTACAGATCAAGATTTTCTTTCCGCTAATTAGGCAAGAATGCTTGATGATGGATGATTGTATAGCCAAATCTTTATATTGGGCAAATGGGTCATGTCAGTTGCATGTCACAAGATCGTAGGATGTCGACAACTTATTCTTTGCATATGGCACCTCCATGGACATCTAGGCGATGATGGGTTTGCAAGGGATGGCAATTGAGAGTGCATCTATGTTTTTGGAGTCAATTGAGCCTTGTCGAGCAATCCCTACCCTAGAGTAATATCATAAATGAACATTTACGCATTTCATTTTATAAGCAATCACCAAAATCCAATAAAGATCTTTTAATCTTCAAAAAAGGGGGGATATGCATTGGGAGCAACTAAGAGGGGGGAGTAACCAGAAAGAGGGATAATGGGAAACTAAGAGAGAAACAGGAATGGGAACATGAGGTCTGGAGACATGCATTGGAAATTAAAGGATTCTGTATAATTAGGGCTAAGACATAATATATGGAGTACACCTTCGATGGAAGCAATGGTGAAGGAACCGAGGTGGAGATTGGTGATGATAACATTCGGAAGAGAGATTCTTTTAGATATCTAGGATATATTTTGCAACATGATGGGGAAATTGATGGAGATGTTCCTAATAGAATAAATGCAGGCTGGATAAAATAGAGAGGAGCCTCTGTTGTTCTCTGTGATAAGAAAATTCCTTTAAAAATTAAACGATAATTTTACAAAGCAACAGTGAGACCTGTTATGCTCTATAGATATGAATGTTGGCATGTGAACCATAGACATGTGCAGAGAATGGTTGTAGGCTTGTAGCAGAAATGAAAATGCTAAGATGGAAGTGTGGGCACACACACATAAAGATCGGATTCGGAATGACGCAATCAGAAAGAAAGTTGGTGCAGCTTCAATCGAGGATAAGATGCGAGAAAACCGCTTAAGATGGTTTGGTCATTTGCAAAGAAGGTCAATCGATGCACCAATTAGGAGATGCGAGTGTTGGGATGATGAGCCGGTTAAGAGAGGGCGAGGACGGCCCAAGAAGTGTTGGAAAGATACTATACGATGGGATCTTAGTTTTTTGGATATAAAACCGGGGTTGGCCAAAGATAGATCTGAATGGAGGCGAAGAATCCATGTAGCCGACCCTACTTAATTGTGGGAAAAGGCTTTGTTGTTGTTTGTTGTTGTTGTATTATTCCAGTTCCATGTCTTACTTAACCACGCTTCAAATCTGTCGGGTTATCTTTTAGGTACTGTTATTTTTCTGTTATTATTGAAAGTTGCACAGTTATTCATAAATATCTAATTAAGCAGTTACATCATGCTCTATGCTTTTTGTGTAAAGATGCTTATAAATCCACCATACTATACAGTTATTTTTAAGAGTTTATTGTAAAGATCACTATACCGCTTATATGCTCATATTATAAATAACTTTAGAACACGGTGCTACTGTTCCCATTGGTTTCTTACGTTATGAACTAGAAACTAAGCTCCGGATGTTTTACTGTATTTTTATCATTATTTTTACTGTATTTTGTTTAGCAGTGCAGTTTCTTCTGCGTCGTTATTGAAGAATTACACTAAAAATACTTTAAGTTTTTAAATGCTTAGATAATTGTGTTATAGTGTTATAGGCTACAGCTCGTCCCAATTCTAGGAAAATCGTCTCGATCTACCTGTCATTTGCCAAACCTTGGGCACAACATCAAATTTCACCTGACTTCTGAAACATAAACAGAGAACTCTAAGCAAATGAACAACCTCACAGGATGCAAGATATTTAAACAACCGGAATGATAAACAGCAAACATTTACACATGAACAACGAACAGGAAAAGCTTAACATTATGCGTGCGTGTAAGCTGCGCTGAATTGAACAAGTTTCCAGTCATACCAAAGCACGTGATATGAGGAATGTCATCACAACGGGAAGATCTTTAGTTCTCAATACATCAGCAGCAGAAAACAATGCCAGAGCTATCCCTTGCCTTCCGACCCAATGGGGGTCAGGTACAGATTCAACACTTCCAATGTATTGAATATACAGAGAAAACAAGCTCGAAAGTGTTCCCTGAATTGTGCAAGTTAGGCAAGAGAACAAACTATTTTAAACTGCAAATGCTGACAGGAAAATAATCATATAAATTTAATCCAAAAGATAGACCTGCATTGTTTCTGGGTTTTCATCCAAAGCGGCTGCCAGACCTTCGCCAGCTGCTACACGGACATTAAAGTTCCTATGAGCCAAAGCATTAAATAGGCCTGAGAAGTCTGTCCCAAAATCAAATCCATAACGATCCCACAAGTCCTCAGCGGCTTCAGCAACAACCTAGATCACTTAAAAGCACATCATTAGGAATCCTGCATCTATAAACTCCATGCAAAAGCAAACAATACAATTTATATAAAAAATAAAACTCATAAGAACTTTTTCGTAGCAAAACGTTGGTGAAATAGAGTAGTCCAATACTAGAAAGCAGCATGGCGAACACTCCTAGTCAGTTCATAGTTAAGGGTCATTTAAAAAATGATTTTCACACTGCCCCTATGATTCTTTCGCATGAAAAACCAAAGAAGGATTGCTAGAGGTTAGCTATGATACAAAGAAAAAAAACCCGTCCACAACAAAATATTACAAGTGGAATTACAACACCACCATCCCATATCTCCAGTAATATTATAGAATGGATCCCGTTCTCAATGTCGGGTCTGGCTGACCTAAATATCGCTCCTCTCTTTGCAACCAAATGGACCAGATTATGGTCAATGGTCTCTACCTCCTTTCACTTCCCATAATGGTCAAATCAATCACATATTTTTCCCACTAAATCCTTTTTCCCTCTCTAAAACCAGATCCGCATAAATATTTTATTTCACCCAGATGACGGCATTCAATATGTAGCTCCTATCTTTCACCAATATGTCAATTGATATCTCACGAGATGTCGACAAAGTCAGGGTGAAACATCAGCTAAGAGGAGAAATTTGAAGTTTTATAGTGCAACCTTCCATGATAATCATTTGGGCAATATCCTTCCTTGATTTCGCCCAATTTGACAGCAGGTTCAATAAGTATTTTGTCTTAAAGTCAGCCTCAAGCAATATCTTTCCCAGATTTTGCCCAAGTATCCAAGATGGAAGAGCATAGGTGCATGCAGGCAGCCTGGGAACCATCGCACTGCCACCATGGGGAGTCCTCAACAAGGTTTATTTTCACTTTTAAAGGCAAAAAATAAATCTACAATTTCTCATGATTGCAGCAAGAAAGATCAAACATCACATAAGAATCAATTCACGTGGAAAACTCCAACAGATAGAAAAACCATGGGGACATACAACCCCTAATCTACCTCGCTAGAGTTTAGGGTGATCTTCACTCCAATAATTTAAAAGAAGGTGGATGGGTACAATATAAAGAGATTGATAAGTGGCCTTCATTTAAAGATCCATTTACCTACTTACAATAATAATAAAGCTCAACACCTCCACCCCCTCAAATGGCATGAATATCAACCATGCCCAACTAGTCAAAATTTAACTAAATGTGTACCGTAAGCAGCTCTTTTTGTGAAGAGATGAGTAACAAGATCGCCAAATTCCATGTCTGAACTACACAACTCTCCTACATGAATCTTCTTACGAACAAAATATTTGTCATCCCCACATACTTTCTTTTTCTTTTTTTGAAACAAGAGGGGGGAGCATGGATAGGTGCCCACCCCAGAATTTGAACCATGGTCTTATGGGTGATAGGCACGCATCACTACCATCAGACCATTAAGTGGGTTCTCTCAGACTTTCTTATATCATCAAAATTGAATTATCGTATTTAGCTAACCATCGATCCATATCTTTTCATCCCCCAATCATCTACTTTGGGAGGTATAGGTGCCCACCAAAAAGGAGAAAAAGCACCCTAGGCCTTAGATCTTCTTTCTACTCATGTGGGTGCAGGTGGGTTGACCAGCAAGCAGGTAGCTTCAGCACTCAATCTAGATACCAAATTATGTTTCTTCTCTAAATAACCAAGTTCCGGGCAGCGTAGTGATCGATCAAAGGAAGGCCGTTTAGTAGACAACGAGTGAGCAACAAGTGTAGGAAAGACCGCCGAGGTAGGGAGCATACTTCATCCCCCATGTATCCCCCTCAAGGGACCTTCTCTTCCTAATGAACCCCCACCTTTCTTTCTCCCCCCTCAACACGTAGTGGAGTGTTTAGGACATACATACTTCCGAAGAAAGGTCACCATTTATAAACTAGTTGGCATTTTGAATATCTCAATCCATCACAACAACTGAGATCAAAATCCATACACAGCGAGCAACATGAGAGAAGGACTCAAAGTAAGTGTTAGAGTTATTGTATTATAGGCATGTATTATTTTATTTTGTTGACTCATGTGACCCCTCAAGGGTATCTATATAATTCTCTTTTGTTTTGCTCTCTAGGGTTTCTTGCTATATAAGAAACCCTAGACCTATAGAATAAACATTTTATTTATTCTCAATCCTTTTCTACACATGATATCAGAGCAACGATCCTACATCATAGTTCGTATCCAATCACCCACCGCCAACACTAACATTCTCCTAGCTGCAAGTGATGATCATCTTCTTCCTTGGTTGCGCACATGAACGACTCCATATCCTCTCCGTTTGTAGGTCTTGCACGAGGACATCCTCCGACCATAGGCATCGTCTAGGGCTCATAGTCAGGCCTTCAAATGCCAAACAGCAAGAGATCACCGAACCAGGGCACCGCTACCAAGCCATCAGACTTCAGTCAAACCTCCAGGCGACCTCCACCAAGTCATCAGGTTGCCGCCAGACCTCCATGGTTTGCTACAAGACATCAAAGGTACCGACAGACCTTCAGGGGATCGCTGCCAGTTTTTCCGGACGATCCCAAATCTCAAGGGGGATTCTACCATGCCATCCAGGGCAACCATCAGCCCATTCAGGGCAACTATCCATGCCCCTATCCCTTCCGGTCATAAAGTTCCATGCCCTAATCGCTCTACATGAATGATTAGAAAAACTTCTTATTGTATTTGATTCTCTATGACCATAACGGCCACGACACCCACCGAGGCAGAATCCTTGTTTACTATCAAACTATAGGGTTCAAAGAATTACGTGCTCTGGTTTCGAGCTTTCAAAGTGTTCATAAAAGGTCAGAGGAAGATATCAATCTTTACAAAAGACCAATAAATGAGACAAACACTAGGAGTCATGACATTGAAACAACTATCATGTCATGACATGGATGACCAATAGTTTTGAACCCCACATTACGGTGAACCTCATGTACAAGAAGACCGCGAAAGAGATGCGGGAGGATCTAACACATACCTACTCACAACAGACTACCAAGTCACATCAACCGGACCTCTAAATGTGTGGATCTGGTCTGCATCTCGGTGAGATTCCATTTTGTTGGATTATTATCACCATCTTACTGGATTTTACAAGGAACTTGCCATATTTCAACAGGTTTGTTGTACGAAACATGTGGTAGAGAGATAGGAATGGCGGGCTTACATATTTCTAGATGGCTAACATCTTCGATGTCGGAATGTGAGGAACAGTTCCTTACATCTGATACTCTTTGGTCCATCAAGATCATCATTGGTCGTCTGCAGCAGATTAAGACTTCTATTGTTCTTACTCGAGCTCCATGTCCAGTGAAGAACTCTACATTTCTGGCTACTTCCAATCAAGGAGGCAGCTCTAGTTTGGTCACGGTTACATGCCATGTATTCACTACCATACGACAAATCACCCATCTAAGAAGTGTCAGGCGAAGTTTGAGATGCCACCACATGCCAACATTGCATCACATTATGATAATACAGTGACAAAGACAGCTAATCAAGATTCCAATGGACAGAGGTCCAACTCTTTGCCACAAACTACTTATGTTCAATGCAACTGCTACAAAGACCTGATGTCAATACCAGTGAGGCTACTCCTGCACACATCTGGCCACTACTTCAGGTACCATAGCCATTTCAGCCAAGGCCACAACACATGCATGGATCATTAAGTCCAGTACATCTAATCATTTGACAGAAAAAGGTAGCAAGTTGAACTCCTCCCAACCTTCTTCTACTGTGAAGTCAGTCAGTGTTACCAACGGGGCTCACCCCCCCCCACCATCGTTGGGACTAAGGAGTTTTCCTCGAAACTCTGTTGTACCGGAGTTCATTGTGCCTCTGATTTTCCCTTGAGCTTGCTATATGTTCAAAAGTTGTGTACTGAGTTGAATTGTCATGTGATTTTTTTAATGAGTTATCTTGACTTTTTCAGGATGTCCAGACGATGCAGATTTTTGTGGGGGTATGAGAAGAACGGACTCTACTACATCCATCTTCTTACGGATTCTACTTTTGCCAATAATGTGTCTAATCCCACTTATCCATTTTTGTGGCATCTATGTCATGGTCATCCCTCTGCCAAAGCTCACCCCGTAATATTCCTATAAATCTCCTCACTAAAGCCATTTGAGTGCGAGGCATGCCAGTTCGGAAAACATCATCGAACTTGGTTTCCTACAAGGGTTGAGCCTTGTTGACCTATACCATTTTCTTTGGTTCACTGTGATATATGGGGATTATGTCCGATCCGCGCTATAGGAGGTCGTAGATATTTCGTGTTCTTTGTTGATGATCATAGCAAGTGATGGTTTAGTTAATAAAGGAACGACCAAAGATTAATAAGATTGTCAAATCATTTTCTAGTTCATTAAAGCTTCCTTCCAATAAAAGCAAATGATGGTGGAATCTTCAATTGAAGCAATCAAGCTTCAGGGAGAAGGTTTTAAAAGGCTTATCATGAGATTGTAACGGAAGTGCAAACGAGATGTGGAAGGCGGTAGCATCTTCTATTCGAAGGGTAGCTAAAGAGATGCTATGCGAGTCAAAGGGACGATCTCAACGTCAAAGGGTGGCTTGGTGGTGGAGTGGATAGGTGCAAAAGAAGCTCAAAATTAAAAGAGCATGCTTTAAAGCTATGCCTGAGGATAGAACATAGGAAATTGCTACAAACTACAAAATAGCAAAAAAGGAAGCAAAGAAGGCTGTATGCGAAGCGATGTTAAAAGCTTATTAAGTTTTGTTCAAAAAAATCTCAACTCTATAGAGGGTCAGAATGATATGTTCAGGTTGGCCAAAGCAAGAGAAAGAAAGACCAAAGAAATTCCTCAAGTGAGATACAGTAAGGATGAGGAAGGTCATGCGGTTGTTACTCAAAAGGATATAAAGATTATATGGAAATAGTATTTCCACAAGATTTTATTGCGGAAGGAAATAGAAAGATCACTTTGGGAGATCTAGCTAGTAGTGAAAGTTATTTGAATCGTGCAAGCTAAAGACGAATACAAAGGAAGTAGAGGAAGCTCTAAATATTATGAGACTTGAAAAGGGTGTAGGACCTGATGACATTCCTATAGAAGTTTAAAGTTTTAGGTGAGCATTGTTTAACTTGGCTTACAAATTTATTCCAAAGTAAAAGAAAACCACTTAGGATTCATGTCAGGTCGCTCAACTATTGAAGCCATCCACATGCTGGGAGAACAATGGAGATTTATAGAGCTAAAAGAAAAAACCTTCATATGATTTGTATTGATTTGGAGAAGGCTTATGATTATGTCCCAAAGGGGATATTGTGGAGAATTTTGGAGAAGAGACGAGTGCTTGTCCTATATATTAATGTCATAAATGATATATATGATAGTGCTTCAGCTTGTGTAAGACTGATGATCTTGACATCAACATTGGTATGCATCAAAGATCATCTTTGAGTCCATTCCTTTTTACTTTGATTATGGACGAGTTGACAAGTTCATTCAGGAGGAGATACCTTGGTGTATGTTATTCGTTGATGATATTGTGTTGATTGATGAGACTAGAGATGGACTAAATGAGAAGCTTGAGGTCTGAAAGCATGCATTGGAGACTAAAGGTTTTCGTATAAGTAGAGCTAAGACTGAATATATGGAGTGTTGTAACATCAGGATCCGAATTAATCAAATCCGACCCGATTAAGAGTCTAAAAGTTCATTTAATATTGATATAATATTGAATAACTTCAGTTCGATCAGTAGACCGCAAATTGAATTTCGTTCGGACGCAACAAACCAAAAGTCGAACGCATCGTAATGCGTGCCATCGGAAAAGTCATGACATAAAATTGCAAAATCGCAAAGCAAATCGAGCACACCCAAAAATCTGATTCGACAAAATAAGACCAATAAAATCGATCGTTCGTTGATCGAAGGTCGTTTGATTCACAAACCGAGATCGTATCTTAAGAATTTCGGGAATTCATACTCGATCCAAAGTATATGAATATTATACTCATTAGACGATGGAAACGAGTCATTGTGCACCCAAATCGGAGATTCAAGGCACGAGTGCGGATGACTTTAATATCTCAGTTAAATGAGAGAGAAATGTAAAAATAATAAATTTCTGCTCCAGAAGAATTCTAGAGCAGCCACTTGGCTCCCTCTACTCCCTCCAATTGGCACCCAAAACCTCTCCACTTGTTAAACTAAAAACCTACCCATTCCCTTATAAACACCACTCATAAAATCCCCAAATTTTCTCTGTGAATCCCCAACGAAGAAGTTGTTATTCCTTTATTTCCCTGCTCTAGTTGTTGTCCAGCAACTACTGGAGTCTCCAACCCTATTGCTGATTGAAGATCTAAATTTCACCCATATTAAGATCAACAAGGTACAACCCTATTCCCCACCTCCTTGCTACTATGCATGTACAAATAAATCCCTCTTTTGCTGTCATTTGTGAAATTTTAGAACAGTGAATTTAATTCCTTTCATTCTAAAATTTATAAGTATTGAGTTTTTTTAGGGAAATATTTAAACATTTCTCTACTAATGACATTAAATTTTGATATGGAAGAAACTAAATTCAATGTTCTAAAATTTCAGAAATGGTAGCAAGAGAGGGATGTATTTGTACATGCATGGCAGCAAGAAGGGGAATAGGATTGTACCTTGTTGACCAAAATATGGGTGAAATTAGATCTTCAATTAGAAGCAGAAGGGGTTGCTATTGCATGCAGCAGTAGCAGTTGCTTCAATCGGCAGCATAGCTGAAGACTCCAGCATTTGCTGGACAGCACCAGGAGCAGAGAAATTAAAGGAACAGCAACTCCTTCATTGGGGATTCATAGAGAAAATTTGGGGATTTTATGAGTGGTATTTATAAGGGAATGTGTAGGTTTTTAGTTTGACAAGTGGAGAGGTTTTGGGTGCCAATTGGAGAGGGTTTTTTATGTTTTCTCTCTTATTTAACTGATATATTAAAGTCATCCACACTCGCACCTCGAATCTCTGATTTGGGTGCACCAATGGCTCGTTTTGATCGTCTCTTAATGACGATCAAAATGAGTATAATATAACTGAGATATTAAAGTCATCCACACTCGCGCTTCGAATCTTTGATTTGGGTGCACAATGGCTCATTTCGATCGTCTCCTAATGACGATCAAAATGAGTATATTATTCATATATTGTGGATCAGGTATAAATTCCCGAAATTCTCGAGATACGATCTCAATTTGTGACTGAATTTCATGATTTTAAAATATCAAATGGCCTCCGATTGGTGAACAGTCAATTTTGTTGGTCTTATTTTGTCGAATCGAATTTTGGGTGGTCTCAGTTTGCTTTGCTATTTCCAATTTAATGTCGCACTTTTTCGATGGCACGCATTACGATGAGATAGACTTTGGTCGATTACGTCCGAACAAGATTCAATCTGTGATCTACAGATCGAAATGAAGTTATTCAATATTAATTGAACATTAATGAACTTTCGAACTCTTAATCGGGTCATATTTGATTAATTTGATCTGGATGTTACAAGTGCACTTTTGATGGAAGCAACTGTGAAGGAATGGAGATGAAGATTGGTGATGACACCAGTCAGAAGAGTGATTCTTTTATGTACTTGGGATCTATTTTGCAACATGATGGGAAAATTGATGGAGATGTTACTAATAGAATAAATGCAAGTTGGGTAAAGTAGAAAGAAGACTCTATTGTTTTCTGTGATAAAAAATTCCTTTGAAAATCAATGGAAAGTTTTACAAAGCATCCGTGAGACTTTCTATGCTCTATGGATATGAATGATGGCATGTGAGCTTAGCAGTAGTAGAAATGAAAATGGTAAGGTGGATGTGTGGACACAAACGTAAAGATAGGATTCGGAGTGATGCATTCAGAAGGAAAGTTGGTGTAACTACGATCGAGGATAAGATGCGAGAAAACTGCTTAAGGTGGTCTGGCCATTTGCAAAGGAGGTCAATCGATGCACTAGTTAGGAAATGTGACTTTTGCGATGTTGAGCCAACTAAGAGAGGGTGATGAAGGCCCAAGAGGTGTTGGAATGAAACTATATGATGGGATCTTAATTTTTTTGGATCTAAGCCCAAGATTGGCGTAAAATAGATATGAATGGAGGCAAAGAATACATGTAGTCGACCCTACTTAATGTGGGAAAAGGCTTTGGTAGCGGTATTGTAGAGATATATGTTATTTTCTTCTGTATCTTTTCGTATTTTCATTTTCCCATTGGACTCTTTATGTATTTTACCCATAGGCTACTCTCATATATAAAAGAGCCTAGGACGTATGGAATAAACAAGTTTCTCATTTTCCCAACATGGTATTAGAGCGACGGTCCTACACCGGAGTTCTCGAACCAAACCCTAACCCTAGCCTCCACCCTCGAGCCCTCCGCACGCGTGCATCTCCGCCTCCGTCTCGCGCCGCCTACGCGTGCGCGCGCGCCTCGCCGCTTCTGCCTCGGCGTCGCTCGGTCTCGCGCCGCACCAACGCGCTCTCTTGTGCATCTGTGCGCACTCATGCGCACCCCTGCGCGTCCGTGCGCACCCTTGCGCGCATGCACGTTTGCGCACTTTGTGCGTCTGTGCAACGGTGCGCATGTGTGCGTCCCTGTAAGCCGCCTGTGCACGCTCATGCGCGCGCATCTGTGCGTGTTCCTGTGCGCATATCTGTGCGCATGAAGCTCCTGACTTCCGTGCGTGTGCATCCCTAGGCCAGCGCGCGTACGACTCCAACACTAGTTCCGCGCGCGCGTTTCCAAATTAATGGGATTGGTTGCTTGAGTCTACGCTGCAACTAAACCCGTTAATGTCCGTGTAAATGATCATATCTTCAGTCTACCACTCTAGTCTTCCATTATCATAATGTCAGAAAGCAAGGCAGACATCCCATCTACAGGCACCTTCAGAGATCCAGCGCCTATTGTGAAGATGGATGGTTCAAATTACGAACTGTGGGTAAGGCAGTTCATGAGTATGATGAAGTCAACTGGTAAGAAGCACATTCTTACCGAAGAAGAGCCTACTGAGAAGACTGGAGTCAATGTCTCATGGGAGGCAGATGATGCATATGCCAAGGTTTGGCTATCAGGAACCCTGGCAATTGAGATTGCTAATGATATTTTTCATCAGCCCACTGCAAAAGCAATATGGGACATTCTGGCTGATACATATTCCCAGGTAAAGAATGAGACAAAGATTCTGCAACTCCAGCATGACATCTTTACTATCAAGCAGAATGGACGACCTCTACACTCATTGTATACATCTTTACGAGGAATATTTGAGAAGCTTTATAGCTTCATTCCTCTCACAGCCACTCCTGAGCAACAGAAGACCTACCGGAATGCCACTATGGTAGGTGTATTTCCGGTGGCTCTAGCTCCAGAGTACGAGGCTGCACGCTCCCAGATCTTGGCGGACTCCACCATTCCTTCGATGGAGGAAGCATTTCACAGACCGAGCCGCATTATTGTTCCTACATCCACTGTAAATCAGACCGCCTCAGCCATGGCAGCGAATCGAGGTTGTGGCGGTCATCATCAGTCATGTGGTCGTGGACCTCGGGGTAGAGGGGGTCGTGTTCGGCCATCCTGCACTTTTTGCCACCGTTTTGGGCATACTGAGGATAGGTGCTACTCCAAACATGGATTTCCTACTTCCGCACGAGTAGATAAACAAATTGAGCCTCCATCTGCTTCATCTATAGATCAGCGCTTTGATGACCTTGTAGCCCGTCTGAGGGGCAGTATTCCTCCATCCGGCCCAGTTGCATCAGTACCTTCTTTTGATAGTCACCCCGATGTTGCTGCTTCTGCATCCACCAGTACCTCAGGTAGCGCTTATGCATTTACTAGCAGTAGTGGATCAGATACTTTAGAGTGGATTATGGACTCTGGTGCTACACATCATCGGTGCGGTGATCAGGGCCTACTTACAGCCTACCGACAGGTCCCTCCAGGCCATACTGTGGTTATTGCCAATGGGACGCATTCTCCTATCACTGGTCAGGGAGAGATTAGCCTGACACCTTCTATGCACCTCAAGAACGTGCAGCATGCGCAGTATTTCTCTATGAATTTATTGTCCATTAGCCAACTTACAAAGGATTTACATTGTCGAGCAATTTTTGGTCCATCTTCTCTCATATTTCAGGACATCCTTACGGGCAACGTAATTGGTCGTGGCTATGAGCAAGGCGGCCTATATCATATTAGTCGGACCCCTTATGCCGGAGCCTCCTCTCTACCTGTTGGATCCATCTCCCCATTACTGTGGCACTTGCACTTTGAACATCTACCGCTTCAGAAACTGCATCATGTGTTACCCCAGGTTTCACCTCACACATCCATCCAATGTGAGGCTTGTTAGTTGGGAAAGCACCATCGGCCTACCTTTCCCAATCGTTAGTGGGAGTAGTACCTCCAAGTTTGAGTTGTTTGATGTCAATATCTGGGATCCAAGTCGTGTTCTTGATCATCAAGGACACAGGTTCTATATGGTTATTGTGGATGATTTGTCTCGTGTGTCTTGGGTCTTTCTGTTAAAGAATAAATCTGAAGCAGGGAATATTATCATAAATTTCATCAATGAAGTTCGTAATGTTTTTTCTGCATCTGTAAAAATTGTGAGAAGTGATAATGCCTTGGAATTTTATATTGATACTCTTTCCATTTATTTTTCAGCTCAAGGGATTATCCACCAAACATCATGTGCCTATACTTCCCAACAAAATGGGGTTGCAGAAAGGAAACACCGTCATTTACTTGATGTTACTAGGTCGCTTCTCATACAGAGTCATACCCATCATGTCTGTCTTAGGTGAGAAGATTCCTTTCTCCCTTGTTTTTCCTGACAAAGAATTGTTCTCCCTCATTCCTCGTGAGTTTGGCTCGGTTGCATTTGTCCACCAGTTGTCTCCAGGGATTGACAAGCTCTCTCCTAGGGCTGTCAAGTGTGTTTTCGTCGGGTACTCCAGAACACAGAAGGGGTACAAATGTTATGATCCATTGCGCAGGAGGTATCTCATCAGTGCTGATGTTACATTTTTCGAGTCTGTTATATACTTCTCACCTACAGGTGATCAGTTGGTATCCTCTGGCACTACTGAAGCTATATACATGCCGCCACCATCACCACCTCAACCATTACCATCTCCACCACTATATAAGCATAGATGGCACTACTGAGCATACATTCATGTTTCCCCGTTGCCATTCCACCATACCCGTAGGCCTGCTTCTGCCCATGGTCACTGCTCATCATCTAGCTCGCCTGAGGTATGTTCTGGGAATATTATCAATATTGATGGATCTGACGATTTCCCTATGCAAGATGTGTTACAGAGGCCAGATGAGGAGGCAGGTGATTTGGATCTACCTATTGCTCTTCGGAAGCATAAACGCAGCTGCGCGTCATATCCAATAGCATCTATTGTGTCTTTTGATCGCTTAACTGGAGATTTCAGGAGCTTTGTCATTGCACTATTGACGGTGGATATTCCACGGAATTACCAAGATGCGTTAAAGGATAGTCGATGGCGTTTAGCCATGGAAGAAGAAATGGTTGCTCTTCAGTCAAGAGGTACTTGGAGCCTTGTTACTGCACCTACTGATGCGTCTAAAATGAGCTGCAAGTGGGTCTTTACAGTTAAGCAGAATGCGTATGGCATCATTGACAAATACAAGGCAAGCCCGGTTGCTTGTGGCTTTACACAGACATATGGGGAGGATTAACTTGATACATTCTCGACGGTTGCTCGCCATTCCACCCTACGGATCCTCCTCTCTGTTGTGGTTACTCGTGATTGGCCACTATACCAATTAGATGTCAAGAATGCATTCTTATACGGTGACTTGCAGGAGGAAGTCTACATGCAACAGCCTCCTGGTTTTGCTGTTGAGGGGGGAGTGTTCTAAGGTGTGTAGAGTTCATAAGGCTATCTATGGCCTTAAGCAGAGCCCCAGAGCTTGGTTCCAGAAGCTCTCAGACATGTTTGAGAAACAGGGGTACAGGCATTCCAATACAGATCATTCCTTGTTCATACAGAAGACACCCAGAGGTACTATTGCAATTATGGTGTATGTAGATGATATCTTGATTACAGGCGATGATGAACAGAGAATTCAGAAGGCGAAGGAGATGTTGGGTCGTGAATTTGTCACCAAGGACCTTGGAGTTCTTGTAATTTTCTGGGACTGGAATTCGCCAGAAATCCTCATGGGTTGGTAATGAACGAGAGGAAATATGCCACTGACCTGTTGAGTGAAACAGGAATGCTTGGTTACCAACCTGCCACTACACCCATGGATCCCAATATGAAACTATATGATGACAACACTGATGAGGTGGATAGGAGAAGATACAGAGAACCGGTGGGCAAGCTTCTCTATGTTACTATTACCAGACCCGATATCTCCTTCGTTGTGAATCGGGTGAGCAAGTTCATGGAGCAACCACGTCAGGTACATATGGATGCTATACATATGATACTCAGGTACCTTAAGTCATCTCCCGGTGCAGGTCTGTTGTTTAAGAAAGACAAGGAGATTACTATCTCAGCATGTGCAGATGCAAATTACGCAGGATGTCCTAAGGATAGGAAGTCCACCACTGGATTTGTTGTGTATGACGGAAACTCTCTGGTCTCATGGAGAAGCAAGAAGCAAACGGTTGTAGCAAGATCTAGTGTTGAGTCTGAATATAGGGCTATGGCCCAGGTTAGTACAGAAATGATGTGGGTGAAGGCTGTGCTTGCAGATCTATATATAGAAGTCCCTCTTCCTATGGCCCTGGAATGTGACAATCAAGCGGCTCTATATATACGAGATATAATTCAGAAGGGGTTTATTTCTACATCCCATGTTAGCTCAGGGGACAAAACTGCAAACATCTTTACCAAGGCGTTACCTCGAGGGTTGTTCCAGAAGTGTTCGTCCAAGCTGAGCATAATAGACATCTATGCTCCACCTTGAGGGGGAGTGTAGAGATATATGTTACTTTCTTTTGTACCTTTTCGTATTTTCTTTTTCCTGTTGGACTCTTTATGTATTTTACCCATAGGCTACTCTCCTATATAAGAGAGCCTAGGGCGTATGGAATAAACAAGTTTCTGATTTTTCCTAACAGGTATTGTATTAAAGCTTCATTCTGTGCCTATATTCAGATTAGGTTGACTGATAATGCACTTGAATTTACTCAACATAATTTGGTGTCATTTTATGACTCTTAGGGAACTATTCATCAAACCTCGTGCCCCTATACCTCTCAGCAGAATGTGGTAGCTGAGAGGAAACAGTGTCACTTTCTTAAAATTGCTCAGTCATTGCTCACTCACGTGAAGGTTCCCAAGACCTATTGGGGGGTGTCATCCTTACTGTCGTCCATCTTACAAACAAGGTACCATCGTCTGTTCTTAAAGAGACCACTCCATTCTCCCAACTTTATACCAATGAGACACCATTTCATTTACCACAACGTGCTTTTGGCTGGAATTTGGTCATAATTTCCATAGTGCAAATAGAATGCTTGCATGTGTGTTTTTTCTTGGATATTCTCGCACTCAAAAGGGATAAATGTGTTATGATCAGGTGGGTCGCCAATAATAAATTTATTCTTGTCGGAGTATTTGTTATATGTGTCACATATGTGGGAGATGGGTAAATGGATCCCTCTACCCAATCCAAGTCTTTAGTCTCACATCTACCAGTTTGGAAATGTGGAGACTCAATAGGGGCTATATATAGACCCCTACAACCATTGTATCCAGTTGCGAGAGAAAAGCAATAGACTTTCAGCCCTTTGAAGCGTTCTATTGTGGTTTCATCCCGCTCCTTAGGGAGTAGGGTTCCACGTTAAATCATGATGTTCTTCAATCTTTATTCTTTTTCCATGATTTACTTCCGCATGTTTATTTTCTAACATGGTATCAAAGTGGGTTCGATTCTCAAGAGCTTTATGTTTATTTTTCGAGATTTGATTGTTGGTTATTCGTGAAGATTATTCTGAAGATCCGTTCAAGGTCAAGTTCAAGGGTTTCTTCTGAAACCCTAATTCTGTGTGAACGCCCTCTGTATTCAGCAGTCAAGTCTGCAGTTCAATCATGAAGATTTATATCATTTTTATGCGCATATATTATTACGGTTCTGAAAATCAATATGATAGAAGATTGTTCTGGTTCATGTCCAAGGATGCATCAAGGGTTCTCAATCGAAACCCGAACTCTGAAGAGAAGCAATAGCGTTGAGCCTACAGATCTGGAAACGCCTCTTACATGCATCAGGGCAGGGTTTTCTGGAACCCTATTCCACGCCGCACCAGCCGCACCTTCATCGACACCTCCAGGCGGAGGCAATGCCCTCATGTTCCCCCTCTCGCGCGCCGTTCTCCATTGCCCAGCAGCATTGCTTCTCTCCACGAAGCCTAGCAGAATCGCCCAGGCGGCGCAGCACCCAGGCGGAGGCGGCATCAGCCCCCAAGAAGAGCTACCAGGTGGTGGTCGATCTCCAAGTGCACGGTCCATGAGGACCTCCAGGCGGTGGCCGAGGCATCAGCCTCTCCCGGCGCCACCATGTCACCAAGCTCGAGTCAAAGCAGTCCTCGCGCAGGTGGTGCGAGACCCATTCTCTAGTACAGCCGCTCTTCCTGCGAGGTGAGACCCATTTGATGTCGCCTTCATGTGATGCAGAACACCCCCCAAGGCGGTGCTCCAACATCATTCGACACGCCTTCCATCCTTAGGCGCAGCAGAAGCGACAGAGCCCTCCAGCCCTTCGAGCTGCATCGCACGCGCATCGACCTCCTCCAGATTTGCTCCACGGCAGCGGCAACATCAAATTCCCCAATCGGGGGTGGCAGCACCTTGCTGAGAGGGGGTTCCCATTACGGGGAACCCTAAATAGACCCAAGGGGGGCCAACGTTATTTTTAAAAAAATGGGGGGGGGGGTTGTACCGTGCAGGGGCTATTATTTCCAGGCCCAACACTTGGCCACCGAGAATAAAAAAGAGGGGCAAGAGTCAAGTTGGGCATGTTCGTTAGAAAAATGTGTTTTGAGAAAAAGGGACGTACAATAGAAAGTCGTACACAAAAGATTTGAAAAAAGGCGATAAAAAATGGCAACAGCTTATTTAAAATTTGATTAAACCGGAAAAAAACACGGCTTATTTAAAAAAATGTGTGAAGGTCATAAAAAAATGGAAATAGTCGAGAAAAAAATTTACAAGAATAGCCAAAATAAAATACGAATGACGGCTTATTTCATTTTTCTCCCCATCTTTGTTGTATTCTCCCAACTTGGTCGATGTTTGTCATTCCGACCAATATGGGAGAAAGGGGGGGTATTGTGTAGAGTCGCATGTACGTTCCAAATTTAGATGTCACATTCCAGACCAATCGGATTGTTCAGACTCAACAATTGTCAGTTATTCAGACTCGACAATCAGATTTCGAGTCTTCAGTTTCAGACACATACATGTATGCGGTCTTTTCAGATGTGCTCATCTATGCCGTCGTTTGTTGGGGTCCCCATTATTCTTGTTTTCGGTCAGAGTTTTCATGTGAGCCATGGGGACTCCAGAGTAAAAGATCATTCCCTATGCCAGGTGGGAAAGGGTTTTCATGTGGTATCATAGGGACTCCATAGTAGAGTACCATTCTCTGAACCAGATGGGAGAGACCTAGTTCTCCGATGAGGAGACTTTCAGACTCCTTCTCCAGCGATTGTGAACTCCAGTACAAGATCCTTCCGAGGTTCCTATGAGAGAGAACTCGTTTCGAGGTCCCAATGAGAGAGACCCATCTTCAGAGATCTGCGTATGGATAATTAGTGATACTGTTTTCGGCCCTTGTCAGAGATGGAGCAGTTGTCCACATTATTGTGGCGGGCCCACAACGATAGCAGCCCATACCGAAGGGGTTGACACGACGTTCCGCAGGTTGTGAGAGGTCGCGCGAATGGCGGTGGCGATCTCTCCGACATGGAACCCCCACCCAGCCCTCTGTCGCTCCCTTCATCCTAGTGTGTGTTGTATGTTGTGGAACATCTCAAAAATAGGGTGAACATGAATAAGGTGTGCACCCAAAAACTTCATATATTCGCAAGTTTGAAAATTACAAAACTAAACATATAGCCAAAAAATTTTGCATAGACTAAGACTTGGAAATACTCTTAAAATGCTTATTAAACCATAAGACCCACACCAAGGCAATAATCAAGGAGTTCATCTATCATAGTGATGGCCTTAAAAATCCTAGGTAATGCATGTAAATGCATTATTTTGTACATATTAACATTTATTATTTATTCCATATATTGTGTATAAAATATTATTTTTAATGCCAAAATTATAGAATAAAGGAGAAAAAGAAAAATAAAATACCAAAGGTATTTTATAACCCTAAACCTTAAGACCAAGTCAAGAATTGATTTGGTCGACAAGGAAAAAAGTAGGGAGAAATAAGGGTCAAATATACAATAAAAACTCCATTCTTTTATTCATCATTAATTCATTTTGGGGACCTATTTTATTCGTTATTATTTACTATTCAAATAAATAAACTTTGTACATGAAAGTTATAGACAAAAATTACAAACAAAAATACAAAATTGATTTCATACAAAAATAATATACAGTGTACATTTTATACTCTGAATAAAAAGCTAAAACTCCAACTTCCAAGACCCATATCTCCAAAATAAAAACTTAAAATGCCTCAAAATCATCTTTAATTGTATATAACTTTTAATAAGCTATTTAATGAAGGTAGTTTCATATTTTTTGGAATTAAGGTGTGAAAGTTAGGTTTTGGGTCCTTATTGTACAATATACCCGAATAAAATATTCATTTTATTTACTCTTTATTATTTTTACAATTTGTATTTTAATAATTTTGTAAATATTATTTATAATATATGTACATATAATAGAATAAAACCATAAAGGAAACAAAAAAGAAAATAACCTATAGAAATGCATAAATGAAATACCTATAATTATACATATGAATTTAATGTGTACATAATAGATCAGAAAAAATAAAATAAAAATATATTTAGGTGTATATAAATAAGTTATCAATATATAAAATAATGAAATAAAATAATAAAATCAAAAATACAAAATAAAAATAAAATACCCAGAACATAGAGGAATATACCTATAAATATACCCTTAAACTTAACTTGTAAAAATCTGAAAAAATAAATAAAAATCATATTGAAATACTACATAAAATAATAAAAAATTATTTTATACCCAAAATAGTAAAATTGTTTACTATTTTTAATTAATTTCAAAAAAAAATGGTTATTTTGTCTTGTAAGTGTCCCCCGTGGACCAATCAAATCACAGGGACAGTTGACCTAAGTCAACTGCCATGTCCTCTCTGGACTACGTCAGTTGCCTCGAGCAGTCCGCTTTTATAAATTTCTCTACACCGCTCCGTTACTCCATTACCCTCGAGCCCTTCACCAATTTTGACACTTGATCTTCCTTGATCCTCACTGATCCATAAGATCCTCTATACATAGCATCGATTCTTGCTAAATCGGCAATCAATAAGGGTTCCCCCTCTTTCAATAAATAACTTGGTCCCTTTTTGAATCCTACAACCCCCTATCCTCGGTCAAGCGAGTCCCCATGTGACAAATGGAGCACAAATGAGGTGTTGACGTGGTTGGAGGAGGAAAGGCGACCCACGCGGACCTTTGGCTGCCATGCTCCCTTCCCTCACAGAAAGGTACAAGAGCTGCGCAATTTCTCTTTTCTAGGTAAATTTCCTTCCTACATTTTAATTCTGATTTTAATTCATCGTTAAATACTTTAATTTAGCATAGGTTAAGTTAATTCCTTCCCCGGAACTCTCGAACTCCGGCCATGTTCCCGTCGTAACCAACCTCGTTCTGACCACGCAACCATCTCCATCTCTTTCCCATTTACTTCTCCACATTGCCACACCATTATCCCTCTTCGATCCCCTCTAGATCAAAGCAGTTGTGCTCCCTCCGCCACCCCGTCACCGGAGCACTCCACCCGCTCCAACCTCCATCCATTCCACGCCTAATCGGGTCGAGGCACTTTGTCCTAATACCGTGACTTCGTTTTTGCATGTCCCTAGCCTAGAAGAGCCCCATCTGAGGGGCTTAGTGGTTCAGCTACACCTCCAGGCATGGTTGCAAAAGTCGGCAGTCGGTACTCGGTCGGCAGGGTCACTGACTAAGTACTAATCGGTAGTCGGGAGAGTAATCGGATTTAGTCGGGCATTAGTCGGTTTTGAATTTTTTAATTATTTTAAATATATAAATCATATTTTAATACATATGCTATCATTTATCTTCATATTTTTAGCAATTTTAATATTTGTAAGAGCTTAAAAATTTATAGCAAGAGAAGAAAAAATAACCTACATAGTCACAAACTCACGAATTACTAATTAACAAATATAAAGCTAACCAAACTTACAAGTTACTAATAAACAAACTCACAAGTTAGCCAATCAAAAAACACAAAGAAAACTAAATTCACAAATTGAAGTTACTAATCAACAAATAAACTCACAAGTTGAAGTTACAAATTAACTGAAACAAAACTAATCAACAACCACAAAAGGTAAATAACCTAAGTTACCTAACCACCATCATACAAATCAACAAGATGTATCTAAGTTGTCAAACATTTAGGGCGTAATAAGACAATAAAGACAATGTTATATAAAACACCCAACATGCCTTGGCTTCATCACAAAAACATAAATTTTTGCTCCTAAAATAACCTAACAAACTAACCAACATGCAAAATAGAAGAAAAAATCTAAGCAATAACATCTGACATCAAGCATTAAATCAAGCAAGCAAAAACAAAAAAAAACCCTAACATAATCAGGTCTCGGAGATTGAAGAGCAGAGCACAGAGGAGGGGTCAGCAGAGGATCATCGACGCGGAGGAGGGGGAGGCGATGCGATGGGGGCTGCGGCAGCGCGGTTTCGAAGGGGTGATGACACAACGATGGAGGAGGAGGCGGTAGGGTTTCGAAGGAGTCCAGAGGTGTCATGCGCACAGGGGGTCGAGGGTCGAGTAGGGATGGTTTGGTTACTGTCTAACAATAACATCTAAATCCTTCTATTCGGGTTATCGGGTTTTCTCTATGCAAAAGTCGGCCGACTACTCGGCCGACTATGCTCCTGATTAATCGGGTCCCACCGACTACTGGCCGACTTGTTCTATTCGAGTCGGGTACCCCCCCCCCCGACTCGACTAGTCGGGCCGACTAGTCGGCCGACTTTTACAACACTGCCTCGAGGAGCCCTTGCCCTCCAGAGCTCTTCCGACAAGCTCTGGAGCTCTGTGAGGTGTCTAGTTGGTCTGTGACGCGTGCAGGAGCATGTAGAGCCAGTCGGCGACGCTGAAGGTGGGGATGTAAAAAACAGCTTAAACGGTCGTTTAAACGGTCGTTTACACGCAGGCTGACCTGGACCGCACCGACTATGCGCAGTCGGGCACATATGCGGCCAGACCGCTTAATCAACGTTAAACGGTCATTTAAATGTCGTTTAACCCTATTTCTTACATCAACATTTAAAGATTGTATTCCCCAACCCCCATGCTCGTTGACCGATTGCATCAAGACCGTCGTTCCGATAGGGAATTGTGCGACATGAGGGTGCATACAATGGGTCTTCAACTTGGGGAGCTTCACCTCCTTTGGATTTGTGCAATGGAGATGAAACAACTCTCTAGATTCTAAATATCCAATATAGCTTGTTCGCTTCATTCCTTTTGTTGTTTATCTTCACAAATTGAAATCGAGATTCCAAACCTTGACAAGGGATTCTAAATGTTTATGCTATCTATTTTGACAATTGATAGAAAAAATCCTTGAATATAACAATGTGTGATATATATTGAGAATATCGGATTATATTTTATAATTTAGTTATGTTTCTTATTAATTATATATGTGTAAATATTTTTATTAATTAAAAATACAAAATCGCGCAACCCGTTTAATTTCTGTTTAAACTCATGCATACCATTTAAACAGTAATCAGTGACCCTACCGACTGAATACCGCATACCGCTTTTTGCCTCCTTGGCTGGAGGAGGTCAGAGATGCGAGCTTGGCCAGATCAAAGTTCGCCTGGGGCGAGTTCTTGGTTGTTCTTCCATCATCTTCCTCAAACCGTCCAATGAAGCGCGCGTGCCAGAAGCTACAAGAGGCGAGGGATCTCCTCCAGAGATCTAATCTTGGATGTCAGATGCGAATGGGTATCGGTCGCCCAGATGATGACACATGTTTAAGTGAGTGGATCACGACCATTCACCAATGCACTTTGGGGTAAATTGCAAACTAACCTCCCCCCTCTGTATTATTTAATTAGTCATGCGAATAATTTATGTAATGTAAATAAATGTGGAAAAATTGCATAGTGCCCCCTGAATTTATTTAATATTGTGTGTGGGTCCAGTCCAGCTCAGCTTACGTGTTGTCCCACGTATGCTGGGTAAATTACATGTATGCCCTGGCAGATTTTCATATTTATGTTTAGTCAAATAAATTGAAATATTAGTCGTATATATTTGGCACATTTGCAGATGAACCCCATACTTTAATCTTAATTGCAAATATGCCATCGTTGGTATAAGTATTTTTGTGCATTTCTTCTATTTATTAACTATAGCATCCGTGCTCCGAAAAATAGGGTTAGATGGATGCTAACTTGTATTTGCACGATGCATGTTTATTTTGGAATTTTAGGCATTTTAACTAAATATTAAAATGAAATGAACACGTTTTTGTCCCTGTTTAGCTTAGAAAATATCAAAAAATAGAAAACAAATTTGAAAAATTCCATAAAAAAATTATATGTTGTCTATTTAGTATTTTATATCTTCAGACCAAAAACTCCTAAAATAGAAAAAGAAAACACAAAAATTAAAAAGCTCCAAAATCCAATAAAAATAGGAAATATTCTCAAAAATGCCAAAAATATTTATTTCTGTTTCTGAATTTTCTTTATATTATAATGTATCCATGGCCTCAAATTTCAGCAAAATTCGGTCGAATTTCTGTCGAATATCGATATCCAGTCGAAACCGAAATTCGACCGAAATGACCGAAATGACCGAAATATGGGGGTCCTAGTACATAAAATGACCGAAATGACCGAAATTTCAGTCGAAATTCCATCGAAATTCTGTTTTGGTCGATACCGAAATGGTGACCGAAATCGACATTTAAGGCCTTGAATGTATCTACTAAAATTGATTTGAAGAATTTTGAATTTTATTTATTATTTTTAATCTTCAATTAATTCGGCATGTTTATTTAGTCCCTAATTTGGTATATTTTTATTTTAGAAATACCTAAAAATATGAAAAAAAAACCCAGAAAAATCATAAAAACATTATAAAATTATATAAAACCCAAAAATATTAATTTCCTGAATTTTTATTGCTTTAGTAATATTTATAATTGTATAACTCTATGTTGTATATATTACCTTACAAAATCTTATATTAAAGATTTAAGAAAAGAAAACTAAAAATCAAAAAATATAAAAATAAAATAAAAATTAAAAACAATTAAAAACAATTAAAAGAAACTCAAAACTTTGATGTCCAATCCCAAAAATATTAAAAACCCGCAAAAATAGAATAAATGGACAAGAGAAAAGAACAATTTTTTTAGCATCGTTGCCCAATCTATCATTTGCTCACTGAGTTCGACCTCTACACATGCTTACAATACACACTATACACCTTTGATGTAGAGTTATAATAAATTTTAACTCCAAAATTTTTGTCATTCATTGATTAATTGATACTATGGGTTAATTGTTGACTGACTAAGGATTTTTTGTGCGTCGCCTCAGCAACAATTTGTCTTCGCTTTCATTTAGTGAGGATCATTCTTTTAGACCCGCATCTAATCTCTGTCATAACATAGCCACAACAATTCCACAAAAGAAAAGTCCAAAAGTGAGGTACATATCGAATCATGTTATTAGTCGAGCGAACTTTGTCTCAAGCCTCCTTATAACTATACCACAAAATGAATAAGTGATCTGTATCTTTTATATCAATTGAATATCCTAAACAAGCAGCATAAGTGCCCTGATAAATCATTGCTCATTGATCTCTAGTTATCACTATCCCAAGTCTCAAAAGGAAAAGCGAAATTTTGACTTGAATCAGTGTCATACAGCATCAAATCCTCTTACATTCATAAACACAATGCCCACAACCAAAAGCAGTGATTGCACAAAGAACTCTATATGCTTTCTTGATTGTGAACATGCCAGCATACCAAGACCAGTGATCCCAGTCACCCAACGGGCACTCATATCAAAACAAAGAATCTAACGTAGAAACTCCTTCAATCTATGGTTCGAGAAACTAGATTAAAAAAGCAAGGTCCAAATCCTACCATCCAAAGCTCCTACAGCACGCGCCTCCATGTCCAGTGTTAGATAATACTCCACTCGGAGAAACTATCACAGAGGGCTCATTTCTTTAACTAGTCATCTTAAAAGCACAACAATCCTCTAAAACTAGTCCTATGAGATGACTAAAAGAATGGAACAATTACCCCACTAGAAGGTTGAGGTATACTTTACATTCCCGATTTGGATGTGTAAGCTCAAGGATATCCCATTAATTGAATCGAAAAACAAAGTATGTCTCGTCTATCCCACCAAGCTCCAGAGTCAACAATCCAAGGAGCGGAAGTAGTAGCGGAGTTGGCTATTGTACATGAAGTGGTAGCAAGACCAGTAGTAGTACCCACTTGTGGAAGCACCGGACCTAGGATTCTGTAGAAGCTGCATTAGATAGGAATAATCAACAGCATTGAGTTGGATCGTCTGTCTACTGGGGTCTAGATCAGGAGATGCCTCTACAGTGTCATAGGTATACTCATAGGCACTATTTGGCATGAGGAGAATAGCCAAACTTTGCTTAGCATCGCTCGGATGGATGGTTCCAGTGATGGTGGTGGATGCATCGTGAGTACTGAGGAGTAGTAATGTCACATCCACATTCACAGCGCAAGTCTCGACCGCAACCTGAGTCACATCCACGACCCTGGCCATAATCGCAGCCTCAACCTTCTCGAAAGCTACGTCGACCTCCTCTCCCAGATGACATAAAGTGTAGAATTCTGTGCGAGGTAAAATAAACGCATGTTCAGCAGATGTCTCCAGCTCCGGAAGATGGCCAAATAAAGTATTGATCGGTGGTAAGGTATCAGACATCAAAAATTGCTTCTTCGCTGCTTGATATCGAGGGTGTAGTCCAGCAAGAAGCGATAAACATATCAATAAAATCACTCTTGCACTTGTTTGGTAAAATAGGCATGCTGAAAAATCGCAACCTCCTCGTACATACTAATGAGATGCCAGAAGTACTCAACGAGAGCAAAATCATCCTGAAATGCATACCATAACCGCATATATATGTCGGTGAGGCGAGACTTGGTCATCTTCTGGGAGTATGTCTACTCCAAGCCATCACACATCTCTGTGGCCGTGTCCTTGTAGAGTAGATTCGCAGCAGTGTGTGGTTTGACACTGTTGGTCATCAAAATAATGACCTAATAGTTATCTCCGAGCCATATGTCATAGTCGTTATTCACCTCTTCTAGAGGATCTTTCGTTAGAATGTAGATCTTTCGCATACCACCGATGAACACCTTGAGGGAACCATGAGCACAAAGTTTTGTGTGCCCTTGAATTTGATAGAAGTACCATGTACCATCATAAAGGACATAGTGTATAAGGGCTTGGTCTCGATAGGAAGAGATGCCATCGTGATCAGATAAAAGATTCTGCCATTGTATATACCTCGAAAATACAAAACCATTAAACTACACAAAAGAAGATAAGAAAAATATTTTAAAACTCCAATCCAACAGATCGAATCACAAAGCGAACATGCCCCAAATGAATAGCAAATAAAAACAACAAAAATAAGACAGCAGCTGGTAGAAAGGCGACTATTCGAAGCCAATCATCGATAAACAGAGGATGATCATGGTTAAATCATAGATGTTTAGGTGGATACACAACCTATGAAGAATAAGCTGGGTCTAGCTAAGATGGCACCATTAAAAGACCAAGAAATAAAGATGCTTAAAAGATAGTAGAAACACATGATAAGAATCGCAAAATTAAAAGCCTTAATAAGTTGGATTTTCAGCCTCGGAAAAGGAGACAGAGAACGTCCAAAACAAGGTTTAATGCCCAAAACAAGGTTTTAAGCACTGACATCGAAGTCCATTTGCCACAAATGCATGTCCCGATGAAATTCTGGAAAAATAAATTGAAATAAAAGTAAGATGGAAGCATCAGGCCTAATTATCACTTTTGAAAATAAAATTAGAGAAGGAACTCACAAGTTTCAACTTAAGATGCCTTACAAGTTTACAAATTACTATTATATATATTACTATTTACTAGAAGTTGATTACGACAAACTATATCGTTGAAATAGACCATGTGAAGAAATATGATATCAAAATGAAAATAGCAAGTAACAAGTAACAAAATCAACCGAAAAACCTAACAAGAAGAGAAATATCATAACAATATTGCGATCGCATCAAGGCTCAAATCAAGAAAGTGAAGAAAAAAGCGAAAAAGAGCAAGAAAGATGCAAAAGATTAAAGATAAAAGTAAGAAGTAGGGGAGAGGGTAAAAGAAGTAAAATATGTTCCTCCTTGTGATGTTGCAACAGCTCCTTTTGATCTCAAAGTCAAAGTCCTGCCAACAGTAGTGGCATGCATCCCATATCACGGTAGATTTTTTTGAAAGAAAAAGGATGTTCACTGATAAGGTGTGCACTCAAAAATATCTTCACTAAAGCACTAGATTACAAGTACAGGGCTAAAGCCAGAAAAATCATAAAAATCGAGACTAAGCCAAGAACATAGCATGCTCCACAATATTTTCTACAATAAATCAATATTGGCAAAGTAACACCTCGTTCATAGACAGCCATGGCAACCATACCATGGCCACCACTTTGGACCGTACCTTCTCCAACCTGCACCATACTGACCAATGGAGTTCCAAAAATTGGATAAACAATTATTTGCCACCTCGGATTAGAGGCAAAATTCGTCCAGACGCCTTCCGAGCTCTCACAACCCAAGAAAAAATGATCCACATCCTTACAGGCATCGATGCAATGAGCTCACATAACACAGACCAAGGTTTTTAATCTCGATTACGATTTTGTTTCAAGATGGTGAAAAAACAAAACAATTTTGAAATTTCGTCGAAATCTCGTCAATTTCGACCAAAATCGACCTAGATTTGTGAAGGAAGGGTCCATACCGAGATTTCGGTTTCAGTGGAGTGTCGCAATCAAAATTTCGGCAAAATTTCATTGAAATTTCACGAAATTTGAAACACTAACACAGATGTCCTGGAAGAATTACACATGCCTAGCTCAAATGATCACCCTTCCATGTCTCAAAGCCAATGAAAAACCAAGATCCCCGTGCACCTTTCAGTTCCAGATCTGCTTACAATCAGCACCACATCACCCTGGGTTAAACACCTCTAGTCCAAGCAAAACCTTAGATACCTTCCAGACCAAAAACGCCCATCAACCCCAACACAATTATCACATCCCACAAAAGAACCTTCTATTCCAGCGAACGAGTGCACCAACGCCACAAGATCCTTCATTCTTTGATCCGAGAGCTTTGAACGAAAGGCCGGGAAGGAGGCCCCATCCCATGTCCTAGCCACATAAATCTCCTGTCAGGCACCAAAGCAAACAACCGATTGAATCTCTAACCAATGGCTCCCATCCTCCGTCCAATCATCGCGCCAAAAGTAGAAGCCACCATCATCTTCCAGAACCGAGCACATAAACGGCTTCACATCTAGAAACCACACAAATTCCCTTCCAAAATGTCAAAGGCAAAGCAACAATCTCTCATGGCGCAAAAAAATGAGATGAGATGCCACTTAGATTCGGACCACTTAGACAGATTCTGGACCAGGTCATTACTATTTCACAAGATTGCGGAGCGGGTCATTACTACTTTCATAACTAGATTGCGAAGCAGGTTATTACTATTTCACAAGATACAGACAATCCACTTACACAGAAGCACCTTATTCATTTCTCTCAGTCAAAGAACACCCAACCCACCATGATCTTTAGAAAGAGTGTGTCATCCAATCCACTAGAGGTAAACAAGCCAAATCTCATGAATGAGTCTTTGTCTTACTTGACACGGTCTTATGTACTCTGTTGGTGTATTCTAAATTTAATTTAGCTTGTTCTGGGTCCATATCGGGATTGAACCTGCTTCTCTTTCAAAAAAAAGACTTTCCTCCAGACCGATCGGAAGGAGCTTGGATGAAAAAAAAGAACATAGGAAAAGCCAAAAGGATAAACTTGAGCAGCATCAATCTCCCACCTCTTGGTAAGCACAATGACTACCAATCTGCAAGTCTCGTCTCTAGCTTTCCAATCAAAGGCATCTGTCACATAGTTGTAATCGCCCACGCACTGAGGCCAATGTTTTACAGAGGCAAGCAAGCTCGAGGTCACCTCAACCATGCCTCACAATATACAACCTCCCCTTTATTCACACCAAAGAGTCCAAAAGCAAACTTTACTATATTCATCCATAATCCAGATACTTCACTAAAAAGATTGTGGACCATAGACAGACCATGACAAATTTCAGATCCACCGTCAACGAAGAGGATTGTATTGTCAGCATACTGTAGAATAAGTATCGATATATCCTCCCATGACAAGTACCCAAAACAGAACTTTCCGATCACAACCCAATCAACTATAATTGATAGTGCATCAGCCACCAAGACAAACATGAGTGGTGCCAGCAGGAAACCATGTTGCATCCCCCTATGCAGTTGAAAATAACTGCCCATCATAGACCAGAATCAGGCCATAAACATGGGAACCCTCGCCAATGCAGCAAAAACCAAATGAAACACCAACCCATGTAAGCATATACCTTAAAAAAAACCACTTCCCAAAGCACTCCATAAATATTGTGCCCCTTTGAATCAGCCACCATCCCTGGACGCCATTATAATCAGTGTTCATGAAATCGGCCGCACGGGCCGCATATGCGGCCGTATATGCCCGTGCGGCATGCCAAACGCACCGATTACATGAATCAGTGCATTATGCGCCCTCCCCGCATATGTGGCCCGCATATGCTCCGCATATTCCCCGCATATCCCGCATACTGCTCCAGCAGCTCCAACTTTTCAATCTTCTCATTCAGGTCCTCAATTATGTAACTCTACCTCTTCTTTCATTCTATTGTAAGAATATGACATGTATTTGTATGCAATTGCAATGCATTATACCATTATGTATATGCAATGTTTTATGTTTTCCTCATGTATTCTTTTCACAAGTATATGAAATATATCGTCGAATATTTCTATATATGCCAATTAGGTTTTGCTCATGTAGTGCATGTATATGTATTGAAGTTTTGTTATCACGAATCATCTGATATGTGAAGTTTTTACGGTAAATGTTTTTTGTGACTAAATATGAGGCAATTAAAAGCATATAAACACCCATTTAACACGCAATTAAAAGCATATAAATGCCCATTTAACACGTAATTAGAAGCGTATAAACACCCATCTAACATGAACTGTTTTTCATAAATTCAGTGGTAATGTTATTCATAGATATTTATTTATCTTTATATTAAAAATTAGAAAACCGCGTAGAACCGCATATACCCCGCATATGCCCCCGCATACCGCTTATTCAGTATTCGGTGACCTGTCCGAACGCATACGCATACCGCTTTCCTGAACCTTGATTATAATAATGTACATCATAGATCGATTGGAAAAAGGTAATCTTTGCCTAGGAGAAACCAACCGACCCGAAACCTCTCTCAATCCATTTGTCAGCAACTTCACAAAATGCATTGCCTTAGATTATGGGATTGGAAATCCTCCACCATGATCACCACCTTTTTGGGCAACAAAATGACAAGGAATCAATTTGGGCGATCAAAACCTAGATTTCCCCTAACAAATATAGACACCATAGCCAATACCTCCTCCACTACCAGATTCTAGATTTCCCTAAAGAAAAAACTAGAAAGTTGTCAGGCATAGGTCATCAATCATCACTCAGGTCAAGAACTGCATTCTAAATCTCCTACATCTAAAACCCTTGATCAGGTAAGTAGACTCCTTGTTCTCCTAAGAGATTACCAGTCCAAGCCACTCAGAATTCCATACATCGGCTCTAGCCACATCAGTCTCCGAACAAAAGACATCCCCTCCTACCAAGACAGAATGGCGGATTTCTACATTGGCCACTAGCCATAGGATGGAAGAATCTAATGATCATGCCACCCTCCTTCAGCCATCTCTAACGAGTTCTTTATCTCGATTCCAATTCCCACTTTTGATACTTTTCCATCTACACTGAACCGATGCATGTCAATTCTGTTTCATCTAGATCCCCCTCATCCACCAAGTGATCAAGTCGCACCACATCCTCTTGATCCAAGTTCCACCACAGTTCCTTTGCCATTATAGACTCCTTGAAGTTGATAAGCATCTTCAGCAAAGCCTCCGACCTCAAAAACAACTGGCTAGTGGCCAAACCCTCCACAATCATGCATGACCAGAAATGCACCACCATGTCTTGGAAACCCTCCTCTAACATCAAAGACTACTCAACTTTGAAGAATGAGGATGAGATCTTCCATCACCAGTATCCAAACACAAAAATGAGTGATCTAATATTTACCGAGGGAGAGAAGTAACGAATGCAAGCTAAAAAATCTCCAAAGCTTTAACAAAAAGCTGGAAACATTGTTTTTAGAACACGCCTCGAGGCGCTGAGGCGTACGCCTCGAGGCGTTTTCCTATAGCCTCATGCAGCCTCAATGAGGTGTGCGCCTCGAGGCGTACCCCTCGAGATGGTGCCTCATGTATGAGCTGATTTTTTTCTACAATATTTTTTCTTCTTTTTGATTGTGAGCTTTTCATCTTTCGCGGACAAGTATTTACAAATCCTTAAGCTCACAATCACTGAAATGCATTTTTTTAGTTTACTAACATATTAAACTTATTTTTACTTTGTTATGCATGTCCTTTATAAACCAACATGAACAAAAGATATAGTCTTGAGTCCTTAAATATAATGCCCCTACTCTTTAGTATGAATCAACCATAAATGCTTTCTTTATTAAAATGTTCGAATGCATGTCCCCTACTTTGACATAAATTTAGAAAAATGTATTTTTGTTAACATGTCTCATGATTTCTTCTATTCAATCGGGACTAAATTAATAGACATCAAAGCATGCATGAACAAAGATGGTCATAACATGCAATATTCAAGTATTTTATCCCACAATCCTAGTGGTGAAGTAAATAATGATCTGTGATTCACTGCTTACTCCCTTATCCTTCTTAATTAAATGACACGCATATCTCACCTAATTTTGAAAATGGTGTGATACATCTATCCCTTAGTTAAATTTTACTCAAACTTTATATTTTGCGAAGAGTTACCCATTATTGTGCTTGCATATCCATATTTACTTGAGTCCTTACAGATTTAGAGTCCAAAAAGAGAGAGTTATATAACAACTTGGATGTTTAAACCATGATGTTAGCGTTAAAATGTCACGGAGATATCGATTTAATCATAACTATTTAATTTCTAGAACTCAAAAATTGTATTATGATTAATTATTAAGCTTTATGAAGAATTTTCTTTCACAAGTGAAGCTTACGCCTCGATACGCCTCACGCTTTGGCTGGAAATGATCAAGCATCGATCAAGAAGAGGAGTTCCTCCATGTGTAATAGCTATAGATGCATCATGTACTTCCAAAGCCAGATCCACCACGACCTCAACGAACAAGTCAGAGCCCAGATCTTGACAAGCTCTATCACAAGACCACTCCTCATAATATAGCATGACAATAAAGTCACCCCCACCATCCAAGCCAGTTCAGAATATCTGACGAAAATCTCACTTCGCTCTGCCCAAAGATCCACATTTGTGTACGCCCTAGAGATTCCATAAATAGACGACAACACCAGCCTAGTATTATACTTCCAACAATCCAATACCACTGAGACAGAATATACGAGCACCACTTCCTCAACCATAATGAAAATCTCTTCATTCCATGCGATAATAATCCCTTCGGAACTGCTAGTCAACATCACGATCCTGAACTCAGTGAGTTAGGGGCACGAGACTAACATCCACTTCATCACACCCCTACACTCAATATACGTCTCAAGAAGGCATAGAATATCCACCTGCCAAGATGCCAGCGAGGCTCCCACTGGTGCATGCATCTTCGGTTGGTTCGACCCACTCACAGTCCATGTAACAAGCTTCATTTAGAAACCAAAAGGGTACCCCTCGCCACATGTAACCCCACATGGTTCACCACCACACTTGCAAATTGTAAAAATCTTTGCACGACTCCCTATTATCGTAGTCACATCAATCGCCACCACAACCACTCTGTGTTCTCAAGTTAACATGCAGATTTTGGATCTAAAGCAACAACCATATTGCCTCTCTGGCCCTCTTTTCCTCCTGGTGTGTTTCCCAAATAAGTGTGTTGAATCTTCTCCGCTTGCACGAGAAAACCAACATATCCTTCTGAGAAGCAGCCACCTCCTTCAGCCGTCTAGACACCACTAATCCACAAACCAGTGATACAAACCTACTATAGGCACCAACACTAGGACCTCTTTGGAAAATCCATCCACCACCAACCGTAGAGTCATTGACCATTGCCCCAGGGATCAAAACAATAGCCATTGGCAATGCAAGACTGGCCCCAATGGTGCAAACAAGTTCATACCCCTCTTCCGATCTCACAATCGGGTTGACCACCTCAGCAGCAATAGTGGTCAAACACCCAATCAATTGACAGGCTCCACTAGCCAGAATTGGGGCAGATACGTGGTAGATACGCCCGGCAGAACACCAACATATCGCGGTAGAATGGGAGCAGATTTGCATCAATACCACAATTGCACAGGAAACTGCAGATGCTGCTGGCATACTGCCAAGACTTGTGAATCCATGACCCCCAAAATGTGAACAGAAAATAATTGTGCATTAAGTTTCTTAATAAGAACAAAAATGTGTATTAACCAATCTGAATAAGGACAAGGAATCAAAGTAGTTATTTTAACTGTACACCAGGACAGGCTTGTGAATGAATGCATGGAACGTTAGTTAGACAAAAGCTTGACAACAAATTTCACAATGTAATGATTAGAAATTTTGGAAAAACAGATCTCTTTACTTCAGGGGGAATGGCTTCAACACAGAAAACATGAATATAATAAAAAAAGTAAGAAAACGGACCTTCTCTGGGTCATGTAAAGCGAGCCAGATACTCGTGGAAGTCTTGACATTTTCAGGGATAGAACAGTTTGAAACTGATGGAATGCATTTTATAGCACCTATGCATGCAAGCCTCACTTGAAAATCTTTGGAATAAATTCCTTGCAGAGCCTGAACAAAGATTTGTTAAAAACGAGATATGCTACAAAAATAGCGAGGCTAATAAATGCTATACACGAGAGATTACCACCTGGGCGATATCATTCTCTTGTAGACCTAAGCATAATTCATTTAACATCGGCACAATGGATGGTTGATATGATGGTACCACACCAAGCACATGATAAAGAACCTACAGAAAATAAAGGCATGCATTTAGATTCCCAGATTGACCTAAAAAAGAAAACAAAGGGTTCTATGGTGTCAAATAGAGGTTTAACCGATAGCATTTGAAGTCTGGGAAGAGGCAAGATAGGATCCAAGTGCATAGAGAATATATGAAGCACATCATCATGTAGACCCGTCTTTTTTTGAGAAAAAAGAATTTTCTCAAGTATCTGTCAGTTAGGAACTTTATGGGATTAACGAAGTAAAAAAGAAAATATTTTCTATTGAAGTCATGATAAGTCCACAAACCGGAAATATGAAAGTGAATGAATCTGCTGGAAGGGGTCCATTTTTGCACGAAATTAGTAAACCAGCAGTTATTTTCTCAAAAAGACCCATTGGATGTATTTGGTGGATCTCCACATCAGCAGCTAGAGGAACAGAATCCCAAATTAAACCCAGGTCTTCAAGAGATGCAATGCGCAATGCAGAGGCAATCTCAGGTGCCCAGTTGCAGAGAGGCGGTGCTAAGCACCTAGCTAACTTAACAAGTGCTACAAATGCCATGTCTCCAACAATTCGAGACTGAACCAATGGAGAAATGAAGTTTAACTGTGAAAAAAAACAGAGAAACCTAATATTCAATATAAATAAAAACTGAAGCTAAAAGATTGAAGTGCAACTGAAAGAACAAAAAAATATTGAGAAAGTGTGAACAAAAAAATATTAGAGACAAGTCCAAATAATTAAAATGGATTTCAATGCAATATCTGGGCTCCATTAACAATCATCGCAATAAACTTCACTGAGATTGACAGTAGTGTCAACCAAGTCGGAATCCAAACTGGTTGCTAGCTCATTGGCATGATAGTATTCAATGTGCATTGTGCACCTAACAGCGACACGAGCATATTCAGTTTAATAACCTTATAGGGACAGTGTTATAATTATGCCGAGTGATTTTTTGACTCTCCAGCATTGGAAAATTGCACCCCAATACACTACTAGTTTGTTGTTCGTTTAAGGGTTGAAGTCTACTGGATACCTTATACTAAAGCCCTCCCAACTCCTCTTGGATTTTTCTTTGTTTAAGGGAACATAGCTTTTGGTTTTCTTTGTAGTTTCAATCTTATGTGAAATATAATATATATTACCAGTCCAATGTCCAGGAATGCAGTATACTTATGTGTTAGGGCATGTCACCGCATAGTGAATAAGTCGTGGGTCTATATATGGTAGTATGCGATCTTCTAATATTTAATTTATAAATATTTATCACTTAAACTGATGTAAAAAAATCGAGCTACATACTTTCATGTAGTGCATAGAACAATCCCTATTGATAACAAAGTTAGCATGTTATAGTGTAATAGCCAATATATAAGTACCAAATGCCAAAAAAATGATACTTATAATCTTAAACTAATAATTATTTGTATCGAAATAATTATATCTAGGAATATATATAATTAAGCGTTGGGTGCATATAATAGTATTTAAAAAATTATAGAGCTAAAAAATTAGGGAGGCAGAAACAACGGTATGTTTAAAAAAACAAAATCAACATTTTTACCGTTTTTAAATAAATTAAAGCAATATAAGTATGTCTTCCAACATAATGCACTTGTTTGTTTTTTAATACTTACTGTACATGAAATTTATATTATATAAAAAAACTGTAGCCATAAAATATGATGTATATGTAGCGGGAAGAACACAAATAAATTATCGATGGTGCATTCAAAAGAAGTTGCTAGAGCATGTGAAGAGAAATAGGAAGATGTAGGATAAGAGTTAAAGACAAAAAGCTGTCACAACAAGCAGTAGCAATAAAAAATGTAGCAGAAACAATGTGATTTTACGTGGGTCACATTTTTCTAGTTTAAAATAAAGGGCAATTCATTATTAATGTTTTAATTAACAATTTTGTCTAAATTTAAAAAAAAATAGTTTGTAGATTTAATATAAACTTCGATAACAACCCCAACAACTTCGATAAGAAATGTCACTATATATAGCACGATAGAGTAGCTCCTCCAAAATGTAGAGAGATAACAAAAGGCTGGATGGGACAGAGTAGATCAACCAAACCATCTTGGAGAGAGCACGAACAATCACAAAAATTCGGGTAACCCACTTTGATAGCAGCGCCTTGTTCATGTCTCAAAGCCGCAACAACCCCAACCAACCATCCTTGGTTGATTGCCTCACCACATCCCACCAACCAAGGCAATCCACTTGTTATCACTGGATGAAGACCAAAAAAAGCATAGCATCAATGCGTTCAACCGCTTATGAATGCCAACAGGTAATAACACCCACGAAGAGAGAAAGAACACACGTATATCTAAATCTGACAGCATCCCCTAGACCATAACCACCCCCCACCCCCCCTTAAGAGGCAAGAAGCTCTCCACCCAGCCAACTTCTTCTCCATCTTCTCTATCAATGTTAGCCGGTCAATCTACAGGACCCTCCCACACAATAAAGTGAAACCAAAGTAAGTGATAGGCAGGCTCCGTCGAGCGGTCCCCAAAAATGTCTCGCAAGTTGCATCCTCCTCAAGAGACAGACCAAAAGCGATGAAAGCGAACTTGGTCCATAGTCCCAAAAGGCCTCCGAAGATATCAAGCATCGTCGTAATACCCTTGCACTCCATAAGCCCGTCTTCTATGTTGGGACATTTGCATATTGCAAGATTTGGATCGAGAAATCGCCTCTGGAATACCCTTCAAAGAAACCTCCCACCTCAACAGGCTTTCCCATGACCGCCAACACATCCGCGACTAGAACAATTGAAGAGGGGCCAACAAACACCCCTGCTTAACGCCCCTCTACAGTTGGAAGAATCACCCTATCACCTTCCGTTGACCAGCACTTAGCACGAGGATGGTATGATGCACATCTTCATCCAATCAATGCAGATGTCCGAAAAGCCCCTCCGAACAAAGGAGACTGAGATGAACAACTAATCCACGCAAGCGTATGCCTTTGAGAAATCAACCATCCACATGAATCCATCCACCTTCCTCCTTTTCTAGTCTACGATCTCGGATGCCATGACCACTCCCATCAAGCAGCTAACGACCAAGAACAAAGGTCGTCTGAGCAGGCAAAATGATCAAGTCGAGGACTCCCTGTAGTCTTTAACATGATCTTGCCCACAATAAGGTAGATGGCGTCATATAACACGAGTCCAAAGTCCTCCACCCCCCATAGTATCCATCTTCAAAAGAAGGAGAAACAAATATCTATTCAACTTATCCAATTAACGTTTTTGACTTCCACAACCAATACAATGACATCTTCTTCAACCACGTCCCAAAACTCCATGTAAAAACATGGTGAGGCCGTCTGGCTGACCCAAGGAATCCATCCATGTTATAATCGAAAATTGCCCGACACACTTCCTCTATGTTGAACTCAAAGCTAAGCCCCTTCGCATGCATTGACGCTAGACTTTGTACCCCCCCTCCCCAACCATCTAGCCCCCTTAGGTGGCGCCTTCCTACTCATCTCCCCAAAATGAGCCACCACGTCCCCCACTACTCCATCGCCATGAACCCACCCACACCACTGACACAGAGGACGTGAATGAAGCTCCACTTCCAGCTTCGACTGGCCACAGCGTATAAGTATATCGTGTTTGCGCCTCCCCCATCATCCTTTGCCTAATTTTGTCTCAATCTCTATTGTTAGAAAATCGGAAGCGGAAGCGATAACATGGAAAAAGAATAAGAAAATAAAAATGCGATATTTTACGTGGAACCCTACTCCGTGAGGAGCGGGATGAAACCACGGGAGAAGCCCTCAAAGGGGTGGATACTTCATTCCTTTTTCTCAATGAGTACAGGAGGTCTGGGGCTCTTTATATAGCCTCTCCAGAGACTCCAAGTCCCACCACTGGACGATGTGGGACTAAACACTGGATGGGGTAAATGGATCTTCTCCAGGATCCATTTACCCTGCTACAACTCATGACACATAGAACTAATACTCCAACACTCCCCGTCAAGCTGGAGCATGCAATGCTCAGCTTGGACAAACAGAAAGATACTCAACTCAACGCTACATGACACTACGGACAATATTAACCCAAAGCGCACATTGCTGCAGTCGAGGACGTTGCTTCTCATGCCGTGCAGGTGAGGAGGACGAACGGGCTGGAGTGTGAGTCAACTGAAGACTCGGAACTTGACCATCGAGTCTGAACTTGCGCATGAAGTCTCCACGTCGGAGAATTGGGTCTCGCCCATCTGGCTCAGAGAATGGTGCACTGCTCTGGTGTACCTATGATGCCACATGAAAACCCTTGCCCTCAAGGGAATGGTCCTCTGCTCTGGAGTCCCTATGGCTCACATGAAAACTCTGGCCGAACAACAACAAGAATGATGGGGACCTCGAACTGATGATGGCAACTTATGCTCATCTGAAAAATGACCGCAAACATATGCGTGTCTGAAAATTGAGGACTCGGGATCAATCGTCGAGTCTGACAAAATCAGATCATCTGTAGAGTCTGAAAAATCTGAACTGGTCTGGAGACTGGATAATCTGAATCTGGAGAATCTGAAATAGACATGTGACTCTACATATACTCCCCCTTTCTCCCATACTTGTCGGAAAACGTGGACGTCGACCAAGTTGGGAGAAGACAACAATGACGGGGAGAAAACATCCCAAAAAATTCTCGCGGCTTTTCATTTTTTTTGTAAGCCGTCACATTTTTTCCATAAGCCGTTCAACTCTTTTTTTACGGCTGTGCAAATTTTTTTTTTTTGAATATGCATATGGCTTTTTTTACCGTGTACGCGCCTCTTCAAAAAAAAATGTTAACTTGACTCAAATATAGCCCAAACAAATGCCTCCCTTTTTTTTGAAATATTACGGCTCTCTTTTTTTAACTGGCCCCTTAGCCCTTCTCTTCCTCCTCTCTTTTCTTTTCCTCTCTTTTTTTTCATTTTTTTAATAAGCCCCCCCCCTTTCCGGCCCAAAAGGGGGCCCAATATCTCAACCACCTCCCCCCTTTTTTTAGAAACTGCCTTTCCTTTCTACAAAATAACTCACGGCCCTCACATTTAAAACAGGGCCCACAGTTTTTTTTCTCTTTTGGCCCATCATCCCTTAGGGTTCCCAACGTGGGAACCCTTCATATGCCGCCAATCCCATAAGGGGTTTCAATCCCCGTCGCCGCTGGAAGATGCGGCAGGAGGGCTCGAAAGGATGGCGCCGCCAAGGGAGGTGCGCGCGGAGGGCACCGCCAATGCCTGCGCAAGCAAGCGCGCACCTGAGCGCGATGGAATCTAGGGATGTTGCGCCTGCGCGTGCGAGAGGATCGCGGGGTCGGGGAGCTCCTGCTGTGGGGGTCACATGGAACTTGACGAGGAGATGCGGTTGCAGCGTCAAGGTCGCCGCCAGGAGGTGCCGAGCACTGAAGCAGAGGCGTCGTGCGCGATCTGGATGCCTAGATGACTGATGCGAGGGAGGCAGTGGAGGAGATGTGCGCGGCTAGAGGCGCGGCTACGCCTGGAACACGCCGCGAGTCAGGTCTCGCCGCCTGCAGGATGTTCGCGCGAGGAGATGAGCCTGCGCTGGGTCACGCGAGGAGGGTCGATAGCGGGCAATCGTCGCCACCTGTGAGGTTCACGGCGATCTGGAGTTGCGCTAGAAGAACCAAGGGCCCGTCGTGCGGGTTGCTGCTCGTGGGAGGGCCCGCTTTGATCGTGGGGTCCCCTCGCGCCGCATGCGCGAGGGCTTGAGGGCTTGAAGCGCCTGGATGAAAGAGAACTGCCGCCTGGAGGGTACTGCGCGATCCTGCGTTTTGCGGGCTGGATGCGCCTGTGCGCAAGGGTTTGGAGTTCCCAAGCGCCGTCGTTGCTTTGATCTGAACCCTTGAAGATACGAGTCTTGCGTGCCTGTGCGTGCCGGAACATCATGGAGATGAAAGAACTTCGATGATTGAAATGGAGAACCGCAGCAAAGAATTTCAGAACATCGATCATGAACAAAACTCCAGAAAATAGGGTTTCAATAAAACCCCTAGTTCTTACAAAACTTGAACAAACAGGAACAATCTAATCTCGAATAATATAAACAACAAAAATCCTCGAGAATCGACTCGCTCTGATACCATGTTAGAAAATCGGAAGCGGAAGCGATAACATGGAAAAAGAATAAGAAAATAAGAACGCGGGATTTTACGTGGAACCCTACTCCGTGAGGAGCGGGATGAAACCACAGGAGAAGCCCTCAAAGGGGCGGATACTTCATTCCTTTTTCTCAATGAGTACATGAGGTCTGGGGCTCTTTATATAGCCTCTCCAGAGCCTCCAAGTCCCACCACTGGACGATGTGGGACTAAACACTGGATGGGGTAAATGGATCTTCTCCAGGACCCATTTACCCTGCTACAACTCATGACACATAGAACTAATACTCCAACATCTATCACTTACCACCCCTCTTTTCATATCCTCATTTGTTATAGTCTTCCGATGTGCAGCTCTCGCCTATTGTTCCTCCATGTTGAGCTCCTGCTCATCCTTGACCCCGTGCAAACTTACAATCTCTGCCTCGAGCCTAGTACACCGCTCCTCCAGCTTTGACGAGTCTCTGCCTTGTACTTCTTCAGCACTTCTCTCAAACTAGCTATTTTCAAAGCCATTTTATGTGTCGCAGAGCCCTCCACCTGATGTGTCCTCTAGAAGCCAACAACCAACACCCTAAAGCCCTCATCTAATAATCATGACATCTCGAATCTAAACAGAGATCGAGCGTGAAATCCTTTCAAAAATCCCAGCAGATGGGTGAATGGTCTGACCAGGAACTTGGCAGCACCCGAGCCGATGATAGAGGAAACATCTCCAACAGCTCCACCAAATCCGAAAAGGGTTCCAAGCATGATCTGGACAAGCTACTCCTCCATGTGAATCTACTTATTGTAGTATCCACAACATCTAGTACCAACTCCCCAACGCAAGTCGTCGACTCCGCCGAGCTGAGGCATTGACCACCCCAGACACTGGGGCGATCCGAACCAAACTAGGTAACGTTGAAGTTACTGTTGATGAGTCATGGCAGGTTCGAAAATCGCCCCTAACTGTACGCACCATGAGGGCCATCGACAGGTCTGTATACCAAGACAATAGAAGTCTCCGATCATGGGATGACTGCTCTAAAACCACCAATATCGATTTGTAACACGCATTCTCCGCAAGCAGCAAAAATCCGTTTCCATTTCAAGCCAGCGACACACCTTCATTACTCCTCACAGTTGGAACTACCTTGAACTTCGTCAATCAGGACCGAATATCGACCTACACATTCCTTAATTCCAAACCTCAATCTATGTTCCCTATAAAAAAGACCACATATGTCTACTACGACCCAAGGACAATCCAAGTGCACCTCTCTTCTCTCGAGCACCCAAGCCCCTCAACTTCTAGCCTACAATCTCCATGACCCACTCAGAGGGTTAGTAGTACGCACCATGACCCCTAAACATTCTGCAACCCGCATATGAATGTCCATTTAAGGAACTTTGGCTTCCTCAAAGCTCATTTGACAAGCCACAAAAACATCTTCAGCATTTTCCCATACCCCACTATCATCAAAGCCCGTAAATGGGTTAACCCACACCTTGTCCTCCAACTCGTGCTCTACTCATCGTCTACCCTCTAGCTTTCTCCTTTTTCCAGGAGAAGGATAAAATGGGATCCAGAGGAGAACACCATGCACAAATGCCAAGCGCCAGCTGCCTTTTCCTACCAGCCCGAGCCGCACTTCTGCTTCTCCATTTCCCTAGCTTTATAATGCTCTCATCAGACCTTGTCCTACCCACTCCAATGCCAATGCCACCTGGGGGACCCTTGGCTTCTTGGAGCCATAGAATCGGATAACAATTACAGTCGCCCCTGAGCTTATGGCAGGACCATCTTCATAACAATTACAGTCGCCCCTGAGCTTATGGCACGACCATCTTCAAAGCAAGTGTGCACTCAACGCTCCCCTCAACATCCAAAGCAAAACAGCCTTCATCCTTCGTCGAATCAGGTCCGCCCATACTCGGGGCACAATTTTGCTCCAAGATGGGAATCCACCTTTGCGAGGCAAAAACTCCAGCCAATGGTTTGCCCCAACCCGCTCCAGCCCATTCAGCTAGGCCCCAATAGGTGGCCAACCATACCAACCAGGTCCGCCTCGTTAACATCAACTTAGCCCACCACCTTCAAAAGACCCAACCTCAAAAAAGCTCCAACAACCTCACATGTTGCACTCCCAGAATTAGGTTTGATGACCCACCACTGCCACATCCACAACGTTTGTGCCATCCCCAAATTTTGCCCCTACCACATCCGAAACCCTCACGCCCAAATCTCACACCAGCATCACCAGATTAGTCATGCAATCACATACAAATTGCGAAGAATTTGCCACCCGAACTACAGTGGGTTCCACTAAGGTTCCCTTTCCTTGTTGCTTCTCCTTCGTTGCCTCCAGTTCTACCATTGTCTCATCCAGCTCCACCTCGTGTCACCTCTCCAACTCCGACCATGGCCTCAAATTTCAGCGAAATTCGATCAAATTTCTATCGAATATTGATATCCTGTAAAAATCGAAATTCGACCCAAATGGCCGAAATGACCAAAATATGGGGGTCCTAGTACAAAAAATGACCGAAATTTCGGTCGAATTTCGACCGAAATTCCATCGAAATTCGGTTTTGGTTGGTCACCGAAATAGTGATCGAAACCGACATTTAAGGCCTTGACTCCGACGAGGCGTTCAGCTTTCAAAAAACTACCACATCAACCAACTCCAGCCCCATCCAAAACAAATATCTCCCTACCAGAAACATTATGACCGGTAGTGGTGTTCCAGGGGGGCCTCAATGTCGTCAATACCTCCCATGGTTCACCCGATTGAAGCCCCATCCGCAGCACCTCCTCCACCATGCCAATACGTCCTAGTACCTCCCGTACCATACTAAGATCGTGGCACTACAATGGCAAACCCTTCATCATTACCAACTCTCTAGGGCTAATCTCTTATATCATATCACGAAGCCACAGCTTTCTCCAAATCACACCAATGGGGAAGATACCCCTTTTTTTTAAGTCTAACGACTCGGGGGAGACACGGCGTGGTGCTCGCCCCAAAAATTTTATTAAGTAAAGAAGAAAAAGGAAAAGGTAATTACTAGTGGAGAAACAAAGATAAAAGAAACCGGATCCATAAGATCCCAACCAGAGAAGAAGGCGCCAATTACAACACCGACCAGTCGCACGATAGACGGGCCACGTGAGCCAACACATTCTCCTTGTAAAATCTTTGGCCCCTAAAAATTGTTGTGTTGCGCCCCAGCCAAATCGCCCAAATGCAAGCAAAAAGACCCAAGAAATCCCTGTGCTCCCTGTCCTTGTTCGATCGAATAGACTCCCAGAAAACGACCAAGTCAGAAGTGTTGATCCAAGACATCCTGGCCTCCTCCCAAATGCCAGAAGTGATAGGGCAAGTGAAGAAGAGGTAATTTAAGGACTCCACGTCACTGCCACAGAGAGCACAATCCATTGAGGTCAAGCCACCATATAGACGAGCGCAACGATCCCGCGTTAAAATCCTCTTCCTGCGGAAGAGCCAAAGGAAGATGGCAACCCGCTCTGGGAGTTTCAGCTTCCAAAGGAAGGTGCAGTCGAGGATGAAGGGATCCGAATGTATGAGCGAATGATTTGAAATCGCCAAGAAAGCCTTCTGAGTCGAGAAGACGCCCTCCCGCCAAGCCCAGTGGTCTCTTCCCCCCGCGGGTCTGGGCATATTCTTAATAGTATCCAGAAGAGTGAGAAGCTCGTCGAACCTTTGGTCAGAGAGGCAACCAAGAAGAATCGAAAACCAGCCATCCCCCGACCAACAGGAAGCCACAGAAGCGCGCCCATCGTTCGCCAAGGCAAATAAAACGCGGGAAAGAAACCCCCAATGGGGCTCCCCCAGCCCATCTATCCGTCCAGAACTTGAAGGACCTGCCATCGCCAAGAACAGGAATAAAGAGATGCGAGTAGCGAGGGCCCACCGACATCACCCCGCGCCAGAAGGGGGTACGAGAGCGGAGATCACCAATCTCCCCCAGCAACACCCCATTTAAACCAAGAATCTCACGCAACAGGGTAGAGCAGAAATTGTCAGAGACACCCCATAACCTGTTGACCCACTTTGGAAGTAGAGCGTCATTGACCAAGTCGAGACGACGGATGCCAAGACCCCCTTCACACTTCCTCCTCGTCACCTCCTCCCAATCCACGAGATGTGGCCCACGCGAAGAAGGACCCCTTCTCCCCAAAAGAAAATTCCGCATCAACTTCTCAATACGTTTCTGCACTCCCACCGACAGCTGCCAACTGGAGAGATAGTAAACGGGGATAGACGAAAGAACAGATTTGATGAGCACAAGGCGGACACCCCTCGAGAGCAGGGCCGAACTCCAACCGGAGAGCCGTCGCTCCACCTTCTCAATAACTTTGTACCAGTCGCGAATTCTAGCCCTCCCCGCTCTCAGGGGCATGCCCAAGTAGTCAATCGGAAGAGAAGACAGGGGGGAGCCCAGGGCCAGACCACAATCAGAGGCCGTCTCCGAATCCAATCCAAAAAGGATCACCTTGGACTTGTTTTGATTGATGTGCAAACCCGATAGCTCGCTGAAAATTTCCAAAGTCGCTGAAGATACCCCTTTTATTGGCCATGAACGTAGGGACTTCATCTTTTTCTTCAACATGCCGCATATATAGGCATATTTCCAAAAACCAATCTGCATCCTCCATGCAGTCAATTAAATGCCCCCTCCCCAAGATTGTCAACACATTTAGCAGATCATCATGAGCCACTTCAGTGATAAGGATAACCTCCTTTTGCACATACCCAAGCTTGCGGTGCTTAAAGCAAATCAAATACTGGGCAAGGCCCTAAATGTCGGTTTCGGTCACCATTTCGGTGACCAACCGAACGAAATTTATGTCATTTCGGTCATTTTTTGTACTAGGGTCATCATATTTCGGTCATTTCGGCCATTTCGGTCGAATTTCGATTTTGATAGGATATCAATATTCGACAGAAATTCGACCGAATTTCGTTGAAATTTGAGGCCATGATACCGGGTCGAATACGAACGTGAAATATGTCCTTTCTATTGCATCGTAAACACCACACCCTCGCACCACTTAATACGGCTCCAGGTCTTTCGCTACAGCCCATCCACGCCTCCTACAATCAGTGGCCTTCCTCACTCGTTGTAAGTCTGTTCCCAAGGATCTACTACCAATCCTCGCGAACACACTCCCCACAACAAGCTCGTTGCTCTGTCGTGGATCGCTCCGCCTTGCAGGATCCCCCCTCTCTGAAACTGCACTCATGCCTCAAAATCAAATCTCCTTGACCTTGTCGGGTAAACAACATGCAAGGCGGTGTTGGCCGTGTGATGTTGACAGGGTGATTGAGCCCAATGAACTAGATAGAGGAGGTCAGTATCCAAGGTATGCTCATAGATTTCTAATTAGTGGAGCTACTTAAGCAACCGATTTTGGCTCATGGAGACATCAAGGACATTGTTTTGTTGGGATTGTTCATCAAGAACATCGTTTTGTTGGGATTGTTCAATAGGGAAGCCTCGACAATCATGTCACAATGAAGACGAAATCAATGAACTTCGTGACGCCAAAGGCCAACTTGAGTGTTGTGACGTCTCTCTGTACATCGAGACCTTCATCAGCATTCAAATGTTAAGGTCAATACCCTGGCTAGAGATAAGATTGTATCACATGATCTATTGTGTGGATAAAAGGTACTTCCACGTTAGCGAATATTATGACAAAAACATGATGAGTCAGCAATGTATGCCTGATTTTGAGTTTCATGATATAACAATTCTTAGAATTAACAAAAATGGGAAAAAGGAACTTAGTTTCTCAAAGAATAAATCTTCCTTGCATAGTAAAGAAGTCTAAGGTTACTGAAACAATTAGAAACCCACCCCCAGAATATGAAATGATAATCGTACAAGTAATTATACTCCAATACTCCCCCTCAAGATGGAGCATAAACGTCCATCATGCTCAGCTTGGAGATACACTTGGTGAATTGGGACTGAGTGAGTGACGCAGTGATAACATCAGTTGTTTGTTCTTCTAATATATCAGACTCTGTCTTGATGTTTCCTTGGAATCATGTCTTTTGTATAATGGTAGTCCACCTCCACGGGTTTAGTACATTCATGGAAAGAAGGAATGTTTGCAATGATCATCGCAGCAGAATTGTCATATCCCATTATCAAAGGACTCGATTTTGGTTAATGTAAATCTTTCAAAACTAACTTGATCCACATTAGTTCAATGGTAGCTTGGTCCATTGTCCTATATTCAATATTCAGATTCTGCACTGAATCCGGCAACAAGCGCTTGCTTTTTTGCATCTTTATGTAGATAAGTTACTACCAAGATAGGTGCAGTAACTAGAAGTAGACTTACTGTCATCGGGACACCCCGCATAGCCTGCATCAGAATAGGCCATAACATCAAGCGTCTTGCGACATCTAAACAATATACCTTTCCTTGGAGCGGACTTCAAGTATCTTAGGATCATTAACAATGCTTTCCTGGGCACATGACATGGTTTGGCCATGAACTGACTTGCTATGTTAATGTCAAAGGAGATATTAAGACGAATCACGATGATATATAGGAGTTTTCCCACTATACACATGATTGTTTTTCATCAGCATACACTAGTGAGTCTTCACACATTCGTGCATTGGGGTCCATAGGAATAGATGTTGGCTTAGCTAGCCCCTACCTTCCAATCTCATATGGAAGATCCATAACATATTTTTTTGTGAGAGAATCGGACCAATAGTATTTCTGGCAGATTCAATGTCCAAAAAATATTGAAGTTCTCCTAAGTCTTTGGTGACAAAGTCGCCAAACAAGATGTCAAAATACCTTTTGTTGCAACAAGTATCATCCATTGTTAGAATTATATCATACACCAACATTGCAATTGTCCCTTTCTTTGTCTTCTTAACGAGTAGAGAATGATCTGCAGTAGAAAGATTAAAACCAATCTTGGACACAATATCAGACAGTTTTTGAAACTAGGCTCCGATGATTTGTTTGAGATCATATATCACTTTGTGGAGACCAAGTGATTATTGCATATAGACTTCCTCATGCAGATAACCATATAAAGATGCATTTTTACATCAAGCTTATAAAGTGGTCAAGAGAGCTGAAGTGCGACAGAAATCAAAATCTGCATTATTGGCAGGCAAGCAACTGCTGAGAAGGTCTCCCTATAATCCAATCCATATGTCTGAGTATAACCCATGGCTACAAGACATGCCATGTATCTTTCCACAATGCCATCTGGAAGATGTTTGGAAGTAAAAATCCACTGACTACCACCATAATTGCCAAGTACCTCGAGACAGAAGCGTCTTCATCTCTTCGTGCATGGCGGCATTCTACTCAGGAACCAATAATGCCTGATGATAAGTATAAGGAACAATGATAGCTGAGAATCAAGCTAAAAAGGTCTTGTACTGCGTAGACAATCTACTTGTTGACATGTGGTTGGAGATAGTGTGTGGTGTGCATGCCAAAATTTCATCTTTTGCAACCTGCTCACATGTAGATAGATTGTCCTTAAAGCACAAACTCATTAGTTTTCTTATCTTGACATACTTCATGATCAAGTGTTGGTGTGGTAATAGGAGGTGTTATCCGGCGATAATACACTAATCGAAATGGTTGAGTATCAAGAGAACGACTACTCTAAGGAGAGATGAAAGAGGAAGACTTGCAATCTCCCTGATATCAGAGATACCACCCGAGAACCAGAGGTGAAATCGTAAGGTATGGATTTAAAGGTCGCATCACCACTGACATGGTATCAACATTGCAAAGAATCATAACACTGATACCCCTTCAGGGTTCTGAAGTAACCTACAAAGACACATTTAACAGCGCAGAGAGAGAGCATATCACGACCAGCCGAATGAATGTGGACAAAGGATGCACACCCCAAAATCTTAGGCAGAATATGGAACAAGTTCTTGTCGAGGGAGAGTAGAGAGAAAAGTGCTTGCTCCTCCAAAATAGTGAACGGCATACAGTTTATACCGTATGCATTATTAAGTATTGCATCTGCCCGGAACGTGAGAGAAGCCGCATTTTGAACTAGTAAGGCTCGATCTACATCAAGAATTATGGCGATATTTCCTTTCAGCTACACCATTATGTTAGGACGTATATGTGCACGATATTTGGTGGATGGTCCCATGATCAGTCAGAAAAAAACAAAGATAATGGTTACAAAAATCAAGATCATTATCGCTACAAATATTTTTGACATGAAAACCAAAGGTATTTTTCATTTCTATCATGAAAGGTTTTACAATAGTGATCATTTCATAATTTGATTTCATAGGAAAAATCCAAGAAACTCGGGTAAAATCATCAAAAGCAACACGATAAAATCTGTCTCCATAGAGATCTAGAGTACGACTAGGTCCCCACACATCAAAATGAACTAATTCAAAAATAGACTTGGTAACACAACCATGACAACTTAGAAAAGAACTCCTATGATGTTTTCCAAGTTGCGGTTAGGGGTGTAAACGGGCCAAACCTGAGCGAACCTACATGGGTCCGGTTTGGTTAGTTTATTAGGCATATAGATTCGGGTTCGACTCGATTTGATAAGATTAAAATCATGTTTAGATTCGGTGCGATTCGATTGAGGTTCGCGAAGGTTCGATTCGCTCGTTAAAGGTTCGATTATATACAAAGTGAATGGGCACAACTCACAAGTTAGGTTCGCGAAGATTCGGTTCTATCCGTTAAAGGTTCGATTATATAAAAAGTGAATGTGCACAAGATTACAAAAAATGAACACAACAAATGCCTTGTTTCAAGCACAAAATTATGTATTTTAAGATAATAACCCTCCCAAATCAGGAATTGAAATGGGACATCCACAATTTAATGCAATACTAGAGCTTATCCTTTGAATAAGATAACTACAAATCATTAAGAAAAAATACTAATTTGCAGTTCTGACTTATGAATTTAACTATGATATGCAGCAATGGAAAAAGAAAATACCGTCCAATGCAAACCTTGAAAATTCATCTTGTCGTTGCAGGTTGCAACTGCCTGGGAGGAGAGAGGAGCGGCGGGCTGCTGGCAGGAGGAGCAGGAGTCCGACAAGTCACTTGGGGGAGGAGAGGAGGAGCAGCGAGCTGCTGGGAGGAGGTTGCGATGTGCGGCGGACTGCTTGGGGAAAGTAGAGGATCAGTGGGCCGCTGGTAGGAGGAGGGGTCCGGCAGGCCACTTGGGGGGATGAGAAGAGGAGCGGTTGGACGCTGAAGGAGGATGTGGGGTGCGACGGGCCCCTTAGGGGGGAGGAAAGGAGGAGCGGCTAGATGCTGGGAGGAGATGTGGGGTGCGACGAGCCGCTGGGAGGAGGGGAGTCTGCTGACCGTTTAAAGGAGGGGTGCGGCGTCAGCGGGTGTCATGTGGAGAATCGAGGAGAGGGAGGATGCGTACGTGGGTAGGTAATAAGGAGGAAAGGGCTTCAATTAGGCAACAATTTTTGGGGGAAATTTGGAAAAAAATTCACATTAGGTCCCTTATTTTTATGAGAATTGAACATAAATCAAGATATAAGGCTCGTGAGCTTTGTATGAGCTTTCAATTCTTAAATCATAATAATATATTTATTTATTTATATCGAACTATTAACGAACCAAACCTACGCGAACCTACCATTTCAATGTTAGATCCGTTTATGTAAACGAGCTCAAAGTTATGTTAAGGTTCGGTTCGTTTATGATCAAATTCGAATCAGACTATTATCAAATCGAACCTAAGCGAATATCGAACTTGAGATTTTTCTAACAGCACTATTGGCGGGTTTCACACTGAAGCGAGTTGGATGCAGAAATTTCAGGTAGAATTCTTCTCAATTTTGGTCGAGGTAAATGACTAAAACAAAGGTTCCATGTGTAGGTAGATGACTCTCCAAGTAGAAGTAGAAATGTGACCCACAAGCGGAGACTGCATCAAGTGGTAGATACGAGACACACCCACAAACGAAGACTGCATCAAACGGACCCTCTCTTCACGGCCACAGCCAATCACCCTATCTGTCACCATATCCTATAAAATACGAGACACTGGATCAAATATAGCTCAACAATTAAACTCCTTAATAATTCTGAAGACGGACAAAAGACTCGAAGGAAATTCAGGAGCCAGAAGAACATCACTCAGACGAATATTTGGAGCAACTTGAACCTCCACCTGACCAACTATAGGGGAATGTATGTCATCTGCCACAAAATTAGTATAACCTAATGCGGCCTCTCGAAGCGTTAAGAAATGTTTTTGTTGCAGATAATGTGTTGTGATGCACCCGAGTCTACCAACCAATCAGATAAGTAGGATAAATTCCTACCTACACAGCACAATGGAGGTATGCATGAGGGTCAGCAAAGGCTGCTTTATAAGAAGAGGTGGTGCCCAAGATAAATCCTACTTCGGAAGATGATGGTTATTGGGATATGACTCCATGTTGATTCGGTCACTGCATATGCTTTGGATAAATTTGAAGAAGAATCATCGTGTATTGTGGAGGTTGAGATGGCCTGGTGAGCAATTGGAACCTTCCATGCTTCTCCTAACAACGGTCCTCGGTGTAGCCCATACGACCATAGAAGATACCATCTTTCACCTCATTCCAATAAAAGCCTCCTTCATAAATCCTCTTTCACGGCTTCAACTCAATTAATCACACACGATTCAAGTAATATCTAAACTTCTCTTATTCACATAAGGTAATCTCATCAATAGAATCTCATTCAAAGCATGCAAAAATAATTAACTGATTCTTTCATCTTAATTATGTATCGTTAATAGGCAAGCTTTTTTCATACCAATCCTGGAAGCACCTAACTTAGCGCAAGGTCCCCGGTTATCCGCTCCCTAATCTTAACTGATCTCAAGATATCTATTACACTCTCCTTCAAATCAAGATTCATGTACGCTCACAACCTTTTGTCTTTGCTTGATTAATTGCCATCTTTACCTCATTTCGTGTCTTCCAATAAAAGAATGGCTTCTTAAATTCCACTAAGTATTTCTCTTCTATCACGGCACATTATTTATTTAATAGGTTCACAAAACAAATATATAAAAAATACGATTCTAACTTAATGACCTCTTATTTTTTGTATACTACCCCTCCCCTGACAAAATTTAGATATTCCTTTTGTGGAAGCGATCCTAGAGCATGTAGAAAAAATAACATAAGATAATGATATTAAAATTGGCTCATCCGAGACATTAACTCCGTTTTATAGTTACCCATTATAATGAAATGCATATCAGCTAAATGAAATAACAACAGCTTTATATTTCTCATCCAAACTTCATACCAAAAATCCATCAATTTAATTTTCACAATTTAACAACAATAGCAATTTTCATTTCTTTTTCGCTTAAGACGTTAAAAATGTTGAAGGCGAAACTTGAAAAGTCAAGGGGAAAAGGCATAATTATGATATATTATTACATAAATAATGTCTAAATCAGAAATTATTATGAAATGTTGACTATTATTCATTTTCCCATATTTCATTATATTTAAAGCTTCCATCACCTAATTCATAATTTCAGACAAAAGCCTCTTTCACCTCAACTCAACCAGCATAATTCAGGTGAGATCCGCATTCCCTAGTTCACCTAAGACAACCTCAACAGCACCATCTTCATTTCAATCTATCAAAAATATTTAAATAATCCTTCCATCTTAATTCCATATATTTACTAGCGCAAGTTTTTCCATCCTCATCCTCGATGCACCTCACTAGGGTAAGGTCCATGCTTCTCTGCTCCCTGGTCTTAACGACCTTCAAGATACCTTTTAAGACTTTGAAATCTAGATTCATGAATACGCCAAGCATTTTGTCTTTGCTTCATTAATTGCCATCTTTACCTCATTGTTTTGCCTTAAAATAAGTGTTGGAGTATATACGTCAACATCATGATCCAGTGTTTAGTCCAACATCTACCAATGGTGGGACTTGGTAGGTTTGTGGAGGCTATATAAGAAGCACCAGACCTCATGTATCATATGAGAGAAAGTGCAATGAACACATCAGCCATTTGAGGCGTTCTCTGGTGGTTTAATCCCACTCCTTAGGGAGTAGGGTTCCACGTAAAAACAGCAATGTTCCTTCATGTTCTTTATTCATTTATATATGATTACACTTCTGTGTTTCCTATTTCTAACATGATATTAGAGCGGGTTCGATTCTCGAGGAGTTATTTTCATCATTTGTTCGACATTCGATTTTAATGTTATTTTCTTGAAGATTATTATACTTGGGATTGTTCAAGACCATTTCTACGATTTCTATTGAAACCCTAATTTGTGCCCAAAGATCATGCTTGTCGTTCTAGGGTTTTAACGAAACCCTTATTCCAACCACGAGTATCCTCCCAGGAGGCGCAGGCCGCTCCATCTCCAGTTGCATCTCAAGGTGCCTCCCCGGTTCGAAGAAGCCCTATTTCCAAGTCGACGTCTCTAATTGTGGGAGCACAGCACCAGCGGCAGCAGTGGGCTCAGAGCCACCAACCGTCGAAGAGATCAGAACCCTCTGGATCAGGGACCTCCAGCCATGGGCTGACGAGTCCTACATACAAGGATGTGTCACTCACACCGGAGAGCTCATATCAAAAAAAATGAAGAAAAAAATGATTCGCAGCATCCGTCGAGTGTGATCAAAAGTAGGATTTTGGACGGGAAGACGAGAATCCCGCGGTGGTCGACACTGGCAATGACAGCAATGGACGGAACCTCAGTCGCAGCAGCAATAACCCCCTACGCGGCAACACCGGCCCCCAGATGCACCTCCTTGTGCGCATCCGATCACACATGTCAGTTCCAAGCCTCCATGTGAATCAGCTCTAGCAAGATTCCCAGATATGTGTCGTTGTTTGGACCATCAGCGAGCAACAAGAAGCACTTGTTGTTTCCATCGCACCAATCTAAGAGACAACCATCGTGTTTCCACCACGATCATCGGGCTTCTCCTCCTCCAGATGGCTCCACGAGGAACCCCAGAAGTCCGACAGCTATCGCCTTCCTTCGTATCACCAGCTTGCTCCAAGACAGCAGCGGCTCATGCAACCACTTCCCCAGGTGACGGTGACTCTCAAGCGACAGTGCAACGCTGCCCTCAGCTCCAAGGCTTGCGTGATTCCATCCTCCAACCGAGCTCCTCCATGCGCAAGTTACCCCAAGCGGGGCATCTCTCCAGATCAAGGCCCTTATCGGGGGCGTTCGAGAGATGGGTTCCCAAGTGGGAACCCTAATAATAGCCCCAAGTGGGATGCTGCTATTGTAAGAGCCCAAGTGGGCCAAAATAAAAAAAAAGAATAAAAAAGGAGCCCAAGTGGGATGCGGTTTTTGAAAAACAGAAAAAAAAAAAGAAGAGAGCTCGGAAAAAACGGAGTGGGCTCATTTTTTAAAAAGTTTTGTTTAAAAAAGTGCGTACAAAAAAACAGTCGTACGCTTAAAAAAAGAACTCATCTATAAGAAACGGAGGGAAATAGCGGGAGAAAAAAAGAGAACATGTAAAAATATTGGAACGGCTCATATAAAAAAGGGAAAATTCGAGAAAAAAATTTGTGACGGTTTATTGTTTTTGTTTTTCCCCGTTTTCTTGTCTTCTCCCAACTTTACCGATGTCATTGTTTTCCGGCAAGTATGGGAGAAAAGGGGAGTATTGTGTAGAGTTACAGGCCAAATTTTCAGATTATCCATATTCAAGGCCAGCCAGATTTCAGACTCTATAGCTGTTCAATTTCAGACTCGACGTTCAGATTGGTTTCGAGTTTGCAGTTTGACGCGCACATGTTTGCCATCAGTTGTGTGGTCCACATCTTTGTTTTGTTGGGTCTCAGAGTTTTCATGTGATCCATAGGGACTCCAGAGTAGAGATCTCGTTCTCTATGCCATGTGGACTAGAGTTTTCATGTGCTTTCATAGGGACTCCAGAGTAGAGATCCCATTCTCTGAGCCAGTATGGAGAGACTCGGTTCTCCGATGATGAGACTTTTCAGACTCCATCTCCAGCGACAGTGGACTCTGACGAAGATGTTTCCACGACTTCTCAGTTCGGCCCTTCAGAGATAGAGCTTACGTCCACATGATTCAATCTTCTACATGTGGTGGGACAGAGTACTCCGACGAGGAAACTCATTCAATTTTTGTGACTCTGACAGGCGCGTTACAGAGTACATGTTCTCCATCGAGGAGACCCAATTCAACTCACACTCCAACCCATCTGTTCCTCCTCACCTGCACGGCATAAGAAGCAACATCCTCGACAGCAACCGACACTTGTGTTTGTGTTGTGTTGATATTGTCTGTAGTGTCTTATGTTAGAAAATAGAATGCCAAAGCGGAATCAGAAATAAAGATAAAGAATATGAACGGGATTTAACGTGGAACCTTATTCCCTAAGGAGCAGGATGAAATCACGGGAGAACGCCTCAAAGGGTTGATGTATGCAATGCACTTTCTCACTTGATACAGGGGGCATGGCCTCAAATTTCAGCAAAATTCAGTCGATTTTCTGTCGAATATCGATATCCAGACGACATCGAAATTTGACCGAAATGACCGAAATATGGTGGCTCTAGTACAAAAAATGACCGAAATGATCGAAATGACCAAAATTTCAATCGAAATTCGACCGAACTTCCACTGAAATTCTGTTTCAGTCAGTTACCGAAATAGTAATCGAAACCGACATTTAGATTTAGGGCCTTGACGGGGGGTGAGGGGCTTCTTATATAGCCCTCACTGAGTCTCCACATCCCACAACTGGTAGATGTGGGACTAAACAACTGGATGGCCTCCAGGATCCATTTACCCATCTTCCACATAAGTGACGCATACACAACAGACTCCAACATCTTATATTGTGAGTTTGAGATTTCTTTATGTTTGTCCAAAGCAGAGCATTGCATGCTCCAGCTTGAGGAGAGTGTTAGAGTATATGTGTCCCTTGTGTAGATGGATAAATGGATCCAGGATCCGTCTACCACATGCAATGTTTAGTCCCTCATATACCAGTGGTGGGACTTGAGGGTCTGTGAAGGCTATATAAGAAGCCATGGACCTCATGTACCATATGAGAGGAAGTGCAATGAACACATCAGTCCTTTGATGCATTCTCCCGTTGTTTCATCTCGCTTCTTAGCGAGTAGAATTCCACATAAAAATCCAGCTTTTTCCTTCATGTTTTTTATTCATTTATCTCTGATTGCGCTTCCGCATTTCATATTTCTAACAATAAGAAAGGTTGCATTCTTATATCCTGCTATGTTTTTCTCTCTAGGCCATATAGCACAAATGTCATTAAAATGTCAAGTTAAAAAAATGCATTTGGATTCTAACCTCCGAAGCATACTCAATTACTCTCCTTTCTTGACAAAACTTTAAAATTCCTTTTGTAGAAACAATTCTAGGGTATGTAGAACAAATACAAAATAACTCAAGATATTGTTCTGAAATTTGACTTAATTGAGATTTTAAGTGTGTTCTTGTACAATAGGGAAATTCAAAACAGTGACAAGCACATCATTAAAAATGAAATCGCAAAGATTGTGTTAACTATCCAAGACTTGATGCCACAAATCCACAAATTATTTCCACAAATAAACAGTAATCAGTACTATTCATTTCTAGCATAAGAAAATAAATGCGGTGATGGGTCAAAACTCAAAAGGTCAAGGTAAAACTGCATAAATAAGATAAATCGTTACAGACATAATGTCTAAACAGAAACTGATGGAAACTGCATAAATAAGATAAATCATTACAGAAATAGTTAATCAAATGGATGTGCCGGAGAACTTATCACCATATTAAAAGAAAAAGATCCCGTGTCTCATTTACCAATGAAGGCAATTCACCATGGGTGAACACAGCATTAGCCACTGCCATTTCACCAAGGGCCGCAAGCATCACGGAAAGAATATTCTGCACATTTCTAACCTTCTCACGTATAGAGGATTCGTCCCTAAGCAACAATTCACGGGCCTCTTCTTTAGCAGTTCGAACCTTGGCTATATTAGCTTTTAAGACAAGATCGCATAGCACACATTAATTAGATACGTTCAAAAGTCAGAAACAAATATTCAAGTCAAGTAAATATACCGCTCTTCTTTGTAACCTTTCCAGGATCTTTCTTTCCAGAGCCTGCAATTTCCCTTCTACTATAGGATTCCTTTTCGTTCCCCACAGACGATTTATTTAACTCCTAAAATAACATAGTCAAACAAAAAATTTAAATGTCTAGGCTATAAAAATGCCAACAAATAGCTAAACAAAGGCACAAACCCGGGTGTCCTGGTCATCATCATAAGCCCTGAAACGGCCCTTTGAAAGTTTTACATTTTTTGAAGAAATAGATTCCGCAATATAAACACCGTGCTCAGTCGAAAGAACCCCTTCAGGGGTGTAAAAAATCTGAAAAGGTGGTAGAAAAAAGATAAATTAAACCCTTAATAAAAGTTTACTGACAATGCATGGTGGTATTCTTACCAATAATGACACCTTTGACTATCTAAGAGGTAACAACAAAAAGACCAAACCACCCCTAAACAAATTATCTAAAGAAAACCTACCAGCATGCAGCTATTTCGGAACTTCAAAAAGGTAAATAGCGGTTGAATATACCCATAACATGAACTCACCTGTATATCATTGTCAGAAAGTGCATCATGAGCACTCCTCTCTGGAAGGTTCTTTAGTACCTAGTATGGTCAAAAAACAGTTAAACGGGAATAGCTGCAAGTTATGCAGAAACTTAGAATATCATCCTATCCACTGAGAGACGACAACTTTTTCTAAAGAAAATATGCATTAACAGAAGGGAAGGCAAAGAACTCACATGTTCAAACTCAAAATATGTTTCCTTGGGCATGATTTTCATCAAACTTGATAATGAACCAATGGCAGCTTGCCTGTACAATACATTGGCACTCCTTAATCCAGAAGAACCAAGCAAATCCTGAAGGACACGTGCAAGGTTACAAACTTACCCTGCGAAAATATATATACCAACAGTCCCAAGAAATTTGATTACTGAACTTTATTAACAATCCGTTAAGCTATTTAGATGTATTAATGTTAACATTACGTCCTTAGATAATCTACGCAATAAAGTTATAAAAATCATTGTTTTGGCAGATCACAAACAGAATTTGAAAGAACCAGAAGAAACCAGCAACCTACTCACAAAAAAAACACAAATATCAAGGGGGATAAAATATTCCATCTATGATGTCATATCCGCTCTGTAAAGTAGGCACATAACTAAAGGATCATCAGATATCATTGCAAAGAATGCACACAAAAATCCATGAAAGCGGAGAAGACAAAAAAACAATACAAACACTTCCATACAACTCCAACTTACAAACATTGAACCAACCAAGAAAAAAAAACGAAAACTTGCAACCTTCTATAAGAAAAAACACATAACCGACTCAAAGAAGATAAAAACTATGACATCCCAAAGAAACGGGAATCTACTCCATGAAGTGTCAATATCAAAGGAGTTGGGAGGATCTTTGAAATTCTCCTTTCTTTTTTGATGAACACTCGCGGTTACTTCTTAGCCTTTAAAAAGGTAGATGGTATACCATCAAATGCTGGCAAACAGCTATCATCTATTGACAACTACCGCAACTAGCTGGTAAAAATATCAAGATGGTTTTAGAAATCCTGGCTCAAGTCATACACCTCAAAGTAGCAAGATGTTCTGCAGACAGCCAACCCTTAATCAGCAACATATACCTCGAATCTGCCAGACAGTGAGGCGAAAGCAAAGAAGCTCCAATTTTAGGCATCTTTTTTAGATTTCATTTGCTAGTCAAGTGAAAAAAAAAAACACAAAGGGTAAAAAGTTATTAAGATATTAGATTGGATATAACACACCAAAATTGATAATTTATAACTTCATTTGCTAGGCCCCCCACTCGAAGTCGGAAGAGGATAGGTGGTGGTTATTATTGGTGTAACTTCATTTGTTTAATGTTTTATGTGATTCAATGCAATCTTCTTTATTTTGAAGCTTTAATAATCTTTACCCTTTTCAGTTAGAATACGATATTTACAGTGTTATCATTTATATTTTTCAAAAATCGTGTTGTCATTTACATATTTGCTTATTTGACCATTCCTTTAATAATGAGGGCTTTGTCTATCTACTAAAAATACTCTATACAGAGATGCATTTATTTATTACAGAGTGTTAATATGAAGACAAACCTGAGGCTCACACCTCAGTTCTTGAATATTGCCTCACGCATTTCAAAACTTTAATAGAGAACAAACGACCCCTATATAATGGGGTCTATGTCACAAAGAAAGGCCCATGAATTGTCAAACACACGACAAATATCCAAAATGAATTATTATGCCAAAGACTAGAATCATGGCGCTTTCTTAGAACAAGAAGCAAAATCTGTCAAACTTGACAATATTAGAGCAAATGCAAAAAACATGACCTATTGTCGAGATGTCCGTTAATACCAAATAGTCACCTCCAGTTAATACCGGTAACAAAATCAGCAAATGTCCTAAAAAGTAGTCCGAACCAGGACATTGCAATTTTTCTTTTTGATTGGCAATGTCAGCACAACGAGCAAACCCTAGGCCTGAAATTGACGGAGTCGGTAAATCTAGGGGGAGAGAGGAGAGAAGAAGATCGCAGCGCGCTTCATAGGACGAGAGAGGGTCGGGGTTAAGAGTAGAAACCCTAGAGTTTGGGTAAAGGAGAATATTGGTGGACGAGCACTCCAAAACCAAAACTCAAATTCAATTCATAATATGATATGAACTCATTATTATATCTCCTATCATCCGCTTTATATAAGAGCGGGATTAAAAAGATAGGAGAGTAAAATTCAAATTCTAATTGACTCCTAATCGACTCTAATTTGATTTACCATAAGTATTCAGATTGCAATCAATCTCGATTTATTTTAACATAAATAAAAATAATTGATCAATTAATTTAATTAATCAAGAATTCAAATAAATATAGCACCAATTGCATGAAGACCCATGCAATTCTTAAAATTATTGCAAGACCTCTCAAATTGGATTTTATTACGTCAATTCTCCACCGCTTGAAAAATTCGTCTCCTGGCGAATTGTTTGGTCATTGATTTGTCATTGGAAAATTCGATTTGAAATCGTTGGTTCGATCTTCCCAATTTGAGGCGATTTCTCTCCAATTCAGCACTATGGTTATAATTTCTTTCTACTAACGGGTGTAAATGCAATTTCTCTACCCCTTCCTTCAAATAAAAGCTTCCTCCTAAGTTTACTGCTATTTTAACTTTTAAATAAAAGGTGGTAGGTGGAAGGGCTTCTTTGAAAGGATCTCACAAGATTTTAAAATCCCTAATTTGTTGGGATATTGTTCTCCCAAATGAGAACCCTTCACCAGGTAAAGGTTTTCCCTCACAAGAGAGGTGGCGGCAGGCATATGATGGAGATGGGAAGCACACATTATTGAGCTGGAGAAGGCGATGTGGTGACTAGCTGAGCCGAAATGGAGCACATCCATTTGATGCGGCCGCCTGCACAAGCAGGGACAACGATGTTGGAGGTTTTCTCGCAGGTGATGGCAACGACATTATTCTCAGCTCCAGCACGTGTAGATGCACATAACCGAGTGAGGCTCACGAGCAGGCCTCGTAAAAATGATTATGGGTCGGTGCCAATGGCATTGGTGGCAAAGATCGTGCTTGCAAGTTTGACGAGGGTTCCCACCAAAGTAGAGGCGACGATCATCGGGCCCCCGTGGTTGGTAGTTACGCTCGCTGCACGCACATCAGTGGTGGTGGTGGCCAAACGACGTAGGGGTGGACGGGTCGCGGTGGCGGGTTCTCGCTGGCGGGGTCAGGGATGGGAGGGGCAGCGAGAAAGGGTTTGATGGTGGCAGGCATGTTGTCGATGAAGGGGTTGGTGTCGGCAGAGATATGGATGTCGATGAAGCTCTAGACATAGAAGGCCATATCGTGATATATCGTCGATATATCGGTATCGAGAGGCATGGGATATCAATATCAGGGTGCATATCTATTTATCAGGATATCGACGATATACCCGCGATATATCGCCATATCGCCTCATATCGGTCAAAAATGATTGGATTCAGTACAAAAATTCTCGGATATCGACCGATATCGTCGAAATTTCATCGATATCTATATATTGATGAATAATACCCTTGTAAGCTCGATTTCACTACTTGTTTTGCTACTCCTGGTATTAAAACAACCCGTCTGGTAGGGTATGGTGCGACAGGGGGTGCATACAATGGTTCTTCACCTTGGGATGTCCAATCAATTTTAATTCATCTTCTTCCCCCTTTTGAAAAGTATTATTAGGAATTATGTCTCTTTAAAAAAATGATATTATGCTCTTTATTTTGTTTGGTTCCAAAAATAACTCAAACATTTTGTTTATACATAATATATGATGCAATATAAGTCTTGGATGAACTCCATTTCCAATATCTATAGATCAACAATCAACAATAACAAGGATATGCTCAATATGACAGATATGCGCAATATAAGGGTCATAATTGATCGATATGTATGATATAAGTGTATATTTGTAAGTTTTTTAGTGTTATAAAAACTTGGATGGACTACATTTCCAATATCCACAAGCTAGCAATCAACAGTAACAACGATATGTTCGATATGATCGATATATGGGATATAAAGATCATAGATGATCGATATGTGTGAACTAAGAGTATATTTGTAAGTTATTTAGTGTTCTAAGAACTTGGACAAACTCCATTTTCAATCTCTATAGGTCAACAATAAACAATACCAACAATATGTTCGATATGACCGGTATGTGCGATATAAGGGTTATAGATGATTGATATGTGTGATCTAAGAGTATATTTGCAAGTTATTTAGTGTTCTAAGAACTTGGACGAACTCCATCTCCAATATCTACAAGTCAGGAATCAACATTAACATCGATATGTTCAAAATAACGGGTATGTGCTATATATGGGGTATAAATGATCGATATGTGAGATATAAGTGTGTATTTGTAGGTTATTTGTTGTTTTAACATCTTGAATGAACTAAATTTCTGAGAAAAAGTGGCAAAAAATGATATTTTTTAGCCATTTCCACCGATATCGTCGATATATCGGCGATATATCCCGATATATCCTTTTCTGGGCGCATTAATACGATATCGATGGCCTTCTACAACTACATGTGGTGGTATTGTTGAAGGTGGTGGTGGTGGTGGTGATGGCGTGACCTTTTGGAAAGCACTCGTAAAGGTGTCGATGGGCAATTTAAATGGCGATTTCAGCCAAGGTTGCAGAAGTCGGCAGTCGGTACTCGGTCGGCAGGGTCACTGACTAAGGATTAATCGGCAGTCGGGAGAGTAATCGGATTTAGTCGGGCATTAATCGGTTTTGAATATTTTAAGTATTTTAAATATATAAATTAATTTTTAATACATATATTGTCATTTATATTCATATATTTAGCAATTTTAATATTTTTACGAAATTAAATGTTGATGGTTTCTTTCATTAAATGACAACAACTATAGGTATTACGACAATTCAAAATTTATAATGACAAACAACCATAGGGCTGTAATAAATTACGCCCATGCAATATTACCATGAGATATTGTGTGGCCTATCTATATTACCCAACATCTCACTCGACTATATAACTTCTTCTTAGCACTGAAATTTTCCAATAATAATTATAAACTACACTCAACTATATATGCAGTGAAAATATATCCCTTAGGAAGTGTTGATGGTTTCTTTCATTAGATCTAGAAACACAATCTAATTTCTATTATATGGTTAACTGTAAATCATCAAGAAAGACAATAGCTTGTGAAAAATGTCAATCAGGGAGAAATACTTGGTACTTTCATAAAAAAACCAAACCTGGGCGGCTAGGTTGGGCGTTGGAGAAGCTCGGAGGAGTTCTTGGAGAGGAGCTTTGACCTCCCTCGAGGTCGGCGGCTCCAAGGCGAGGGGTCCTTCGACTGGAGCTAGTGGAGATGCCATCCGACGATTAGGTTTGGTGGAGGCGGAGTTAGAGGGTGCGGTCGAGTTTGGGTGTCTAGCGGAAATTAGGGTATGGGAGCTTACTGTTGAATAGTAAGTTCCCTTTAGAGGATAATCGGGCATTCAATTATTCGGGTTTTCAGGGGTCCAGTTAAAAAACAAAAAAAGTTCTATGCAAAAAGCGGCCGAGTAATCGGCCGACTAAACCGACTACTCGACCGAGTAATCGGGTCTGACCGATTAGTGACCGAGTTTGGCTAGTCGACTCGGCTACCCTGCCGAGTCGACTAATCGGACCGACTAATCGGATTAGTCGGTCGATTTCTACAACACTGATTTCAGCAACTTCTTTTGCGATCAGGTCTAAGCTTCGGGTTCTTCATCGAATATAGGTCATGTGCCTTCGCTTCCTTACGCAAAACTTGTATCACAGAAATCCTCTATATGTTGTTGTGTGGACGTTATATTGGATGGAACTTCTTCAAATATGAACTCTTCTTCTTGGACCCACAACTCCAACCAAAGCTTTGCCTTAATCCAGATTTATAGCAATGCTTGAATTTTATCTATCGTTAACGCGATCTGTGGTCGAGACGACTCAAATCGAACTTCAAGCGCTAATAATTGAAAGGGTCATTGTCTCGTAGGGATGATTCGGTGGCCATGTTCTGATACCAATTAATGCAGTCGGAAGCCATGCTCTGATACCAAAGCTGGAAGAAAAGAGCACATCTTGGTGGCAATGGGTTCGAACACCTCTGACTCGAGTGTAGTTTGGGTTGCATATGAATGCTATTATATGCACATGTAGTTGTAGTGTGTTCGACGAATACATGTGTAGCCACAACGGGAACGACAATAGTGCAGACACTTGATGGTGGCTTCTATCAGAGGTTCTGCGCATGAGGGTAACGCAAGCCAACTCATCAAAATAATGGCGGGTTCGATCTTCTTCATTACAAGGGTTGGGGCTACATATCGGTAATAGGGTGCGCACTAGCTGTACCATGCTTGATGAAAGCATTGGTTCGAGAGGCAGTGGTGATGGGACTTCATTGGAGGTGACTCAGAAGCCTGTCGGATAACGGCTGCATAGGGCTATTCTTCTTTCTTTTCTTCTTTGTATTCTTCATGTGTCATATATGGGTAGGCAGTGGCCAAATCTTCACTAATGAGATCTAACTTTTGTTCTTCCTTGTGGGTGCTGGATTTGTAGTGTACAGATTATGGAATGTGTTAAAAGTGTTCTTTGATAAAAGAATCTTCATCCAACCACGATTCCATCCAAATAAGTACCTTCAAAATTAATTTGTAGCGAGAGTTCACCCTCATTGGTTTTGCAAATAAACACACACCAGAATCAGAATGACAAGCCTCATGTTCTAATCGTCAATACTCGACAAGATCATCAAACTATAGTGATGATTCTAACACCATGCTCCGATACCAATTAAGGCATAACGACATTTGGATGGAAGAGATTTGTAGGGACAATATTAAAAAAACACCGTTTGCGAGGTTTTTAGGGAGAAAGCATCATGATGCATGGGGAAGAGAAAGAAGTGGAGAAGATAACAGCTGCATAGGGCTATTCTTCTTTCTTTTCTTCTTTGTATTCTTCAAGTGTCATATATGGATTAGGCAGTGTCCAAATCTTCATTAATGAGATCTAACTTTTCCTCTTGATTGTGGCAGCTGGATTTGTATTGTGCATATTATGGAATGTGTTCTTTGATAAAAGAATCTTCATCCAACCATGATTCCATCAAAACAAGTACCTTCAAACTTAATTTGTAACGAGACTTCATCCTCTTCGTTTTACAAATAAATGCACACCAGAATCAGAATGGCATGCCTTGTGTTTTAATCGCCAATACCCCAAACTATAGTAATGATTCTAACGTCAAGCTCTGACACCAACTAAGGCAGAACGAAATTTGGACGGAAGAAATTTGGCGGAGGGACAATATAAAAAAAGATACATCGGTTGCAAGGTTTTCGGGGAGAAAGCATCATGATGCATGGGGAAGAGAAAGCAGTAGAGAAGAGGAAGTTTAGAAGATAGAGGGGAAGATAACGGTGGAGAAGAGGGAGTTTAGAAGATAGAGGGGAATAATGGTGGGCGCACTATTCAAATCAAAACTTAGTTCATAAATTCATAACCTAAATACTAAATAATGGACTACCAACCCCTTTATATAGAAGGGGTGAATTTGCAAAGTAAATAAAAATAAAAAATTGCCACTTGGCAAACCCTAATTAACTCCTAAAATGTCTATTTTAAATCATCTACCAAAATAATTGAGATTCTAATTGCACTCAATTTACTTACAAAAGAATAATTGACACCGAATTAAAATGATCAATTACGAACAAAAACACCTAATTTGACAAAATCCTCAATCCATGCTTGCACCATACTACGAAGGAGGGGATATTCCTCCTAGGAAGACCTGAGTTCATGGAACCTCAACATGGATCAACACTCCAAGAATCAGAATCACGAGCTGGGAAATTGTTCTTCAAGAGCCAATCCTCCATTACCCATGTGCCGAGTCCAAGTCTACTAGCCACAGCATCCCACAATTTCATAGAAAAATAACTACTCACCACCACAAGATTCAAACTCGGGAGCTCAAATCAGGAGTTTAGCTCACGTCTATGCCAAAATTGTGTTACAGTTGTATACAAGTTTAGCTTTATGCTAATTTGGTTAGCTTTACAACCATACTTCTGATTACAAACCAGCATGTAAGCTTCCCAAATTCTAAAATATATCAAAATGCACCAAATGTAATCCTATCTTGGACCTACTATGATTACTTGACAGGTATAAACCGGCAAAAACAAAAGTTTATGTGAACTTGGGTTAAGAGACATTTTTATGTGACTAGAATTTGTGTAATATGCTGAAACTTCCAAATTGCATGTTCCCAATTCCTTTGGTAGCAATCCGAGGAGGGCTAAGTCTCCAAAGAAAGTCAATGCAAGTATATCGTAAAGGTATCCAAGAGACGATTGGAAGACGATGCCCATGTGATATGTTCTTTCAGTGGCTCTGGACCACATTAATCAACTTTCATTTTCCAATTCCCATTTACCAAACAGGCTTAGACAAGTACAACATTTCCACGGTTGGATCCCTTGCTTGGAAGTTCCTTGTGCCCTAAAGAGGCTGAAGCATGAAGGTTTTCCTGGTCAAGATGGTTTTCCATTCTTCTTCCACAAGGAATTTGAGAACCTCCATGGAAGTAAAATAGTGGAGGTGGTGGTAATGGATTTCATAGCGAGGAAATCTGATTTTGACAACATCAAATGTTTCTCCATGTTATTCTACCTAGAAAGAAAACATACAGCAGTGTTATAATTATAAAGTGTTAAAAGTATAGCCCGCTTGCTATTTCCAACACAATTCACCTCAGTGAGCATGGACAAGTTTTTTAGAAGAAATAGGGTAAGGTCCCGAGGTGGGACTCACCACAAATTATATTATAAATTCATAAGAAAAATTCGCCACACATCTATCAAGGATGAAACAAGTGCCCTGTAATGACTGAGTATATTCTAGGCATTAAAACATTGACTATGAAAAATGAAATCATTCTAGCACACCAGATATCCCTAAGTAGAGCGAAAACTGATGATGCATTCTCCTGAGAGTCTCCACATGCTAATCTAATCGATGACCAGAAAGAGCTAAAACCATCCATGTAGAGCCAATGAATTCCCACTCAAGCCTGAACCACCGTGTACTTCCCCGCATCTTCCGCAAATGAGGTCACTAGTTAGAAATCTTCTATCCCTACTGACTTTGGTGCACAACCGACCATATCCAGCAAGCATTGTTGTAAAAATCCCCCGACTGACCCGACTAGTAGGTCCGGCTAGTCTAGTCGGTGGGGTGGCCGACCGAGTACTGACTAATTCCGACTAAGGCCACTAGTCGATCGATTTTTGCTTGGAGATACCATTTATTTTTTTATTTTTAAAACAAACTTATTCTAATATACTTAATGTTTTATTTATATTCAATTTCTTCTTTTGTTTCGTTATGATAATATAAAAAATGTACAAATCTATGTAAATATATAAGAATATACATACAAAAATGATTTATCTATTTAAAATAATTAAAAAATTCAAAACCGATTAAAACCCGACTAAATCCAATTAGTCGTCTGACTGCCGATTAATCCTTAGTCAGTGACCCAACCGACCGAGTACCGACTACCGATTTTTGCAACCTTGCTAGCAAGCCAAAGAAACACCTTGATCATCTAGGGCCTGTTTGGTTGCAGGGTTGGGCAGGGTTGGCCCAACCCTGGTTACTATTCACAAGGGTACTTCCTCCTCACATATTACTATTCACCCATCCCAACACAACCCAACCCAACCCTACCCAACCCAGCAACCAAACAGGCCCCTAGGGAATTCTACTACTCCAAATCATGGAAGGCCGTGTCGGCGACATATCGGCGATATATCGTTGTCGCTGATATATCGATTTCGACATGGTAGGGGTTTCGATATTACCCAATATATCTTTTTACAGGGATATCGACGATATATCGCCATATCGGCTCATATCGATCAAAAATGATTGGATTCAATACTAAAAATCCCGGATAACGATCGATATCGTTGATATTTCGCCGATATCTCTATATATATCCATGCTATTATTCATGCAAGATTGATTCAACTATTTATCTAGCTACACCCAGTATTAAAACACATATCTAGCTACACCTAGTATTAAAACACACAATGGTTTATATATATTTTGTTTCGTGTCGGGGGCGCTACCCCCGCAAGGGAAGGCCAACCTGGCCCCCCCCCCATCCCCCTAGGCTCGCTGACCGAGCAGCAAGACCCCTATACCGGTAGGGTATGGTGCAACTAGAGGGTGCATACAATGGTTCTTCAACTTGGTGTGTTTACAAGTTATTTCATGTTGCATGAACTTGAATGAAATCCATTTCCAATATCTATAAGTCAATTCCTCAAAACAAAAATATCTATAAGTCAAGAATCAAAACATTAATATCGATATGTTCAAAATGATCGATATATGCGATATAAGCTTCATAGATTGATTGATATGTGCGATATAAGAGTATATTTGTAAGTTATTTAGTGATCTAAGAACTTGGATGATCTCTATTTTCAATATATATAGGTCAACAACTAACAGTACCGGCGATATATTCGATATGACTGATATGTGCAATATAAGGATCATAGTCTTCACAAATAATCTATATGTGTCATCTAAGTGTATATTTGTAAGTTATTTAATGTTATAAGAACTTGAATGGAATCTATTTCTAATATCTAAAGGGCAGGAATAAATATTAACAGCGATATATTCGATATGATGATCGATATGTGCGATATATGGGCTATAAATGACCGATATGTGTGGCATAAGTGTGTATTTGTAGGTTATTTGTTGTTTTAATCAAGGTTTAAAAAAGCGCGAGGCGGTCCGAGGCGTTTTGCCTAAAATTGAGGCGAGGCGTAAGCCTCGAGGCGCTCGAGGCGTAAGCCTCAATTTTTTGGAAAAAAAATTAAAATTAGAGCCAAATACATTGGAAAAAGTATATGATAATGTTAAGTTTTCCCCAAAACACATTTAAGAATAGTTTGACACTAGTAAAAGATACAATACATAATCGACGAAGGCATTGTAGTTCAAAAAAACTAATTCCCAACTTATATAACTAAATAACAACATCAAGTTGAAAACTTGCAACTAATATAAAATATTTATTACAATTGAAACTCAAATCTGTGTGCAATAGAAATAGTATATGTAGGTGTATGATAAATGGAACATGATGTATACAAGATCATGGAGCTTCACTTATTTCAAGCGATCAATTCTCTTTGAATGCCCCCTCCCCTCGACCCTTCGGTTTTACAAAAAAAAAGGTACCCAAAATTAAAAAAAATGCGATTTTTTGAGGCTTACGCCTCAGCCTCGCCTCGAGCGCCTCACGCCTCGAGCGCCTCAAGCGAGGCTGAGGCGTACGCCTCTTATGATGTACCTGAGGCGTGCGCCTCGGGGCGTTTTGGGCCCGCCTCGCCTCGAGGCGTACGCCTTTGCGCCTCGAGGCGCCGCCTTTTAAAACCATGGTTTTAATATCTTGGATGATCTTGATTTCTGAAAAAAATGACAAAAAATGGCTTTTTTGAGCCATTTCCGACATTTCCACAGATATCGTCGATATATCGGCGATATATCCCGATATATCCATTTCCGGGCAGACCGAAACGATATCGATACGGCCTTCCTTGCTCCAAATAACTCTGCAATCATGGATGACACCACCGTGGCTCAACTCCTGATTGCGAGCAAAGAAGCAGTGTGCTTTTTTAACTGTGAAACGACTAGATCCCAAATGAAATGGTCCCTTCCATTCGTCAGACCTTCACATTCCGTTAAGTCTCCAAGCAACACCATGTCATCGTTAACCCTCCGTTTCGAGAAAGCAGAGTTAAACGAGGGGGCCTAGGAACGAGATGTATAAACCTGACAAAGTACAACATCTTTGTTCTTAGCAAGCATAAAGAGACGTGGCTACCGTTCCGCAAAGATGCCCAACCCCATCCAGTCATCACGATTGAACAGAAATATCTTCTTGTTTCCAATCATCGATCGCAACATCTCGCTCACCTCATGGAAGACATGAGTGACGCTCCTCCAGAGGAATGAGGATAACCGTATGGGAGTCCCGACCAGCGAACCACGGATATCGTAGAACATATCCGCCAATCTGCACACCAGATCTTCATTGTCGCCCCAGAATCTAAGAACCCATTTGGCCAGGAGTGCTTTATTCATCCATTTGAGCTTCAAAACACCTAGCCCGTCACTTTTCTTTAAACATGGCGGCACGCTTAGAACGGCGAGATTGTATCCTCGGTTCAGTAAAGGAAAGAGGGTGTGGTCCCAAGGTGGGGCACACTCAAAGCACCATTATTAGAACTTGAGTAAAGGTACAAAACAACACCACCTAAGATGTTAGCTAAGTCTTTGCATGCACACTAAATGAAAACAATCAAGAAAATAAACCCTAGAATGGTTTGGGAAACTTATCTATTTGTGTATACATCAATGTAATGTGTGCAAGTCCTTAACAAATTGCCAAAGCTTTGAACCAGACTTCCCTCAAACCAAACTGGATCACAATCTTAGAGCACAATCAAGCCTCTTCCCATCAAAAACACAAGGCATCTGCTAGGCAAAAATCCTGCATCAAACTCAAGCCTTCAACCAACGCATCGCTAAATCTCCCACAATGAAAATAGAAAATTTACGTGTTGGAAGATGTTACCCACATAAAGCCTATTGTTATTTAAGACAACTCCATTGCAGGAGAACCACAGTGCCCACAACACTGCCAGACAGACATAGACATTCGATCGATTTGGGTGGGTTTGGTTTTATTTGATTTAGGTTGAAAAAATGACACCCATCACCCGACCAAATTGGATTGGTTGAGATGTTTGGGTGAGTGGTTTGAGCCGATTTAGGTGAAAACCAAATTACTTATATGAAAAGTCTTGTTATTTAAAGGACGGGTAGCAATAGGGCTATTGATGTATGAAAAAGGATGCCAAAGTAAGCATGTATCTAGCTCGCTAGAGAAAAAAGAAGGTTCGAGAGGAATAAAGGTCAACATGGATGAAGAAGGTTGGGGTATATTCAAGTTGATATGGAGTTTTGAATTAAGGATAAGGGATTTTCAAAAATAATTTATGTCACTTGAAGTGGATTGGGATTGGAGCGTAGTTGTGTAGTAATAAGGCAAACTCTCAACTGTATATAGTATGTACTAATCATGTTAAGGTTGCTACAAAAAAATGCATTATACAACACACAATAACAATTGAAATAATGTTTAGAGAGACAATGACGGTTAACGAGTTGATAACTTGGATAAGAGAATGATATTTCTAAATTAGAAATATATAATAGTTTAGAATTTTTAACATTATATATTAAGCAAGGCCTTAAATGTCGGTTTCGGTCACCATTTCGGTACCGACCAAAACAGAATTTCGATGGAATTTAGGTGGAATTTCGACCGAAATTTCGGTCATCTCGGTCACTTTTTGTACTAGGACCCCCATATTTCGGTCATTTCGATCGAATTTCGATTTCGACTGGATATCGATATTCGACAGAAATTCGACCGAATTTCGCTGAAATTTGAGGCCATGATATTAAGTATTTATTGGTTGGGTTGTGTGGTAAACTATAAGTCATCCAAAGAAATGGTTTGAGTTATTTGGGTGGGTCGGATGGAAGATATTAGATCCACTAACCGACTTGAAGGAATATGAATTGGGTCTAATCCAACCCAAAATCCAAATGACCCAATTCATTTGACTCATTTTCAATAGTTGGTTGGGTTATATGGGTGGACCTGTATAGAGCCCACGCCTACTGCCAAAGGTCTAAAGCAATCAGTTGTGCTATTGAAGCATGCTAAGATAACTAAGTCCCAGAACACAAAATTAATTATGTATCTAAATACGACAAAGAAAGCATACAACAAATTTCCAGTGAATTTGGCCACTAGAAGAAGATACTTTTGTCATCGTTAGGAGACACTAAACACCTTAGGCAAATACATCCATCAAATTCATAATCTTCACACCTAACACTTTTGACAAAACACACCCTTGACGTTGCAGTCATTGAAACTTTAATTCTCAAATGCGTGGGAGACTTCCAAATAATCCTTATCATTGATTGATGCAACCTTGTGTCTACCAATGTTGCAGGAGAAAATGATTCATAAGATTTTCTAACCATGAACTTCACTATCGTACAGAGCCAGTGATCACAACCCTCCCTAGGGTCGTCAATGCCTTGCAGATCCCCATTCATAACCATGAAATTGGACATTTTTTATCAAAGAAATTAGATGAGATTGACAGGCATGAATGTCCCCCCATCCATGTTGTGATCGCAACCATATCTTAGTCAAATTTCAAAGTATACGATCTTGGGAAGCAATCACGTAGAAGACCCTCCTCTGTCAACTTGTCCTTCCAGAACCTCAAGGACTGCTCATTTACCAACACCAGTCGCAATGATGAACTGACCTTAAAAGGATTGCAATCATGCCATGCCAAAAGTTGGATGATTTCCTTGGGTCTTCCAAGGAGACGAGTAAATTTGGAACATGTTATAGATAACTATCTAAATGGTTAGAATATATCATCTTTTACAAAATCCAAGGAGCCTAATTTGAAAGCAGTGCCTAAATCATCTTCTTTGGCAAAGAACGATCATGTCGCCATTGCTAATTGGCAATGTGACACAACTCCATTCCAACAAGTGAACCCACAACCTTCACTTTTGGATAGGTCCCAAAAGAACCTATGCACAAGAGCTTCTAACTAACAATAGACAGTGACACCCACGGGTAGCAACCTTGTGAAGAGGAAGAAAACTGGAATTGTTGTCAAAATAGATTTTAATAAAACCAAGCATCCTCCCCTTGAAAGACTTGTAGCTTTCCAACCAACCATCCTCTTCTACAATTTCTCGGTCAAAAGGATCAAATCCCCATGCTTTAGGTGCTTACAAATTAGCCGCCAAGGTACTGTAGATGGAAAGATGCATGTGGGGTGGACAAAATTCTACCACTCATCTAATTGAGCATGCAAAAGTCCACATGGTATAAACATCAACATATCCTTCATAATCTATACCCCCTTCAAGGAAGAAAATAGTGTCATCCACATTTGGAAAAGGGGTCGAGATACACCTCGCTCTTATCCCTCAAAAAATCCACCCATCGTATCACAACCTACATCACCATAAAGCATCAACAAATTAGAGAGGGCAAGAGAGGGCAAGCATTTATCAAAAGTTGACCTATCTTGGGTAAACTTAAGATGGCCATTGAGGCACTGAAGATGTCTAGAAGCATTTCTGACTTCATATTTAGGTTTTAGCATAATAACAATATGTGCATTGTCTTTTCGCATTTAGGCGGATAGTTTGTGATTGAAACATCTCTTTTCTCTAAAATATGAGGTCTTCTTTCAAATATCTATAGCATCTAAAGCACCTTTGATATGCCACTTCCAGTGCTTGCTAGTCTACGCCATCTGCAGAGCACCTCCATGCACAACTAAATGCACTTACTAAGTGTACTACCCAACTTAGCCACTCTCGGTTGTACTTGAACATACAAATATCCATATTAGATATCTTATTGTTAAGAAACGCAATGGATAAAGGGTTTCTTACGGAAAGCATTCTTTTTAAGAGCCAAAGGATGATCACTCTACACCGATGACATGATTTATTGAAAAATAAAAACAAAAAACAAAATAGATATAACTCTTTTAGCACGCCCACCAGTCTATCTTGACAACCTCATCCTTACCATCCAGGTGTGTAACCTCACCTTCAAAAATGCCTTCACCTTCCAAAGAAACCTGCAGTCGAAAATAAAAAGCAGGTCCATCACTGAACTCACACTTAAGCCCCATAAGTGTAGGAAACGAGAATCATCATCTCCAGCCTATCTCCATGTGTCTTGTTCTACTTTTGGCTCGACCCCTTCCAATAATGTCTAAATCGCCACCAAAGATATTGACCCCCTTCCAATAATTTTTTTTACCCCTTTACTTGAATAGATTCACATTAGCATTACAATTCCCAAATTTTGAGATAAAATATTTTGGAGGAGAAGCCATGGCCTCAAATTTCAGCGAAATTCGGTCGAATTTCTGTCGAATATCGATATCCAGTTGAAATCGAAATTCGACTGAAATGACCGAAATGACCGAAAAATGGGGGGCCTAGTACAAAAAATGACCGAAATTTCGGTCGAAATTCCACCCAAATTCCATCGAAATTCTGTTTTGGTCGATACCGAAACGGTGACCGAAACCGACATTTAAGGCCTTGGGAGGAGCCTCTTTGAAAATATCCAATGACAGCTCCCTAACCCTATTTCAATGGGGGATACCATTCTCTCTTGAAAAAAATCTCAATAAATGATGCTAGGATTTCTCCCCACCTATCCCAACAACAGGTTCTTGTTGTGGAACATCCAAAGGCGGTTGCGGTGAGGGCAGTGGTGGTTTCATGCATAGTGGTAATGGTAGCACATACAAAGGGGGCAACAACAGCATCGGATATGGAAGCGACAGCGAATTCGGTTATGACAAATCCGGTTGATTGTGACGTAGACTTCACCCCAAGTCCTTAGATGTCGATTTCGACTGCATATGGGGAAACTGACATATCAGCAACATGTCGTCGATATATTTCGCCGAAATCGGTCTTAACTGATGGAAAATGCAAAGAACCGTGACGAATTTCATTATATCAGTGTCGATTTCACCAACTCGACGAAACTAACATATCGACGAAATGTCAACAAAATTCGTCGACATTTCAAGCCATGACTTCACCCTTACGAGTGTGTCGAGTACAATTGGTTGTCATGTAGAGTACGTCATCAATCGTTACGGCCTTGAAAGGCTCTTCTAAACCGACGTTGGCAAGTTGTAATGGGCATTGGTAATAGAGCAATAAAGGAGTTCTGAGGCTGCAAGTTTAGATGGCGGAGGAGTTTGGGATCCGACATCGACCATAGCTCTTGAGGACCGAGCCAACGTAGGCGGCCACCAGATTTTGGGTCAGTGAGGGAGGTCACCTTACCTATTGTGTCAAGAACAATGTGAAGATTTTGTGAAGCAGCAGCATAGTAGCTGGTTGTGCCATAAGGGGACCAAACACTTAGTTGCAAAGTGACGGAAACATAATTGTTGTAAGTCAAGGGTAGTCGACGATGATTCAGGGACTCAGCGTCAAGTGGTGAATCATCATCTAGAGCATTGGTTTGGACAGCAGCAACGAATATAGATTTCGTGCGGACTTAAGCACCCTCATCGAGGAGTCTTGTCCGTGACTCCGTATATGTTTTCTTCTTGTTCTTGACTATACTCCTTTTTTATTTCTTGCAACAAATATAACACCTGGTATAATGTATCCAGCATGTTAGAACTTAGAACATGCATTGTAGCTTTTTAAAAGATAGGATTTTGATTTCTTGGAGTTATGTTGAGAAGTCAAAGGGAGGAGCCCCAGATCAAAAGGAGGTTTGGTAGTGCAGTGAAGAGGTGCAAGAGAAGCTAAAAATTAAAAGAGCATGCTTTAAAGCTATGTCTAAGGATAGAACAGAGGAAACTGTCACAAACTACAAAATAGCGAAGAAGGAAGCAAAGAAGGCTGTAAGCGAAGCTAAGTCGAAAGCTTATGAAGTTTTGTATAAAAATCTCGACTCTAAGGAGGGCCAGAAGGATATATTCAGATTGGCCAAAGCAAGAGAAAGAAAGACCAAAGACCTCTCTCAAGTGAGATGCATTAAGGACGAGGAAGGTCACATGCTTGTTACTCAGAAGGATATAGAGACTAGATAGGAGCGGTACTTCCATAAACTTTTCATTGGGGAAGGAAATAGAGAGATCACTTTGGGTGATCTAGCTAGTAGTGAAAGTTACTTGAATCGTGCAAGCTATAGACGGATACAAAGAAAGGAAGTAGAGGAGGCTTTGAAGGTTATGAGACATGGGAAAGGTGTAGGACCGGATGACATCCCTGTAGAAGTATGGAAAGTTTTAGGTGAGCGCGGTTTGACTTAGCTTACGAATCTATTCAATGTTATTTGGCGAAGCAAGAAAATGCTTGAAGATTGCAGGAGGAGTATCGTGGTGCCTTTTATAAGAATAAAGGAGACATTCAAAATTGTTCAAATTATAGAGGTATCAAGCTGATGAGCCACACTATAAAAATTTGGGAACGTGTGATCGAGAGAAGGTTGAGGCAAGTTTCCAACATCAAAGAAAATCAATTCGGGTTCATGCCAGGTCTCTCAATTATTGAAGCCATCCATTTGCTGAGGAGAACAATGGAGATTTATAGAGTTAAAAGGAAGAACCTCCATGTGATCTTTGTTGATTTGGAGAAGGCTTATGATTCTGTCCCACGAGAGATATTGTGGAGAGTTTTGGAGAAGAGATAAGTGCATGTCATATACATTAACCTCATAAAGGACATGTATGATAGGGCTTTATCTTGTGTAAGGACCCCGTCTGGGAAGACTGGCTATTTTGACATCAACATTGGTTTACATCAAGGTTCAGCTTTGAGTCCATTTCTGTTTACTTTGATTATGGACGAGTTGAAAAGTCACATTCAGGATGAGCTACCTTGGTGTATGTTATTTGCTGATGATATTGTGTTGATTGACGAGACTAGAGATGGAGTGAATGAGAAGCTTGAGGTCTGGAGACATGAGTCGGAGAGTAAAGGATTTCGTATAAGTAGGGCTATAGAATATATGGAGTGCACCTTTGATGGAAGCAATGGTGAAGGAAGTGAGGTGAAGATTGGTGATGATGACATTCAGAAGAGAGATTCTTTTAGATATCTGGGATCTATTTTGCAACATGATGGGGAAATTAATGGAGATGTTACTAATAGAATAAATGCAGGCTGGCTAAAGTGGAGAGGAGCCTCTGTTGTTTTCTGTGATAAGAAAATTCCTTTAAAAAATAAAGGAAAGTTTTACAAAGCAGCCGTGGGATCTGCTATGCTATGAATCTGAATGTTGGCCTGTGAACCATAGACATGTGTAGAGAATGGTTGTAGCAGAAATGAAAATGCTAAGGTGGATGTGTGGACACACACGTAAAGATCGGATTCGGAATGAAGCAATCAGAAAGAAAGTTGGTGTTGCTCCGATCGAGGATAAGATGCGAGAAAACTGCTTAAGATGGTTTGGTCATTTGCAAAGAAGATCAGCCGATGCACCAGTTAAGAGATGCGAGTGTTGGGATGTTGAGACAGCTAAGAGAGAGCGAGGACGGCCCAAGAAGTACTGGAAAGAGACCATACGAAGGGATCTTTGTTTTGTGGATATAAGCTCGGGATTGACCCAAGATAGATCTGAATGGAGGCGAAGAATCCATGTAGCCAACCCTACTTAATTGTGGGAAAAGGCTTTGTTGTTGTTGTTGTTTATGTTGAGAAGTCAATAAACAAAGAAATCATCTTTCATAAGTCTTCCTGATTTGTTTCACAGGATCGCTAAATCATGGGAATGATCTAGAAGCCACGGTCCAATACCACTTGATGCGGTCTAAAAACATGAGATGGGAGGAGAAGACTGGTGCAACAAGGCCCACAGAATGAGGGAGGAACATGGTTGAGAAGACAGACACTAGAAAAATATGGGGGGAGATGATGGTAGAGGCACTCTCCAAATGAAAACTTAATTCGTAAGTTTATAACTTGTCTTTTCAACAATAGCCTATTACACTTTTATATAGGTAGGGGTGGGGTTTAAAAAATAAGAAAATATAACTAAAATCGAATCAAGTCCCGATTGATTCTTAAAATATCTTTAAGCACAAACATTACCATAAATATTGAGATTCTAATCAATCTCAATTTACTTAACGAAAATGAAAATTGATAGCCAACCTAAAATAACCAATATTGTACCAAAACCTTAATTTAACAAAATCCCTACATATCATAGTCTCATAATGGAAGTTTATTAGTCAGAAACTCATAGGGTGGCAACACTCATAGAGGCAAGGATTTAAATGTCGATATTGGTATCCGTATCGGGCTCATGTCGATACAATATTTCGACGATATATCACCGAAATATCACCCATATTGACACCTATTTGTGAAGAAAGGTCTGAAAAAGGTGCCCATATTGCCATATTGGTATCGATATCGGTCCTTTGCCGATATCGATATATCGACAATATAATGTTGATATATCGCAATATCTGAAACCCTGCATAGAATTCTTCAATGCGGAGGCCCACTTCAATTTCATGTATCCAGAGCATTCAAGAAGCATAGCAGTCGTAGTTACAGATTCCTCACATCACAAGCACGACAAACTGAAGTTGAGAGTTTGAGTAGCATATAAGTTATGTACTCAGCTAGTGTATGTTGAGTATTGCATCGTCCAAGATGAGCATTGCATGCTTCGACTTGAGGGAAGTGAGAACAAGGCCCTAAATGTCGGTTTCGGTCACCATTTCAGTATCGACCAAAACAGAATTTCGGTGGAATTTCGGTGGAATTTCGACCGGAATTTCGGTCATTTCGGTCATTTTTTGTACTAGGACCCCTATATTTCGGCATGGTTGTAAAAGTCGCCCGACTGGCCCGATTAGTAGGTCCGACTAGTCTAGTCAGTAGGGTGGCCGACCGAGTACCGACTAATTCCGACTAGGTACACTAGTCGACCAATTTTTTGCGTGGAGATACCATATTCTTATATGTTTTGTTTTTTTATAAGCAAACTTATTATAATATGCTCAGTGTTTTATTTAAATTCAATTACTTTTTAATTTTATTATGATAGTATAAAAATGAACAAAATCTATGTAAATATATGCATAAAAATGAGTTATATATTTAAAATAATCATAAAATTCAAAGCCGATTAAAGTCCGACTAAATCCGATTAGTCGTCCGACTGCCGATTAATCCTTAGTCAGTGACCCAACCGACCGAGTACCGACTACCGACTTTTGCAACCTTGTATTTCGGTCATTTCGATCATTTCGGTCGAATTTCGATTTCGACTGGATATCGATATTCGACTGAATTTCGCTGAAATTTGAGGCCATGAGTGAGAAGAGAATTGTGTAATTAGGCAGATTTTGTGGGAGATGTTTATTATAATATTGCCAAGTGATGAGACTTTGTTGGAATGGTTGGAGTATATGAAGAGCCATCCACACCACCTATACTTATTAAGAAAAATAAATAGAAAACTTAGCCATAGGGCTTTCTCCTATGAATTCATAATGCTCCTTAGAGTGTACGGTTCCACGTAAATCAAGTTTTGTTCTTATTTTCATTATCTTATTTTCATTATGCTTATTTTATTTCATATTTACACAGACGTTAAGCAATGTTAATTTAAACATTTATTCTAATACATAACATGTAACATCCGAATCCAAATAAACCCGAACCCGACCCGATTAGTGTCTGTTTGAATCAATAAAATTATCAATCAATATTAGATAATCTAAATCGATCTATTGATCGTAAATCAACATTCATTCGTCTTCAATCGATCAAAAGTTGATCGTGTCGTAAAGCATGTCATCAAAAGGCCGTAATGTAAAATTGGAAACCGCAAGACAAATCAAGACAACCTAAAATCCGATTTGACGAAATAAAACCAACGGAATTGATTGTTCGCAAATCGGAGGTCGTTTAATATTTTAAAATCACAAAATTTAATCCCAAATCAAAACCTTATCTCAAGAATTTAGGGAATTCATAACCGACCCCAAATAATATAAATATTATACTTATATTGATCGTCATTCAAAGAATGTCAAAACGAGATATCATTCGTCAAAATCGGAGACTCGAAGTGTGAATATGGAAGACTTTTGTATCTCAAATAAAAGAAGTAAAAAAAAGTATAATATGACATCATTTGCTGACATTAGCAAGCCGACATCAGCTTGTTGATGTCATCCGAATGACAATTGGCCTTTTTGCCCAACGTAGAAGCCCCCTCTGATCTTCCTTTTCTTCCCCTTTCCTCTTTCTTTCATATTTCCCCTTTTCATCCCCTGATTTTATTCTCATTTCCTCTCAAGTCCCAGTTGTAGAAGAGCATCTCCAGCCCTTCTCTTTCCCCTACGGTCATAGATGTTAAGGTGCGCGCCTAGGTGCGGCCCCAGGCCGTGCGCCTAGAAAGAGCGCCTTGCTTTTATCGAAAATAGCGTACGCCTGGGTGCCTAGGCGACTATTTTTTATGTGTACTACACATATATCGCATTTTGAAAATGTGATATACACAACGCATTTACCAAATGTGATATACATAGCGCATTTTGAAAATGCAATATACATAGCGCATTTTGAAAATGCGATATACATGTTTAATTATCTATGTTCTGGTCCCTTTTGTGTTGCGATTCTTCATTCTTGGGATTAATTACTAGTGTTTGGTTAAATGACATTTATTACTCTAACACTCTAGTTACTATGTACTTATAAAATCAAAAGTTCTAAACAGATAAATAAATCCAATACCTACTGTAAATTTTAAAAAAATAATAATAACTGATGTCTCATCTCCAAAATGTGACATGCGCTTAAAAAAATAAAAAATGATGTCGCATTTGAGACATGTGGCATCCATTTGCTTTAAATAACTATATGTCGCATGTCTCAAATGCGATATGTAGGAAACACTTTGGAAAACGCCTAGGCGTACACGCGCCCAGGTTTAACACTTTGTCGCAAAAGTTCTAAACAGATAAATAAATCCAATACCTACTGTAAATTTAAAAAATAATAATAAATGATGTCGCATCTCCAAAATGTGACATGCGCTTAAAAAAAATAAAAAATGATGTCATATTTGAGACATGCGACATCCATTTGCTTTAAATAACTATATGTCGCATGTCTCAAATGCGATATGTAAGAAACAATTTGGAAAACGCCTAGGCGTACAGGCGCCCAGGTTTAACACTTTGTCGCCTTGCCGCCTTAATAACCATCTGCAGCTGCTGTGCAGCAGCCTGGAGCTGTTGATCCCCAATTTAGGACCAACCGTTGCTCCATTTGGGAGATTAAACTGCAGTTCCAGCAGCTCTGTTGTTGTTGTATGCTACTCCACTAGCTTGAAGCAGCAGTTGTCTCCTCTCCATTGGAGCCTCCAAGTGCAGCCCCAATCTGAAACCGTTGTCCTGCAACTTTAGGAACTGTTGCATGCAAGATCTCCACCAATTTGAAGCAATCCAAATAGGTATAATTCTATTCGCTATCTTTTGTTGCCATGCATGATTTTTAAACACATTTAGAGTCTATGTTTAATGTTTTTTTCTTGTAGAATGTGTTGTGGAAATGTTAATAGGGTGGTCATGGATTATTACACATAGTGATACATCGTATTCTTTGAGGGAAGTGGACATTATCTTTGATAACTTTTCCGAAATTAAAATGTAACTTAGTAGTATCCGTTAAAATTTCAATTCAGAAGTTCAGAATGAATCAAGTTGTCAATCAAGATCCAGAAAATAGGTTTTACTCAAGTGCGCATATTTTTTTGATGGCAATGCTATCGTAGGGATACGGGTTGCTGTTTAAATTATTTTTCATATATTTTTTTCTTGATTCATTGAGATTCCTTAGTCCATGTATCATGTATGGTCAGATTCTCACAGGCACGATACATCTTACATTCAATATTCCATTATAGTGGAAGTACTGCTACTATCTGAAAATAATAAATAATAACAATAAATGCATGGAGCAAGACTTGGTTAAGAAGGGAGATTCGTGCACTAATTCAAGTGTTTGTGTTGCACTGTACTATCCTAGGATAGCTTTTTTACATGCTCTCCTGTACAAATACTGGATGATGGTCATTCTGTCTTATGAAGATTGTTCGCAGAAACTTTACCAGTATCTCAAATAATGATGAAAATATTTAGGGTAAATCTTTTGTATTCAATTTTATCATAATGCCAATTGGCTTTCTACAAGGAAAAGAAATTTAAAACTAAATGAGAATAGCATATATAGAAGCCTCTTTGTAGCACCTCCTTACAGCCTTTCCCATGGAAAAGGAGGGTTCCATGGACAAAGTTCCCTGAAGCTAAGATCTGAGGAAAGGTCTAGTGCACTTTGGATCCGGAAAACTGTTCAGTATTAGATGTAATCCTTACATAAAAGCACAAACTGCTTGCTGTGGAAAATGCTAGGTAACATCTAGATTCCCCTGACCTGGGAATGCATGCAGGACCGGTTTGATTTTGGGTATATGGAATGAGGAATAAGGTAGATGTATACGGAATAATATGAAATTGTTCCTAATGCCTCGTTGGTTGGTGAGTTTTATGTTTGAGGTACTAAAGTGGCACAAGATAAAATTATTCCTTATTCTCTATTTAATTATCATTCTTTAGAAAGTTCGACAAGTGATGGTTAATCTTGGATAGGTAGTAAGTGTTGCAGAACAACAAGAAGTGAAACCAATATTTATTAGCGGATTAAGCCCTCGATCCAGAGCGATCCCTGAAGAGTTTTTTCTATTCATTATATTTAAAAAAATATTAGGCATCTAATTTCTTTTGAAGATGGTGAATCCGTGATAACTTATAATTAAGAGTCTCGGTCATGGTGACCCTTACACCTGATCGTGCAAGGGTACGGTGACCCTCAACTAGGCAGGAGATAGGAAGCCCAGTTAGGGCAACGACCTCCACATGCACGGGTCTAGGATCACGGTCCTCTCTATGGTTTTACGCAAGCTCGCGGAGTTTTTACGTCTTGTTGGGATCCCAACTTTGACCAGTTCCGCTGATCCTCTGTTTTAGGAAACCTAAGCTGGATGGGGCCTCAGTTTTAGTTTTTCTTACGAGCTTGTTAGCCCGTACTGGTCGGACCGATTTCTAGAGTGACTTTTCCGTAGAGTCTCTCACCCGTCTTTCTGGCATAGTTTTGGAGTAGACATATCCCTCTACTGGACCACACTTCCACTTAGAGGGCGAGACGGAAGGGTTTCTTAAGAGACTTCCTCACCGCTTGAGTTTTGGTTATTGTTCCACCAATAGGCTTAGTGATGTGTTACAGTTGAGTTGGCTATAGCTAAGTTGGCTACAATTGAGTTGCTTACAATTGAGTTTGGTACAGAATCATCATTTATCATCAATCATTGACAACTAATCAGATCTTAGAACTACTACTACGAATGTCAGGAAAAGTTAGTGGACGTGTTGGGAACTTAGTTAGGATGCATTACGCCTCATCGCATGCCTACGGAGGCACGTCAACCCTAAGGTATTCTTCACGCCTTAGAGTCATAGTGTGCGGTCACAATCAGACCAAGACCACAGGCAAGGTTGCAGAAAGCGGTAGTCGGTACTCGATCGGCGGGGTCACTGACTAAGGATTAATCGGCAGTCGGGAGAGTAATCGGATTTAGTCGGGCATTAGTCGGTTTTGATTTTTTTAATTATTTTAAATATATAAATCGATTTTTATTACATACACTCTCATATATATACACAAATTTAGCAATTTTAATACATACAAACACAAAGCTAACCAAATTCACAAGTTACTAATCAACAAACTCACATGTTACTAATCATTGTAATTGAGAATCATGAAGCTAATTAACAAATCACAAAAGATAAATAAAAAGATTTTATAATTATATAACCTTATAGTTATTGACATAATTTGATAATGTAAAAGAATTCATATACATATCTGTTGTAGTCAAGGATGCTAAATGTTTGTTAGAACGTTGTTAGTTTACACCGTACTTTCATGTGTCCACAAGGATGTTAAGGCAAAAGGAGGTATATTTTTGTATTATTTTAAGTATAAAACCACTTCATATATATTTGAATTTATAGTAATAATGACTAAGTAATAAAAACACAAACAATTAAAAGTATATAAAAAAGTATACAAAAACAGTATACAAACAGTTTAAAACTTCTATGCAAAAGTCGGCCGACTAGTCGGCCGACTAGGCCGATTACTCGGGCGACTAATCGGGTCGACCCGACTATAGGCCGATTTGGCCTAGTCGAGTCGGATACCCCCCCGACTCGACTAGTCGGGCCGACTAGTCGGCCTAGTCGGCCAACTTTTACAACAGTGACCACAGGTTATCCACAAGACTTAAGAAGTTAGACAGAATTAAGGATCAGATCAGAAACTCATCATCCTCAACATCAAGATCATGGTTCAAAAAGGCTAGCCTCGAGGCGGTCGAGGCGTATGCCTCGAGGCGATGCGGTCCCTTTTAGCCTCGAGGCTTACACCTCAGACCAGTCCTGTGAGGCGTGCGCCTCGAGTGGTCGAGACGTAGCCTCGAGGCGGTCGAGGCGTTTCGTGAGGCGTTTTTGCTTTTTTTGAAGTAATTTTTATAATTTTAATGGTTTCTTTAGTAGTTTGAGAAGCTTATCAATATCTGTTTATTTAGGATAATGATTATATAAGATGAATGCCTAAATATGATGTTTATTTCATGCCGATAACTTCATATTTATTTTTTTTGAAAGTCTGCAAGGTAGGGGAAACACTCGGTGGTGTCCGCCCCATCAAAATTTACTTTTAAAAATGGGTGCAACACGAGGACTTCCCAAGTGGTCACCCAACCTAGTACTACTCTCGCCCAAGCACGCTTAACTTCGAAGTTCTGATGGGATCCGGTGCATTAATGCTGGTATGATCGCACCCTCTTTTGGCAAACTCTTACTAGGTGATAACTTCATATTTACAATTATTGTATCCAACTATTTTGGCAAACTCTTACTATTTCACTCTTAATGAATGAATTCATAAATATTAAATTAAACAATACTTGTAACTTAACCAGATTTGCAATATATCAAGCAAAACAAAATGGATAAGGTTCATGGTTTCTCATGTTGTCTTATATTATATATTAGACACAACATGAATTTCTTTGACATATATTTAATCGAACTTTTGATTACAACAATATTTCAAAGATTTGCTCGAAATGGATATGATTCATGGTTTCTCGTGCGATCATATATTATATGTTAGACACATAACATAAATTTCTTCGATGTATATTTAGTCATACTTTTAATTACAACAATATTTCATAGACATATATGTATTGTTTAATTCTTTCACAATATCTACAGTCAATGAATTCCTCTTTGATTGGATGAAAATGTGTAGAAATGTATATGATGTTGTTCTATCTTCTATTTTGGGGTTCTTATCTTTATTATTTCATCATATCTTGTAGTGTAAATTATTATATATTGGGCAGAGAACATATAATTACATAGAGATATATATAATTGTAGTTTTATACATATTTTTCTATATAAACTGAGGCTTACGCCTCGACCGCCTCGAGGCTACACCTCGCCTCGATTCCAAGGAGACCGCCTCGTTCCGCCTTTCGTTTTTTCAAACCTTGATCAAGATCCACCAACATAATCTTTAAAAGGCAAAAAGATAATAACATACATACAGGTCATCAATTAAAATGTGAAATGCGTATATGAAAATTTATTGGTTATTTGGGTAATCAGGGGAAATTGCATGCATAGTCACTTGGAAACCATTTCTTTTCACACAAGTAGACTGTAAATTTATATATATATATATATATCAATGCCTTTCTACTTGCTTTCTTTTGGACACACTAAATTACTTATCATTAATTATTTTATGTTGGAATGTACACAACAATTGTTGATGTTTTTTGTTCCTTGCATGCTTGGCAGGCAAAACGCATGCGTTTCAGTAGTTGATTGAAGATCCCGAGTATCCGCTATTATACTTGACGATACAGTTGTTACAATTTTTATTCATAGAATGTATAGTGCTTTTCTTCTGTCACTTTTTGGGATGCAAGTATACAATGTAATATTCATTTTGTTACATGTGAAAATTAATGCAATGAACAGTTGGTGACATTTCTTGTTGACTCCGTAGTTGTAATATATTGATTGTGAATGTCAATGCAAAAAACGAAAAATTTCACCTCAAATTCGGTAACATAATGTGATCTATTGCGAATACAATGCTGCGAGTCCCATGTAAACAGGTACTCGGATCCGAGGGCGTCACATAATACCATATTGATAGAACTCCAAATGAGCAGAACATGTAGAGAGTCTCGACTCTTGATATAGGGAAAGCCCCAAGAAAAAATTACAGACTAATCTAATAAGATAAAAAAATCTAACAATATTGTGAACAATGTCGCATTATCTTTACCTTAATGGAAATGTCATTTAAGCCAATAGATGATAACTGCTTTAATTAATAATCAGCAAAAATCAATCCACTCGGACAATTTAAACAAACAAGAGGATATAAGTGCATGATTATAGTTTCACATATCATAAACTTCCTGCAACAATTTGTGACCCCAACTATGACGGGTGTAAAGATACCAGAAACAGTGTTTTTCATGATATTGATGGGATGCGTGAACAATATTGGACCTGCCGATGGCATGCCGCCAATATCACTCTATGATGGGATGTGGATCATGTGGTGCTCCATACACACAAGAACTCAATTTACTATCCATATGCAATTCAGGATATAACCGGAGACAACCAACATGAAGCATCAACGACCCATATTGAAATTCGATGAAGATTGAAAATGATAATGATATTCTGATCTAGCTGAGCTTCACTTATGTAGATTTAAGCATTATATCAAAATTTGGGATCTGAATGACGGCATTAACTCTATAGGTGATATTGAATGAAGACTAGGTACAGTCCTAAGAAAACCATCTAGAATTTGGCTCACAAACTGTATAAATCATCAAGCGTCGCAAATATAAATTCAACAAATACACCAACTAGCAACATGAAACCCTAGTGGAAACATAAAGGTTGGCAAGGTAAATCAGCAATCCCAAGGGATATTCATACCAATTTCAATAAGTATGCATTGACACCAATATGTTAAAAATAATCTCTTTGTAATATTACATATGTAATGTCTAATAGTGTCACCAGCCATAGGAGAATCGGGTCGAGAACTTGCAAAATTTTCTTTCAACAGTTAACTTATCATAAGCTTCGCTAATGACAGTCTCAATCCAGAATGCTGATTTCAAGCCAACGTTGTATTGAAGAAATTACTGGTTGAACATAAATGTAACATGCAAGACGCAAATAACAAGAATCATATAACGAAACTGTTCTATAGAGCAACAGAAGGTTGAGAAACGCCAAAGAAATCATTATAATTCAAAAGGCATCAGCTAACCTTGCATACTGTCCCAATGTTAGCACTGATTATGGCCACAATATTTACATGATGTCTCATTAAACACTTCCGAAGTCTCTGCAGCATTGCAAAAGAGCACAAAGTGTGTTTCAGATACAGTATATGCTAAAAGAAACGGATCGGCAATGTCATCTTGGAGAGCCAAACACATTCTCAAAAAAATCTTGGCATGCAAAACACAGAACAGGATTACATCAACGCAAAAGGATACTCAAAATAAATAGATAATACTAAACAAATACACAATAGAATAGCAATGATCACATCTCTTCGGTTTGTTATCATTCTTTTTGATATAATAGGCATCAGAATCTCTTTAGCTAAAAGCCAGTGATATAAAATAAAACTGATGGCAGTGGCATGCATGATTGATGGCCTAAATAAATAGGATCCATATTAAAGTATGATCAGAAGCAAGATAAAAAACCCTGACAACACTATCATGCATTTTCTCTAAACGCCGAAAACACTCTCTTTGTAGTGTTTTTATTCTTGTTTACTAGATATAATCTTCGTGCGGACACTGACAGGATGTTTCCCCCTCTTTTGACTCAAAAAAATTCCAGATGGCAGCAAATTTTAATATGAATATGCATGTATTCCTGGGACTATTCTTATAGACTTCATTTTAAACCATTAAGATGGGGAGAAATTTGATATTTTCCTATTGTTTTCTATTGACAATGTTGGAGAAAATGGAAGAGGAAACACCATCAATATAGCATCAAGGATGCCAAATTAGTGTGTTTTGAGATGGTAGTCCTGCTGCTTAAGTTCCTGCTTTCAGCCATCCTATTCCTACTACATGGGAAGAGGATACCCAGAACAATAAATTGATTCTATTATTCTTCAGAGTATACAAGTAATATATGAATACATATGTCCCACGAGCTCATATATAATAGAAACCAAGTCCTAAATTAGTTGAGAAGATAAAACTACCCTCTGATCTAACTGAGTTCTCAATCAGTAGTTCTCAGAACTCCTCAAGGTGGAGCATGTGATGATCAGCTTGTTATACAAGGAGAAACCATCTGCCTAACACTAACACATCTCAAGTGGAAGAAGCTCCTGATCTTCGAACACTTAGTTAGAGAGGATAACTACAAAAAGAAAATCACCAAAGAGAACCTTCATGAATATCAACAATCTTTTTTTTTGAAGCTCGAATATCAACAATCTTATCTGAAAAGTATTTGTGGAAGTTAGAATATCTCCATAGAAGCTAATATACTGGAAGGTAAACTTCATTTAAAATATGAAGAATAGTAAAGTGTAGAATCTACTACCCGTGAAGATGCAAGAAACTCAAAGAAAACTTCACTCTATGAACCTAGAAAATTCAATAGCTCATAAAAGGATCATCGGCAAATGGTCTCTCGCATAAGAGGACTTCAAAGACATTCTATCTCATATGGTTACCTCAAGCAATAAGAATACTTCAGTCTTTGGTCCCTTTTTCTCCCATATTTCTTCTCTAGACAATCTCGCCGGTTTTCATAGCAAATGTAAAACATGGGCATTATTTGTCATTGAGCCTAACGTCAATATGGGTTAGCCAAAGCCCAACAAACTTTGCAGAGTTACAACAACAAATGAAATAGAGATTCTCTTAGTGTACAGGCCAGACTGATCCTTCATCTTCTACGTAATCAAGATAAGTGATTCTCTCATGGTCCCTGAAAAAGTGGCCACCATCTGTTCCATGATGTAGGAAAATATGGATAGATCAGCAACATCAAAACACGAGGTGCGTATCAGATATTAAATCGCCTCCCATTGCCCCTAATCTGAATCTCTCTAGATGGGTGTCCCTTAGAGGGATTGCACCAGCATGGTACTAGTGCAACCACCAGAATAGAAGAGAGGTGTTAAGATGGAAGATGTAGTTATATATGTTTCCTACATAAAGTTATCAATACCTTTGTGCACAATATAAAATTTTTGAAGAGCTATTTTCAGCAATGGATCCAAGACTATACTTGAGTATTATTTGCTCCCCAACCCATCACAAAAATTGTAGGGCAGGACTGCATTGACCTTGTTCTAAATCATAAAAGGATACAAAACCTAGACAATCCCTAGCTTGATACGCTTAGCATCATTATCAAAATTAAGTAATAATCTTGCTCACGACAAAGAGAATATGACCACTAACGATGAGAAAAGAAATTCTTAAGCAACAAGAATAATGTGAATAAATCGCAAATCCTTCTGGTGTGCTGCAGGTTGCAGCAAATTTAATTTCTACAAGTTGCACCAAGAGAACCAAAATAAGGAATTGATTGAGATACAGGAAGATCTAAAAATGAAAACCTTAAATACACCACATCTTGGACGACAAAAACTCGGTAACAAACCCCAACCTCGATGATTCAGATATTGCAACAACTTGCCGGGACAGAACAAATGACAGCAAAAACGTCTAGAAATAATCCATAGAAGTTCACGGGACTCTATAATCCACAGCTTCGCTCCCATGTTAAACAATATAAATTGAACCATAGCATTTTAGAAGAAAAATCTTGATGCGGTTGGCAATGCCATGATGCCGCACTGCTCTACAAGACAAGAAAACCCTATGTGTTTGGTTCGTGGGTTATCCAGGGGTGGATAACCCGGTTTTGTGTTTGTGTGTTTGGTTGGTGGGTTAAGGGTTGGGAGGGTTTCATGTGATTGTATTGGAATTTGAAAAAGTTGGTAGTTATTATGATATGATTATATTGAAATTTGAAAAACTGGGTGGTTGTTGTGATGTGATTGTATTGAAGTTTGGAATAGTGAGTAGAAGTTGAGTATTTTATGATTTTTAGATGATATGATGGTATAATATATAATTTTTTTGATGGGAAAGGAGTGGGCCCCACTAGTGCGTTGGGAATATGGGTTTTGGGGGGTAACCCACCCAAAGTGGGGGGTAACCCCCCAACCAAACGCACGGGTTAAAGAACTTTGTTGTTTTTCTTAGTGACAAAATAAAGTAAGTCATTGTATAAACATAAAACACACATTCCCAATTCTAAACAAGGTAGTACCAACTACCGAACCGAGAAATACTGTTGGATCTAGAAAAGGATCCAATAACCCATAAATTTAATTCCATAACTATGGAAATATATTTCAGTTGACTCCTATAGATCATCAAAATGAAGTCTGAGCATCAACTAAAAAGACAATCCATCAAAAAATAGATTACTGTGAGACGGTACGGAGACAAGAAAAGCAAGAACATGAAGTACCTTCCATACAGAATCAAGATGATACCGGGAACAAACAAATGGATGATGCGCACAAAGTATTATCTGGAAGCACATTTCTGCGGAATTACTGGCAAGAGAAGGATAAGAAACTAGAAGTAACATCTTGACTACTGTTTCTGCTGAAGGAACATATGCCAGTTGAGAGTCCACAAGATTTTCAGCATCACTGCAAAATGTAGATGTCAGTGTCTTTCTCTCTCTGTCTCTTTGTTCGATAAAAAATAACATATATTCATGATAAATTATACATGCTAATAAATTGAAATAACAATTTACAGCAGGCAAACATAGTCAATAAAAAAGATATATACAGAGATCGCACTAATTTCCTAAACATGAAGTCCATCATAGAGACACGCATTACAAATTTGGAACTGCACCTTCTCTTCATAAGTAGTATCTGTTCTCTAATTGTGGTTAACCAATCAATGAGCTCAAGCAAAAGTTCATCTGCCAACTTGGAAGAGGCAAAAGTGATCTTTCCAGTGGCTATCTGAGCAGCCTTCCGAATTTCCCAGTTTGGATGGGACAGAAGATGAAGCATCACCTGATAATTACAAGTAAAGACTTAACGCAAATGACTGAAAAGAAGATAAATCAGGTAAGGAATGAAGATTGTACTCGCCTTTAGTAGCGATTGAATAGATAAGGCTTCCACAGCTCTGCAGAAAAGAAAAGTAGAAAAACTGAGAAATTCAAGAAAAAAGAACCCGACAAACACTCTATGAAGTTCCATAAAAACTTCACCAAAATAATGAGCAATTTAGCATTATTTTTAACTTATGTACAGACAAAATGTAGTCTGGAAAGGGATTTACAAGTAGATACCTCTATGAATATTTGGTTAAATCTTCAATGCAATTACTCATTGGATAAAGCTCTATGAAAACATTCCATTCTCAATTAAAATTGCATAACAGCATAACTATGGATACCACTGTGTTGGACATACCATGACCATTATTATTAAAAATGTCATAATTCTTTTATGTTGGAAAAAGATCCAATTGCATCAAGTGGGTTATGATTTTATCATTTTCTCCTTTTCCAATTGCATCAAGTGGGTTATGATCATTATTATTAAAAATGTTGTAATTCTTTTATGTTTGACATACCATTTTATGTTTTTTTAGCCGACCCTACTTAATGAGGGAAAAGACTTTGTTGTTGTTAGTGTTGTCGTCGTCTCCTTTTCCTGGCTTTGTTGCATTTTTTATTACATGTTAACTGTTCTGTAGGCTTTAAGATATGTGAGTACCCAAAAGGGGTCAAGACTAACTTGTATAGAGTTTGAACATACACATCAAACAAACAAAAAAATATTAGGCAAACTATAATAAAGGGGCAGATACGTAATTTGCACAATACAGAGATTTTTGTGTCATACGAGATGCTTATAAAGGAATACTATGCAGATATATCAATTAGAAAATCATCCCAAGTAACCACCAAGACAGAAGTATTATTCCCATCCAAAAGTAGACCTCCGATGACCCCTTCCTTCATAGGTGAGCATACATATGACCGATCCGCCAAGTTCACCCACCTCCCCCTCAATCAGAGATCATCTCGGTTACTACAGGAAACCCCTGAACTTCTCAAGGTCAATGCTTAAAATAAAAACTTTTTTAAAAATGGGATAGACATACTCAAAAGCATTCAACTAAGATATAGTTATTAGTTAATGGGACCCAAACAAAGTAGGTGTGAGATCAATTGGTAGAGTCTTCCAATACATATCATACTTTATTTGAAACTCAAAAAGGGGGAGACACTCAAAAGTGTTCACCCCGGCGATGCATTAATAAGTAAAGAAAGAAAGAGAAATACAAAAAGCGCTACTAGTGTTGCCAAGAGCGAAACAGACCCAAAGCACTAGCACAAACATTCTCCAAGTAGAACCTATGTCCAGAGAACAACACACCGTTCCTAGCAAGCCAAATAGACCAGATCAATACATATCGTACTTTGAAAGCAGTCCACAAATTATTCTGCAGAACTCGAGCATTTAGCCACAAAATAACAATGCCGTTTTTCTATGCCACTACAATTTATGACTACCCAACAAACCAAATAGATAGCACAAATTAAAGGACACGGGAAAAGATAACAAGGTATTCGGTCCACCAGACAACTGATATCACCATCAACGAATTCATTGTGCTTTTGGAATTTTCTCTAGCAAATAGCTCTCAATCAATTAGCAGGTGCAGTAGTGCAGTGTAATAAACTATGTGCATACTTTTTGAGATAAAAAGTTGCATACCTGTTCAAATGCTCAGTAAGAAGTGCTTCAACAAGATCGATGCACGCAATACAATCTTCAACGGAAAGTTTGGAGACCTAACATCGAAGGAAAGATATTACTGAAAATAAACTTCAATTTACAGTTTTTATTAAAACATAATTTAATGATATAAACATGCCATGCATGAGAAATGTCAATTCGAGATTATTTTTTATTACAGCTAATTTGAAATAAAAAATAAGTTAAATCGCATGTTAAGTGGGTTGGTTACATGGATAGATCAGCTGCCTATAATAATAATTACACAGGTCAATCCTGAACTTTTGTTCCGGGTGCAAATCAAAAATTGGGGAAGAAAGAATATTTGAGAGGATTACAGGAAGAAGGGAAAGTGCATCCAAACACGGGTTTATGGTAAAGAAGCGCAGAGATACTTTAAATAATATTCCAATCTGACCCTTAGCAATGACTACTAGCCCTTGTATACAGAGAGGTAGAATTACAAAAAATTAATAGAGAACCCCCTAAAATTACTAATTAGAGATAACTTGTGTCAATTTATTTAAATAAAAATAAAATTGTGAAGAATTCAAACTGGATGAAAATAAACGACAACAAACCTAAATATAACCAAACACCTAGTTTTCACTCCAATCCTTAATTTGGCATCGCATAGCATCAGTTCTCTGTCACTTCAACAAACTCACCCCATGTGAGTTGCTTTATCCATGAATTGACACAAGAAAATTTGATGTGGCTTGATCGTCGTTTATTTTTTGATAATTTACATATTAGGTCCTTTATCTATGGGTCCAATCGCACTATGGGCCCCATCTTTCAAATGTAACAAAATGGGCCATACTTTTGTTTTGTAAACAACAAAAAGTGCCACCATTCAGGAAACAAGGACTATCAAGCACCCAGTGGACCTACTTACCGCACATCATCATTTTCACCAACTCTGTTTGAGGCGTACCCATCGGGTCCATTACGTCTCCCTCAAATTGTAACATTCAGATCCACTCAAACCCGAATCTGATCCGATTTGGGTCCAATTAACCCAATAAAGTAGTTGATCAATGCTAAATAACCTAACTCGATCAATTGATCGTGAATCAAAAGTCATTTGGGCGAAATCGACCAAAAATCGGTTGCATCATAATATGTGCCTGAAAAAGCCGCGACGCAAATTCGGAAACCGCGAAATAAACCGAGACCACCTAAAATCCGATTCGACGAAAAATGACCAACGAAATTGACCGTTCGTCAATTGGAGATCGTTTGATATTTTTAATTCATAAAAATTAATCCCAAATCAAAATTGTATCTCGAAAAGTTCAGGCTTGCAAATTCGATCAGAAGTATATCAATATTATACTCATTTTGATCGTCGTTCAGAGACGATCAAACCAAGATATTGCGCGTCGAAATCTGATATTCGAGGCACAAATATGGGTGACATTTATATCTCAAACAAAAGTAAAAAAACTATTCAAAATTAAATTCAAAAAAATTAAGAACAGCTGGGCAGGTGTTGTGTAAAAAACGAATTTGCTGCCTTTTTTCTTGCCATTTGGTTCTTCTATACCCCCCATTTGGCAACACCTCCTTGAGACCCTCTCCTTATATATATCACAAAGCCTCTTCACTACTCTCGATTTTCCTCTCTCAATTTCCACCGAGAAGGAGAGGCCTCACTGTTGTGCTGCTCTCCACAACAGTTGGGACAGATGCTCTTGTCTCTTGGGTTGTTGCCTTGCTCTCCATCAAGAAGAAGAAGCCTCTCTACAGTTGATGCTACTATTGCAGCAAGGACAACAACCATCTGTTGCTAGTTGGAGTTTCATGCTGCTGGAAAACCCTCGAGGGCCCCAAATTTCCGCTAATTCTCTTCTCCACAAGCTTGTTGCATGCATGTACATTCCTCTCTACTCTTCTTTGCTTCCATTGCATGTCCAATTATCCCTCCTTTTTGCTTCTCTCTTAAGTTAGGCTCCCATCATCATAGACAATTGGTCCACTTCTATTTTGCTATCATATGCTTTTGTCCATAAATTTTAAATTTTTGTATAGCAATTGGTTGGGAATAAAGCCACAGCATCTTAAATCATGAACTCATAAGCATGATTTGCTGTTTTAGATAGATTATTACTTTTGGAGAAAAATATGTAAGTTATTTATTTCAGGAGGGGGTTTATATAATTATATTAAATTTTTTGGTGGATTTTCAGAGTTTTATTCTGAAAATTTATATTAAATTTGATAAGGATTTAATATTAAACTATGCTATATTAAGGATAATTGAATTTAAAAAGGATTAAGATTTGAATAATAAGAAGAAGAACCATAACACCACCCGTGTAAGTATGTTTTAAACATTCCTGCATATTCCTCTTCCAGTGAAATTCATAAAGAATTGCATGAGATCATTTCATGTTATAAGTATTGTGTAAATGAAGTATTATGTGGACTCTGGCCTGTTGGGTGAGACTTTAGTGTTTGTGACTTCACTACAGCAGCATACTCTTTTAAAACAAGGGGATATGATTGAGTGTTGAAAGTAAATGGGTTGGTTGGCTGACATCCAAAACTGTTGGTTGAATACCACTTATTAAAGCTATTAAGGATCAAAATATATTTATACAGTTGAGATCTATCGGAGCAAGAAATTAGGAACAATAACTGAGGAGACATTTAGTGAGATCCAAGTTACGTGAACATGTTTGATATTGATTTACAAGAAATAGGTTGAATAAATGTTTTGAATCTGCACATAAGATAACAGTTAGAAGTGGACAATATTAGTAGTCAAATCCGGATTTAACCACTTAAAAGTTTGGGTTTGTTATGTGACTTAAATCTCATATTTAGATCAGTCCTTAATTCTATATTCATAAAAAAAGAATGGGTAAAATTCCAGGTGTTTTTACATTACTAGTCATCCTCATCAATGATCGTGTACTATGTGAATGCGACTTATCACAATGATTAAGCGGATTGTTCAATATGACTTGTAAAGCCAATCATATAAGATATGGAATTATGACAATACAATCAATAAACCTAAAGGGTTAAAAAGAACCGGTGACATAAATTTGAGTGCCAGTCATGGTGTCCCTTACACTTGATTGTGTGAGGGTGCGGTGACCCTCAACTAGGCGGAGAAAAGGAAGCCCAGTTAGGGCAGCGGCCGCTTAGTGTGCGGGTCTAGGATCCCAGTCTTTTTCATGGTTTTACGCAAGCTCGCAGTGTTTTTACGCCTCGTTGGGATCTCGACTTCTGACCAGTTCCACTGACCCTCTGTTTTAGGATACCCATGCGGGGGATCCTTGGTTTTAGTTTTCCGTACGAGCTCGTTAGCCCATACTAGTCGGGCCAATTTCTAAAGTGACTTTTCCGAAGAGTCTCTCTCACCCATCTCTGGGGCGTAGTTTTGGAGTAGACTTTTCTCTCTATTGGACCGCACTTCCAATAAGAGGGCGAGACGGAAGAGCCTCTTAGGAGGCTACCTGACCGCTTGAGTTTTTGGTTACTTTTCGCCAACAAGCTTGGCGATGCTACATCCGAATCACCCATGTCTACATCTAAATCATCTAAGGTTACATCTAAGTCAGTTACAGTTGAGCATTGGAGGAGTTACAATCAAAGTTGATTGGGCTATAATGTATTTGGGTTAAGAGATAAAATCAACGATAAGTCGAGTTGGTTGGAAGTAACTATAATTAAATTGAATCCGAAATCTCTATAAGCTAGTGGACGTATTGGGAACTTAGTTATGATGCATTATACAACACCACATATCTACGGAGGCACCCCAACCCCAAGGCATTATTCACGTCTTAGAGTCATAGTGTGAGGTTATACAAAGACCAAGACCGCAGACTATCCACTAGACTTGAAAAGATATATAGAATTGCAAACCCGATTAATATATTATCCTTTCCATCTAAATAAATTAAGAGTAAAATAAAATAGCACATCACTAGCTCCTTATTAAAGTTCATAACATGACCTCAATGATAAGTAAATAACATATACTTACGGGTCTCAATTACTAAAGGAAAATGTTATAAATGGGAAATATTGGGAGAATGAGTAGTAAGGGATAAATACATGCAGAATAATTTGAAAATCTTTTTTCTACGCAGGTAGTGGTAGATATTAAATTTATAAATGCGTGTCTTCCTGCTTTTTTTAACATATTAAATGTCTTTTCTTAATAATATGACATACGAGAATACCAGCGCTCGCTGACGCTTCTTCTACCTTCCATGTTTTGGCAGGAAAGTAGCCTGCAATTCACTAGCGGGTTGATGATTCCTGGCGATCGGGTTTATATTAGACAGTACAGTTTCTTTTGTTGTAGTTTTTGCAAAGTTCATAATGTATATGATTTTCTTTCTCTTCTCTATACATTTGGAATAGATGTATACAATGTCACCTTTTGTATATGTATAAAATTATGGAAATTAATGGAATGCAATGTTGGTGGCACATGTTACTATTGTTGTTGGTGTCTCTGTGGTTATTTATTGAATGTGAATGTCATATGCAAAGGCGAAACACGAAAAATTTTCCCATATTTTCATACTTAATGCGATGTTTAGGGAATATTGTATTGTGAATGCGGCGTAAATGGGTATCCGGATCCGAAGGCGTCACACAAATCCAATAAGTGGGGCCAGAGCTGCTGCACATGAGAGTGAAGGGGGCATAGAAAAAAGATAGCTGAGAAGGAGCTTTTTTAGTTATAGTTACTGGAAGATCCACAAAAGCCTTAGATATCATGACCTAGAATCCGGAGGAGACCAGCATCGCCTCAACCTCATGCCAAATATATAGGCCAAGCATTTATACTGGTTCTAACGCGACAATTTAATTATTTGACTTCCACATACCGGATCAAAGGACAAAGCTGGCCCTCAAACCGAGATCCCAAAGGGCCCGAAAGAAGGTGGGTCACTAAAGCAACCAGCCAATAGTTCCTTGCCTGCTCACCAGATGCAATACCAAAGAGCATCTCACCCGCATAGCGCAGATAGGAAATTCCTACTTAGATAGAGAAAGTCATTTATGACCTATAGAATGAGTGGAACATATGAGAGATTGACTTAAATATGTCGTTCACTAAAATGGAAAACACATCGACATCTTTCCCCCCAAAACCCTCGATATCCCTCCACATACTCATCCTCATTGAGCGACACCCCCCCTCCTCCAACGCCGCCTACACCCCAAACCTTAATGTGGCATCGCATAGCATAAGTTCTCTATTGCTTCAACAAATTCATCTCATGGGAGATGCTTGATCCACGAATTGGCACAAGAAAATTTGATGTGGGTTGATCATCATTTATTTTTGGATGATTTACATATTAGTCCCTTTGTCTATGGGTCCAATCGCACTATGGATCCCCATCTTTCAAATGTAACAAAATGGGCCATACCTTCGTTTTCTAATCAGCAGAAAATACCATCGTCAGAAACATATGAGAGATTGACTTAAATATGCCCTACACTAAATTGGAAAACATGTCGACATCTTTTCCCACAAAACCCTTAATATCCCTCTGCATACTCATCCTTGTGGAGCGACACCCCTCCCCCAACGCCGCCTATACCCTGACCTTCCCTTCTCATCTGTCGCTGCCAACACACATTCACGTTCAATTCGGGTGACTGCATCACAACCGCCACCCCCGATCTCCTCTCAAGGATGCCAACCCTCGACCTCCCCTTCTCATCCTCCAATGACGTGGATCCCCTGACCTACCATTCTCCTACTACGACGGCACAGTTGTCACCCCCATTCTCCCTCTATATTTTTCGAACCATATTCGACCACCCGTATGTGCAGAGAATGGTTGTAGCAGAAATGAAAAGGCTAAGGTGGATGTGTGGACACACGTAAAGATCGGATTCGGAATGATGCAATCAGAAAGAAAGTTGGTGTAGCTCCGATCGAGGATAAGATGCGAGAAAACCGCTTAAGATGGTTTGGTCATTTGCAAAGAAGATCAATGGATGCACCAGTTAGGAGATGCCAGTGTTGGGATGTTGAGCCAGCTAAGAAAGGATGAGGACGGCCTAAGAAGTGTTGAAAAGAGACTATACGAAGGGATCTTAATTTTTGGATATAAACCTGGGATTGACCCAAGATAGATCTGAATGGAGGCGAAGAATCCATGTAACCGACCCTACTTAATTGTGGGAAAAGGCTTTGTTGTTGTTGTTGTTGTTGTATTCGACCACCCATAAAGAAGAAGTGGTTTCTAGAAATATGTGCATCTTTATCAACGATACCATGGTTTCTGGAAATATGTGCATCTTTATCAACGATACCTTAATTTTCTATCCTCGACTTCTGTCATTTTAACTTAACTTTCCGGTCTCCACATGCAAATGCTGGTTCAATTGTAACCAATTATCTACATATTTCCAACTAAAGATCACTGTGAAAATTGTAATCGCATAATGAAATCCATAGTCCCAAAAATCTATACATAATATTCTGAAATCAGGTGCGGCTACCCAGAAAGTCTACCTCAGGTTGTCTCAAACACTTGTTGGAACCCCAACTTGGTTCAAAGAAATAGAGAGGGAGAATAGGGTGGTGGTTGTACCATCATCGCAGGAGGAGAAGGGGAGGTCAGGGGATCGGTGTCATTGGAGTTAATCGGGGTCGCAGCTGTGTGGTCATCGTCCGAGGAGAAGTAATGTGTGTGCGGGAGAAGTGGTCACGGTTTTGGCGCTGTTGGAGGAGAACGGGGGTGTCGCTCCACGAGGACCGGTATGTAGAGAGGGATTGAGGGTTTTGGGGGGAAATATGTGGATGGGTTTTCCATTTAGTGAAGGGTATTTTAGTCAACCTCTCATTTGTCTCTAACAGTAGTATTTTCTGCCATTTAGAAAATGAAGGTAGGATCCACTTTGTTAGATTTAAAAGATGGGACCCATAGTGGGATTAGATACAGATGAGGACCCAATATGTAAAGTACCCTTTATTTTTCAATTGTATGTTGACTCCTTTCCAACCGGCTGTGATTCTTTTGTAATTTAGAGGGGTGTTAATTGCAATTTTTTACCCCTTCGGTGGAAATTGAACTTCCTTTACTATTCCCCCAAAGTTGTAATATTTAAATTATACTTTTTTTGGAGGAGGTTGGTTGATTTTTTTTCAAATGGCCACAACACTCTTGCTTTAGAATAGGAAGTCTTATTAGGTTCTGGAAACCCCAAATCCAGGGGTGTCATTCTTCACGGAGAGAGTTGCAGTGGTTGGGGGAGGATAGCGATGATGGAACCTCTTGGCCCAACAGTGGCGATGGGATGTGCAAACTGGGTTGCACCATTCCTTGTGGAGGGTTAGGCAACAGTGGCGAAGGCTCCATTGTTGGAACCTTAATCAAAAACGTCAACAGTGGCTGTAGTCTTCATCAGTGAGGGAGATGTTAGAAACCCGAGCGGTAACCGTGCATGAAAAAAGGGAGGCAGTGGTTGAGTTTAGTTACAATGGATTTAACGATGGTGGTCATGATCCTTTGTTGGAGGAATGAGTAGTTATCCTAGTCTTTTCAACTAACGCTTACGGGTGAAGCCCACAAAGGCGACAAAGTTTGTAATCACGTGGAACAAAGGCAACTGAACTATTGGGTGACGCGATAAAGGCAATCTGGAGCGATGGAGTGGCGTGAGACAAGGTCAAGACTTGCTTAGCATAAGGCGGCATCACACAATGCTTGGACATGGTGATGGCATCCTCAAGTCTCTCGAGGATGCCTACAACATGGGATCCTAGGTGCCCTAGTTGATGGGGATCCCACATTGAGAGTTGGTTTGGGAGGACCTCGTCCTAAGGGTGAGGGCCTTAACAAGAGCAATGTAAAATAACTCATAGACGATTGGGCAATAGGTGTTAGCGTAACAAGGGGACACATGGTCTTTGATATTCGAGGGTTTGTTGGTATGAATCCTATGATAGTGTCCCCATGTAGCAAATCTAGACAATGGTTAGACGTTTCCGATGGCACAAATGTCGATGATGGCACAAGTGTCGAAGATGGCACGACAAAATCCAGCAATGTTAGTGGAGATTCATCAACAACTTCAGATGTTAATGATAATTCTAGCGAAATGATTTCATAGTCGCTTAGAGATTGTACGAGACTTAGATCGGTAATGAATAAAATATATCTTGAGTTTGCATTAATATATCTATGATCTTCGAGAATGAGTGTGTGCTTTCATATCCTTATCATGCACTTCCCTATGTATATAATAATAAAAAAAGAACGCATGCTCCTGCTTCTTATGTCGATCTTCCATGTATGCCTCCTAAGATCATACATACATGAGAACAATTTGAACATCATGTTGGTTGCAATTGACAATACAAACATCGAAGTCGATGCTGGCACAACATGTTACATTAATCAAAATGAGTGTTGCAATCGAAAATCATCCAACATTGCTGAGCAAGATAAGAATCAGGACTAACCAACAGCTAAAGTATAAATAGCAATGATTATGGTTCTTCATGAGATGTCCATGGAGTTTAGCATGTATTGTAGGCTAGGATCGTTAGAAATGCTGGCATGGTCAGTATTTTACGTTTTTATTATTTCTTCGAGTAACTCTAGTAAAGACCATAATCCCCCTCTTGCAGGGGTTGTGTTAGGTAGTCGACAGCCAACATATAAAATAGTCGAATCTTTCGACATGGATTTGAGCAAGAATCCATGTAGCCGACCCTACTCATAATGGGAGAAGGCTTAGAACTTTTTTTAACTCTAGTAAAGACCATAATATCTTCTCAGAAACTCATCGAACATTGTTGAGCAAGATAGGAATCAGGGTTGACCAACATCTGAAGTATAAATAGCCAAGATTATGACTCCTCGTGAGGTGTCCATGGAGTTTAGCATGTAATCCAACATTGCCGAGCAAGATAGGAATCAGGGTTGACCAACATTTGAAGTATGAAAGCCATGATTATGACTCCTCATGAGGTGTCCATGGAGTTTAGCATGTATTGTAGGGTAGGACCGACTAGAAATGTTAGCGTGGTCAATATTTTAGGTTGTTTTATTTCTCCCAGTTACTCTAGTAAAGATCATAACATCTTCTCACCAAGTAAACAAGAACGTTGAACCTTGACACATGATTCTCGAGTTTTCAAAAAGATTCACGAAGATCTTTCCACTTGCAATAATAGGAAAATGATGCATGACCTCTGTCTTTTCTTTCCGTCTTCTTTTTTATGTGTACGATAAACAATTTATGAAAACAGCATGGAAGTCAATCTCCATTACCAAATAAAGCATAGAAGTTTCAAATATAGTGAATAACTTGAGAAAATCCAACAATGTTCTCTTTTAAAGAAGAAAATGTAGATGAGAGAATAGGATTCTGCTGGAAGGAGGGAGGAATATTTGCTTTCTATTCCAGTTTCCATATTACTTGTTATTTTCTAATCCCTAGACGTCCCTTCTTGTAGAGAAGAATGGGTTTTTAAAAAGAAAATGATAAATAAAATAGCATCTTAAAGAGGCATTGAGTTGATCGTCTCCTAAAAGACTCCTTAATTAATTACAATAACTCTTCCCATGTTGTTACGATTAGCCATCTCAGTTTAGTTGCAATTAAACTATTTGAAATAAAATAACCATTAATTCAAAAACAACGACAATAATTGCCGAATCCCTGATTTTGCCCAATTCAAATTTTTAATTGCAACAAGCTGACTTGATCTCATCAGTCAAATCCCTCATTGATGAACTTCTTAACATCCCCTATAAGAAAATATAACTTATTTTATCACGACGCCCTGACATCTCTGTCCACCAAATTGTTATACACATTATTAGTACTCTACTGCATATTAATTACATTATTGTTTTGATGATGACACGCTTTATGAGTACAGATAATACTGCAGATTTCATTACAAATTCACTCCAAGTATGAAGCACAAAAGAGCAACATTATGATAGGACTGTTATGAAGCTTCCTTGCGAATCAGGAAGACAGCAATTATGATGTGGTTGTCGCTGCCTGACGGGAGTCCTGCACCAGTGACGGCGCCGGTCAATATTGAGGAAGGTGAAGTTATGCATTCATTGACAATCTCTGACAGATTGCACGTGGATCGATGAAGACGAGCTTCAAGGATTCTGTCCTGATATACTCCAGAATTATCCCAATGCCAACTCGATGGAGCGAGATTTTTCTCAGCATGGGGAGCTGATGCAGCATAAAGAACCCTACGTATTTTTTACCTTCGTTCGGTTTATCGGGACAATTTTAGGTTAAGTAGTCGAGTCCGGATTTTAATTTATTTAAGTTTGTAAAATGCCCATTATATAAGGCCTTGGCTGTTTTATTTGGAACCCCAATCTGTGCTTCATTTGGTGGGTTCTAGCCTATATAAGGTCCCATCCATGAGGAGAGAAGGATATAGATGAAGAATTATTTTTATTTCTCCATTATCTCCCTCACTTTCTCTCTCCCATTATTTTCTCTCTCTTCCTGAAACCATGATCCTCTCCTTCGTTCCCATCTCACCTCCGCCGCCCTCCCCTCTCAACTCACTTCCCTCTCCACGCCGCCAACAACCAGCCACCCCTCCCAACCTCAGCCTCCCCCTTGCCCCACCCTCGTCATCTCTCAAGCCAGCGCCACCCGCACCTTCGCCAATACGTCGCCAACCCCCCACCTTGCTGCCGGCAACCCACAACAACCCAGCAACAGCACTGCACTCTCATGCACTGCCAACACATCTCTCCATCATGTCGCCACTATGCCCCCACAGTTTCTGCCCTCGACTGGGCCAAGGTTCTACGCCTTCCTTCCATATTGGTTGCGGTAGGAGCGTCCTCTCCGCCCATTTTTCTGTCTTCTTGTTCCATGAGGGTGGGTTGTTATACGGTTGTTGGTTTGGTGAATCGTTGAGACCCAAACATGCACAACATTGTCATATTCTCTATTAATCTTTTAATTGTTTTGGGTCCCTGAGTTTGTGGTGAAATCTGATGGAAATCGTGATTTCAATAAACTGAAAGTGTTTTCTTAGTTTCTGTTCGGTCACTATTTTCCCATCTATATGTTTTGCTATTTCCAGAATCATGTTGTCATTAATTGAGTCACATCCGCTCCTCGGTTTATTAAAGTTGGCTTAATCGAGGTAATCTGATTTTTTTTCGAATTATTTCATTTGTGAACAGGAACATTTAAATTGCGCATCATTTAAATTGTTTTTTATTGACTTTAGTCATTGAGTCTGAACATGTTTAGGACTGTAACTTAATTCAAGAGTACGTTGCACCTGCATGTAGGATGCATCAAAGGGGGGTTATCCAAAATGGGTGGCGGCCTCTCCACGTCACGAAAAGTTAGGGGTGGTGTTGAGATATGCTTGAGTGGGTCAACACTTGCTGTTGGGGAGAAGTTGTTGCCGTTCTCTCGAAACATCACTGCACAATTAAGGGAGACTAGGAAGGGAGAAGGCGGGGCTCGTGGAGGGGCAGGGCACCTATTGTGGGTGGAGACTTAATGGCGAAGCCAATGTCGGCTCGGGAAGGCAGCGATGCCCTCGGTGCTTTTTCCAGTGGTGGAGTTCAGGGATACGAGATCACAGTAGGAGCTTTGGTGACAGAGGATGTGGGGATTGTCGTAGAAATGGGATTCGAGCTGGCTACCTGAGAGGGTAGGGGTGTAGATGGTGGGGGCCGCCCCTTTGATTTTCCAATGAAGTTTCTGTCTTGGAATGCAAGGCATGGGTCAACCAGAAAAGCAGTTGGTGGTAGGCTCCATGTTGGTTGCATGGAAGATCGGTGTGGCTTGTCTACAAGAATCCAAGATTGAGTCGTGGGAATTGGTTAGGTGAAGCTCCACATTGGGTCCTCACCTCACTGAGTTCCGGTGTTGTCTGGCAGTTGGAAGTGCAAGTGGTATTGTGGTTGCCTGGAACGGAGCCCTCTTTGACCTCGTTGATGAGTTGATCCTGGTGCATTTGGCCTCGGCTTCCCTGATCAGCAAGGCAGATCTCTCCCGCGTTGTGGTTACGTTCGTGTATAGAGTGGTGGGGGCTTCCACAAATGAGGTGCAGTGGGAGGAGTTGAGGGAGATTAGGTGCAGATTTCCAGAGATGGCCTAGCTGGTGGGCGGGGACTTCAATGTCACTTCGTACGTGGAGGACAGACCAGGGGGAGAGGTGCGCAGGATCCTCGATCTCATCTTTCGTGGAGGTAATGTAGGAGCTTGCCTTGAATGTTATGGATGCGACAAACTATTTCAATACGTGGAGTTTGTCATCTCGCTCGCACATTGATCGATTCTTGTTGTCTATTGAAGCCTTGGAGATGTTTAACTTGACTACCGTTCGCTCTCTACCTAGATCACGTTCGGACCATGTGCCTCTATGTCTGGATACTTGTAGTGGCAGAGGCTCATCTTCTTATTTCCTAATTGAGAGGTGTTGGATGTTGGAGGTTGGTTTTCATGACATGGTGAATACTTTCTGGTCGGAGCTTGAGGTGGAGGGATCGGCCACAACCCGCTTTGCACTAAAGTTGGCTGCTCTACGACATAGATTATCTTGTTTCAGAAGGGACTCTCACAAGGTGCGAGAACTGAGGAGAAATCTGATGCCAGAAGAGTTGGTAAGACTCAACATTGGGAGGATAACAGGGAGCTCGATGGTAAGGAGTTGGCCGCACGAGGGGTTGTGCATAGGATTTTAGAAGAGAATAAGAAGAGGGAACACAAGTAGATGTAGAGGTCGCGGCAAAGGTGACGATGCAAATACAAGTTTCTTCCATGCAGTGGCTAACGGCAAGCGGAGGAGAAACGTGATCCACTTGGTTGAGATAGGGGTTTGAGATCTTCCACGGGGAGGGAGAGGTCGTGACCGCCGCGACAGACCGTTTCAAGGGGATGAACAGGTGACTTCCTTACAGCGGTTCGCAGTGGTTGGGTGTCGGGGTTAGCCAGATTTTTGACTTGGATGCGAAGGGTCTGACGAGGCCTTTTGATTGGTTGGAAGTCTGTGAGGTTTTTTTATTTGAACCAAGATGGATGCCCTGGGATGGATGGCTTCTCAGTTTCCTTTTTCAGGGAGTTCTGGGACCTGATTGTTGTAGAGGTAACGGGAGTGGTGACGGAGTTTACTTAGGGGAACTTGGGCTTTGACTGGATCGACCGTTCTTTCATATTCTCGCCGCCCGAGAAAGATGCTACGACAAGAATTGAATATTTCAAACCAATTACGCTATCCAATGCGATTTATCTGATTATGGCGAAGTTGTTGTCCAACCAATTTAGAGGAGTGTTGAACAAAATCATCTCACCAGCTCACAGTGCCTTCTTGTATGGTAGACAGCTCATGGATTATGGCTTCTGAGATTATGGAGGATTGGTGTAGAAGAAAAGTGAAATGAGTTATGTGCAAGGTGGATTTTCGAATGCTTACGACTACGTTGACTGGCGCTTCATTTGGGTCTCTTTACCCAAGCGTGATTCCCCTGACTTGTGGATTTCAAGGATGAAGAAGTATGTTACAGCTGCTTCATGTGTGGTCTTGGTGAATGGGCAGCCAAATGGGGGGATACTTTCAACCGCAGCGCGGGGTCAGGCAGAGGTGTCCCTTGGCACCTCTCCTCTTTGTTCTTGCAACCGATGCTTCGACGGTAATGGTGGATCGTGCCATCTCGGGGGTCTTTGCAAAGGATAGTCGAGGGAGGACTTCTCTGTCCCCATTCTCCAATACCCTGATGATACGATTCTATTAGCAGAGGTTGGTGTTGATAGTCGCAGGGGATTATCTGTGGTATTGGACATGTTTGGTGATGTGTCTAGGTTGAGGCAAAATTGGGGCAAGTCTGAGTTTGTCCCTTTTGGACAGGTAGATGCAGAGATTGACTTAGGTGTTGGTTAGTTGCGCTCTCCGTGTAAGGAGTTGTTGCTGAGAAACTTGGGTGTATTGTCGGTGGCTAGAAGGATATGCGTCGCTGAGTGGTTACCTGTAATTGAGAAATTGAAACATATGCTAGCTGGCAGGAAATCTGTTTGTATGTCTAAGGGAGGTAGACGGGCGTTGTTGCTGTCGGTTCTTTTTTCGCTATCCAGATTTTCTTCTTATCCTCTCCCTTGGTGCATGTGAGGTACGAACGAGGCTCGAATCCATCATGAGATGATTTTTCTAGTCATCAAATCGACGTTGACATGGTTTCGCGTTGATGGATTGGGAGTCGGTAACATGCTCAAAGGATGACAGAGGTCTCGGTGTTTACATTTGGAGGAGATAATTGAGCAAATGGTCGCTCGTATCTGGGGCGATTGTAACAGTCTGGTCTGCGTCTTGATTAGGAGAATCTATGGACTCGATCTCGTTTTTCCGGACCCAAGGGAATGTGGTCTCTCACCCTCATAATTTTGGAAAGGGATTTGCAGCGTGGCACAGGAGTTACGGTCGTTTATGAGACCAGTGATGGAGGACAGCACTGGCTTTTGATTTTGGGTGGATGATTGGAGTGGGGGGCTCTGCAGGAGAGGTTCCGCCAGTTGAAGGCTTTGGCGGTCAATCATGGGTTCTCGGTGGTGGAGGCATGGGATGGAGAATCTTTTTTCCCGATGTTTAGATCGAAACTATCCGATCTGACGTTTCGAGGAGCTCATAACACTACTAAAGGAGCTAGAGGTAGTGGTTGAGCCATCTGACGACCTTGACTGTTGGACTTGGGGTGATGGCGCATTCACGGTTGGGAAGGTGTACAGGGCCCTAAAGGGTCCCTTGACGTTCGATCCTAGGGAGTGTGGAGAACTACAGGGGAACTTGGAGGTGGAAGATCCCAGTTCGTGTGAAGGTGCTTCTACGGCTATTCAGAAGATAAACCCTACTAACCAAGGAAAGATTCACGCACTTTGTGCCCTAATCCAATCCGGCATGCCCTCGGTACTTGGTGAATGTGGAGGATGTTGATCATCTTCTCTTTGGTTGTGGGAGCTCCATGGCTGCCTAGAGTCTGTTTGGGACAAATGCAATTTGTTCTGACAGTCGCCTAGTTCTAGAAATCCGTTGGGGAGGACTGGAATGGTAAGGAGAAAGAGAGATCCGGGTATATAGCAATGATCTGGGCCCTTTGATTGGCTATAAATGGTGTGGTCTTTCGACGAGATCGTTTCTACGGGGAGAATATGGTGGCGCATGCTAAGGCGCTTAATAAGAGTTGGAACTGTAGTCTTAAAATACATTGTACATGATATAGCCTTCTAATACTTGGTGATAAATGGTGAAGTTTTGGGGCACACACCTAGATGGTGGAGGCCCTTTTTTCTTCCAAAAAAACAATATAGAGAAATTAACTAGGACAATAAAGCCACACTCAATGAATATGCCGAAAGCTATGAACAAAGCAAAGAGGAGAAAGAAGACTTTTGTAATATGTATATGTAAAAAGTCTCAACTATATATATATATATATGCATGTAGCCATATTAGGTCCAAGCCATCTTGATCGATCAACCTTCCTGATCTGATCAATTGATCACCTCGGATCGATCGTCGATGAGGTTTCCACGCTAAAATACTTGTCTCTTATGGTTGTTTGTGTTCTATGACTTACTTGTTATATCTATGGTGATTATTATCTGTAGAAACTGTTTACGGACCATAACATTTTGTTTAGTGATCCACAAGAACTCACACTTGGTATCAGAACATGGTTCGCACAGATGACGTAAATGAAATCATGGTTTTTACCCAATGAGATTTCCACGCTAAAATATGTGTCTCTTATGTTTGTTCATGTCCTGTGACTTGCTTGTTATATCTGTGGTGCTTATTATATGTGGTAACTTTTTATGGACCATAACATTTTATTTAGTGATCCACAAGAACTCACACTAGGTATCAAAACATGGTTCGCGCAAATGACATAATTGAACTCCATGTATATGACTGTCATATCACCAACACCTCATAAGGACAATCTGCGATAAAACCTTCATTGTTTGATGGTACTATTTTTTTCTTATTAGAAGATCCGCATACATATTCATTTAGAAAGCATGGGATACGACATATGGAAGATTGACGAGAGTGAATATCAAAAGCCAAAAAGAGGAAATGCAGTGTCTGTGCCCGATAAGAAAAAAAATATGACAAACAACTCAAAGGTGATTAACGTTTTATTTTGCAGATTGACCATGGAAGAACTCAATGGAGTATATGTTTGTAGACCCGTCTATAAATTTGGAAGACTCGCCATGACATATAAAGTTAAGAATTAGTTTATTACAACAAAGATACGAACTTTTCAGGATCGACAAAGGAGAAAATATCATGGAGAAATACTCGTTTCCTAGATATTGTGAACTTGCTTCAAATTTTGGATGTAAAGATAGATGAAGCCATGCTCATCAAAAAACTCTTTAGATCGCAAACTGCGGAGTGGAGAACCACAACCACAATTATCAAGGAAGCAAATGATACATATACACTTCCTTTAAATGAACTGATTGGAAAACTTCTTGCCTACAAAGTCGAGAAGGAACAAAAAACGAAAGACATTGCATATTCGAAGGATGTAGCACTCCAAGCAATTACAACCTCCATTAAAGATAAAGACAAAGAAATAGCTTTCATCACTCGTCAACTCAAGAATTATTTTAAGAGCTAACAAGAATTGAAGAAAAGAAGAAAGGATGCAGAAGCAATTATCTGTTTCAATTTCAAAGAACATGTCAAATGGGAATGTCATCTTCTCAAAGCAACAAAAAGGGATGTTCGTGCAAAAAAGAGGTGTCGATTAATTCACCACCCGTCAAAGAAAAAAGAAAAAGTCTCTCACACCATTTCAAGGGGACTCTGATACAAGCGACAATGGAGAAAAGTTATATACAGGACTCATCGCTAGTCGTGACTCTTGTAAAAATGAAAAGGAAGATATACGAGATGATAAAGAAGTAAATGTATATTATGATGAATTATTTGAATCTCTTCAAGAATTATGTTTGGCAAAGAAAAGCTACCAAAAAACTCCAAATTATGTTTGGCAAGAAATGAGAAGACCACAGGGACTGGAATACAAGAAAAGGAGAAACTAGATCGAAATAGACAGAAGAGATCCCATGAATCTTGACACAACTCCAGTGGATGGATGTCATCACTGTCATCATACCATGGCTATCCTTCTTGATTATATGGTACAATCATTCCATTCCATCTTCTAGTTTTTATTACTATTTATGCATCATATAGTACTTTAGAAAAAGAGGAGAATTAGTTTTCAAGATTAAAAATGATTTGACAAAGGGAAAATTTTATTAAGAGGGAATATGTTACCAAAATAAAATGGATGGAGCATTTTGTATTTTTTAAAGGGGGAGAAAATTGTCTTCAAAAAAATTTTAAAATGAAATCTTTTTGATATGTCAAAAGGGGGAGAAGAAATTGAGATATTACTTACCATGTTCTGTTATTTGTCATCATCGAAAAAGGAGAAGAATGTTAGTACAATTTACTGTTGGGAAAAGAGAAAAACTTGTTTATTCCTTGAGCCCTAGGCTCTCTTATTTAGGGAGAAGCCTATGGGCAAATTACATAAAGAGACAGAAGAAAAAGAAAATATATAAACGATACATAAATAAGAAATATATCTCTATACTCCCCCTCAAGATGGAGCATAGATATCTATCATGCTCAGCTTGGATGAACACTTCTGGAAGGGCCCTCTAAGTAGAGCCTTGGCGAAAATGTATGGCGTCTGGTTCCCTGAGCTGACATGGGATGTATAAATGAAGCCCTTTTGGATCATGTCACGTATGTAATGGCAATCAACCTCAATGTGCTTTGTCCTCTCGTGGAATGCAGGATTATTAGCAATGAATAAGGCAGTCTGATTGTCGCATTCCAGCGACATGGTCACATGGGAAGAGGAACATCTATATGTAGATCTGTTAGGACTGCTCGAACTCACATCATTTCTGTGCATGCATGTGTCATAGCTCTATACTCAGATTCAGCACTAGATCTAGCAACAACAGTCTGCTTCTTAATTTTCCATGAGATGAGTGAATCTCCAAAAAATGTAGCAAATCCTGATGTGGACTTCCTGTCCTTGGAGCACCCTGCATAGTCTGCATCTGCGCATGCTGAATAGTAGTAGTGCCACCCCTTTTTAATAGCAACCATGCATCTGGAGACGATTTAAGATACCTTAGTATCATCTGTATAGCGTCCATATGTACCTGACGAGGTTGTTCCATGAATTGACTCACCTGATTGACTGCAAATAAGATATCAGATCTGGTAATGGTAATATAAAGAAGCTTTCCCACCAGTTCCATATATCTTCTCATGTCAACCTCATCATTATCATCATCATAGAGCTTCATGCTTGGATCCATGGGTGTAGTCGCGGGTCGACATCCAAGCATACACGTGTCACATAACAAGTCAGTGGCATATTTTCTCTGAGTCATCACAAGCCCTTGTTGATTTCTGGCAAACTCCAATCTCAAAAAGTATCTAAGAGCTCCTAGATCCTTGGTAACAAATTCACGACCCAGAAACTCTTTCGCCCTATTTATTCTCTGCATATCATCTCATGTCATGAGTATATCATCAACATACATCATAATAGCAGTCATACCTCTGGAGGTCCTCTGTACAAAAAAAGAGTGATCTGCATTTGACAGTTTAAACCCATGTTTCTCAAACAAATCTGAGAGCTTATGGAACGAAGCTCTTGGGTTGCGCTTAAGGCCATAGATTGGCTTATGAAATCTACACACCTGTGAACACTCCCTCTCAACAGCAAACCCCGACGGCTGTTGCATATAGACTTCCTCCTGAAGATCACCATACAGAAAGGTGCTCTTGACATCCAATTGAAACAGGGGCCAATCTCGAACCACAGCAACAGATAAAAGAATCCGTAAAGTAGAATGACGAGCAACAGGGGAGAACGTGTCAAGATAATCCACCCCGTATGTCTGAGTAAAGCCACCGACAACTAGTCGGGCCTTGTACCTATCAATGGTACCATCTGCATTTTGCTTCACTGTAAAATACTCATTTACAACTTACTATAGACTACCCATTGGGAGCTAGGACAAGGCTCCAAGTACCTCTTAACCGAAGGGCAGCCATCTCCTCTTCCATAGCTAATCGCCATTGATCGTCCTTCAAAGCCTCATGATAACTCCGTGGAATGACCACAGCACACAATGCAACTGCAAATTTCCTGAATTCCGCAGTCAGGCGATCAAAGGAGACCATAGATGCGAAAGGATATGATGCACAGCTACGGTTCTGCTTCTGAAGCGCGATAGATAAGAGTCGGGATCAACAACCTCCACGTCTATCCCCTGTAGAGAACCCTGCTCAGGTAGACCATCAGACCCATCATTAGAAAATGTGTATTCAGAACATACCTCATGCGTGCAAGATGATGAGCGATGACCATGAGTAGAAGCATGTCAAGGGGGTATAGTGATGCGGCAACCATGGGACTGGGACCATAGGAGTTGGTGGAGGTGGCGATGGTGGTGGTGACGGTGGTGGTGGTGACGGTGGTGATGATGGTGGAGGTAAAGGAGGTGATGATGGTGGCGGTAGCATGTATATTTCATCATCAGAGTCTGAGGAAGTCAACCGATCACCTGTAGGCGAAAAGTACATGACGGACTCGAAAAAGGTGACATCAACATTAACATAATACTTTATGCGCATTGGATCATAACATCTATACCCTTTTTGTGTCATGTAGTACCCGGCAAAGACACACTTGACAGCTCTAGGAGAGAGCTTGTCAATCCTTGGAGACAACTGGTGGACAAAAGCAACCGAGTCAAACACACGAGGAGTAAGTGAGAACAATTCCTTTTTTGGAAAAGCAAGAGAGAAGAGAATTTTCTCACCCAAGATCGACGAGGGCATACGATTAATAAGATAGCATGTCGTAAGAACAGCATCGCCCCAAAAAGAATGCGGAGCACGACTAAGAATGAGAAGTGTCCTCGTAACATCAGGCAAATGACGATGCTTCCTCTCTGCAACACCATTTTGTTGGGAAGTATAGGCACATGATGTTTGATGAATAATAACTTGGGATGAAAAATAATTGGAAAGAGTATGAGTACAGAATTCCAAGGCATTATCAGTTCTCATAAATTTCACAGAAGTAGAAAACACATTTTTCACTTCAGTTAGAAAAATTTTGATAACATCTCCGACTTCAGATTTATTCTTAAATAAAAAGACCCAAGACAGACGAGAGAAATCATCAACTGCAACAAGATAAATTTGTGTCCCTGTTGATCACGAACACGATTGAGACCCCAAATATCTATATGAAATAACTCAAAAATAGAGCTAATGATCTGACTCTGATGATTGGGGAAGGCAAACCGATGATGCTTTCCCAACTGACATGCCTCACATTGAAAAGACGAGTGAGGAGAGATCTGAGGTAGAACACGACACATTTTCTGGAGCGGGGATGACCAAAGCGCAGGTACCACGTGAAGGGTGAGATTGATCCAGTAAAAAGAGGAAATTCCAACATAAGGAGTTCAAACTAAGCGATAGAGACCGCCCTATCCACGGCCACACCCAATCACCTTGCTCGTAAGGATGTCCTGAAATACAAGAGAAGATGGGTCAAAAATAGTTCGACAATGTAGATCCTTCGTAATATGATTAATAGATAACAAGTTCATAGAGAAGTCAGGTGCATGCAACACATTCTGTAGATGCATAGAGGGTGTCAAGCTAATCTCCCCCTTGTCCGATGATTGGGGAATTAGTCCCATCTGCAATAACCACATGTCGTCCTGCAGGAACCTGCCTATATATTGTAAGTTGACCTTTGTCTCCACACAAGTGATGTGTGGCACCGAAGTCCATAATCCATTCTATAGCATCAAATCCACTACAACTAGCAAATGCATAAGTACTACCTAAGATAATGAAGGAGGCTGAAGCAGCCACATCTGACCGACTCCCAGAGACCGATGAAGACGTAACAGGGCTGGCAGGAGGTATAATACCCCTCAATCGTGCTACAAGGTCATCAAATCGTTGATGAGGAAGCAGTCATGGGCTCAATCTGCTCAGCCACTCGAGTAGAAGCAGAAAATTCATGCTTGGAATAGCATGTATCCTTTGTAATCCAGAACGATGGCAAAAAGTACAGGGCTGATGAATACGATATCCCCTGCCACAAGGTCCACGTCCACGAAACTGAGAAGAGCCTCCTCAACCTCGGGAAGCAGCCATCGTTGAAGAGGTCTGACTGGTAGTAGTAGATGGGACAGTGATCCAATTGAGCCTGCGTAAGGCTTCCTCTATGAGAGGAACAGTGGTGTCTACCAATATCTGGGAACGAGCAGCCTCATACTCAGGATCAAGGGCTGTCAGGAATACACCAACCATGGTGGCATTCCTATAAGTCTTCCTCTGCTCAAGAGTAGATATGAGAGGCATGAAGCTATTTTTCTTTAAATAAAAAGATGCCAAAATGAGGTCCAAATTAATGCATGAACACAGGGTTGTCCTTGCAAAATCAGAAAAACAATATTTACAATAAAACATGTACAGGGACCATTGCGTAATTACAAAAACTATATAAAAGAGTTCTGCAATTTTTACAAATAAAAAAATGAAACAAAAGAGAGACCTTTCTTCCTCCTTCAGGCTCGATGGGGAGAACCCAAAACAGGGGGGTCGACGGCCGGCGGCCCGCACGCCGGCGGAGGAGGGGCGGCTCTCGAACATTCTTCGCAAGGATGTATAATGAATGGAGGGATTGTCCATTCTGCTTGATAGTAAAGATATCATGTTGGAGTTGTAGAATCTTCGTCTTATTCTTTGCCTGTGAATAAGTAGCAACGAGAATATCCCACATCGCCTTGGTTGAGGGCAGATGGAGTATATCATTACCGACCTATATTGCCAATGTACCTGAAAGCCAGACCTTGGCATATGCATCATCCGTCTCCCATGAGGCATTAACCCAGCCTTCTAAGCAGGTTCTTCCTCGGTAAGAATGTGTTTCTTACCCGTAGACTTCATCATGCTCATGAAGTGCATGGCCCACAGTTCATAATTCGACCCATCCATTTTACTATAGGCGCAGGACCTCTGAAGGCGTCTGTGGTGGGGATGTCTACCTTGCTCTCTGACATGACAGCTAGATAAGACTAGGGTTGAAGACTAGACAAGTGTTTTGTCTACACTAACGGAGAGAGATTTGGTTGTATGTGTAGACTTAAGCAACCAGTCGCATTGAGAGAGAGAAGTCGGTAGCGGCACCCTTGTAGAGAGAGGTGTTGGCGACGGCACTCCTAGATAAGGAGTTGGCGGCAGTGCTGCCTCCTGTAGAGAGGTTGCGGCGGACAGGAGAGGAGAGGGGCAGCAGGGCCCTCGGCAAGGCGCAGCAACAGTAGCAGGCTAGGTGGTGCCCAGGGCGAGAGGGCCTGAGGTGGCGGTGCCCAGGGCGAGAGGGCCTGAGGTGGCGGTGCCCAGGGCGAGAGGGCCCGAGGCGACTAGGCGACGGGGCCCGAGGCCCAAGGTGGCGGCGCCCGAGGTGACGACGCGAGAGGGCTAGAGGTAGGGGATTAGGGTTAGGGTTTCGGTACAGGAGCTCCCGTCTAGGACCGTCACTCTGATACCATGTTGGGAAAAGAGAAAAAGTTGTTTATTTCTTGAGCCCTAGGCTCTCTAATATAAGAAGAGGCCCATGGGCAAATACATAAAGAGACAGAAGAAAAGGAAAATATATAAACGATATTTAAATAAGAAATATATCTTTACACAAACTAATAGTATTATTATTTTGATGATAACAAAGTTTGTGAGAACAGATAGTACTGCAAATTTCAGGACAAGTTCACTACAAGTATGACGCACAAAAAGCAACATTAGGGAGAATTTAACAAGGTCAATAAAGTCATAATCAATGAACAAGACGAAAGCTATGTACAAAGCAAAGAGGAAAAAAGAAGACTTTTGTAATATGCATATGTAAAAAGTCTCAAATATGTATGTGTTTCATGTAGGCATATTAGGTCCAAATCATCTTGACTTTCATGATTTGATTGATCAATTGCCTCTAAACAAGCACCCTTGATAGACCATCCACTTTCCATGATCGATCATAATTTTAATTCATATCCCAACGTCTATAAAATGATCGATCACATCAATCTACATAATCGATCAACTTAATATAATCAATCATCCTACTTATATGATCAATCATATGTATCTAATCTTATTAATTCCTTTTATATTGTTTCCAACATCAATATTTTTTAGTAGATATCCCCCTCCACTAAAGTACGTGTCATTTGTGGTTGTTCTTGTTCTGTGGTTTGCTTGTTGTATCTGTGATGATTATTATCTGTGATATCAATTTATTGTCCATAACATTTTGTTCCGTGATCCAGAGGAATTCACGCACTCTCTTGTGTCTGATCAAGAGTTGTCGACAACATAAACAATGTGTCTGGACTTCCAAGTCCATGCTCTAGACAAAGAAAATAGATCCGCGTCCCAAGCAACAACTAGTGATTTTATGAAATAAATGGACTGACTTATAAGAGTATAGGTATGAACTAAGCTTCATATTGGTAGACCATTTGCAAGTCATGGGTACAAAATCCTTGTTTAAACATACCCAATCGGTGATTACCAACTACGAAGATCAAATAACCTTAGACCGACCATTGAGCGTGTGCGCAACATCGATACCCATGCAACATTCATAACATCGATCAAATTTGTGAAGTGGTACTGTGAAAGGACTAAAGAGGTTGAGCAAAGGGAAAGAAACTGAAATTGAACATGGTCGAATTAGTAATGAAGATCAAATTTTTGAGCAAGTTAAGTTGTATTTACTCATTGTATTTGAGGTTGGAAACAAGAATCTGATCAAGCCAAATGATAGGAATCCTTTTAGTGTGGTTGTTGCTAGAGTTGCCAAGTAGGAGTTGCCCAGACTGCACGTCCTTGTCTACTAGATAGGCAACATACTTCCATGACTGATTTTCAACCTCTTGCTTAGGCCACATGATGTTGATGTCTTGCCTACTTCACATTATGCAAATGGGAAAATTTTCAACAGTGAAAACATTATTTCAACAATGAAAAAAATTAGAGGTGGAAAATATTTGGTGGAAGAAATTGGAGGGTCAAAGAAGAGAATGTGCACCGATTGCGCGAGATTCGAGAAAGACCTGTGAAGATTGTGTAGAAGGAGAAGAGAGAAGGGAGAGAGATATGAGATAATCTCAATAATAATTAACTCTTGAATGAGTAAAATATTAGACTATCATCCCCTTTATATAGGAAGGGAAGGATTACAAAAGTAGAAAGCGAATGAAATTTAAATCCTAACATATCCTATTTGGACTCTAATTAAATCTAAGTAATTAATTGGATATGACAATTGATCTCATTATTTAAATAAAAAATTGCAACGGACTCGATTGGACGGAAATAAATCTAAGGGATATTTACACCCATAACCCTGAGTAATCTCATAATTACCCCAAGAACCTTGCGTAATCATGAATTACATGAGAAACCTCGAATGCTTATTCTGTCTCACATCTATAACCCTCCATTAGTTTCAACCATTAACTCAACCACATCATTGAGTTAATCTAACCTAACATCGATCAAATGGCTAATATTAAATCAAAAAGAAAAAGAAGAAAGAAAGCCATCGTAGAAGGAGAGCACAGCAGGGGGGGATGCAGGGTGGCGCGGGGGGAGCTGGAGGGCGGCGCGGTGGGGGGGATGTAGGGTGGCGACGGTGATCGGGGGCCTTTGATGGAGGGAGCACAGCGGGGGGATGCAGGGGGGCGACGGGGGTCGGGAGCCTTTGCCGGAGGGCGCGCAGCAGGGGGGTGCCTTTGCTGGAGATGTGGGTGCAAGGTGGCGCGCAGGGGAGCTGGAGGGTGGCGCGGGGGATGCAGGGTACCGACGGGGGTCGGGGACCTTTGCTGGAGGGCGCGAAGCGGAACGGGGAGGGATTGGGGTGGGGAGGTTTGCTGGAGGGCGACGCACGACGGGGGGGTCTTCACCGGGATGCGGGGGGGGGGGGGGGGGGGGGGGGGGGGGGGGGGTCTTGGGCCTTTGTTGGAGATGCAGGTAGACGACGGGTGGGGGGAGGGGGGAGGATTGCTGGAGGGCGGTGCGCAACGGGGGGAGGTTTGCTGGAGGGCGGTGCGCGAGGGGAGGAGGGGGGGTCTTCACCGGTATGCAGGGGGGTGACGAGGGCATTTCTTGAGAATGTAATTTTGTTCTAGGGGTAAAATTGTCTAAAATGGATGAAATCTGTCAAAGTTAATGGCATAAACAGATGGAAGTTGACACAGGGTTATGTAATGTAAGGGTTAAACATTATTCGGGGTTCTGAGTGTAATACATGATTACGCACGGTTCCTGGGGAAAATACGAAATTACTCGGGGTCATGGGTGTAAATATCCCTAAATCTAACCCTAATTAAATTAGACTCTAATTAACGGATGGAAAATTGAACCCTAATTATTTGTTTCACACAACATCAACTCTGTGCTGCTTCAGAAAACTCATCTCCTGATGAGCGGCTTCGCCTCGAATTGCAACGTTATGGATCATGTGCCCAAAGAACAAATGAGGCGCATGTACTGGAATCCAAGTTGTTGTTGTGTCCCTCGTAAGATCATGTTAAAGAAGACGACGATCGAAGAACTGATGTGGTGCGTGCAGAGGCATCCATGTTGTGGCAGAGATTCTCACGAAATTATTATTTATAAAAAAATTGGCGTGGCATCTTTATAGGTGGGATAACAGAATTTGGAGAGGCCATGGGTGATGGAAACCACAAGAGGAAGGATGCAAACAAAAGGTTTGGCCCACGTATTATTATATAAGGAGGTGTAATAGTTCTAATTCCAATAGAAATTGTAATAGGATTAGGATTGAGTTGTCCCTTTCCTAATTCAGCCTTCTCTTTATAACTTTCTGGAGGGTGTGTATGCAAAATTCGTACCTCTTCATAAGAAATACTCCCTTTTGGTTTCTTCATCTTAACTTAACCTTTTTATAAAAGGTTTTTAGGTGGGAGACTTGAGTAAAATTTTCCAAATCAATTCTCTATCCCTGAACTTAAGGAATACGTATCTCTCTTGAAGGAAACCCTTGGCCAAAACAGCAGGTAGGGTTTTCTTGCTTTGGTAGTGGTTGGATAAGAAGAGGCGGCGGCGTGTTCATTTTTTAGGCCTTTCTCGATGATGGCAGCAGCATCGTCCTCGCATGGGATGGTGGAGGTAGTTAGGCTGGCATCACCCTCGACGCAAGAGGCCTTGGAGGCGGCGATAGGTGGGCATGAGGGTTGGAATGAGGTGGTTGGGGCGTGCGACACAATGGGAGTGAGGTAGGTGGTGACGACGGACGGTTGTCGGTGCGGAGATGGTGCAAGGGAGGTAGAGGTTGGAGGGGGATGGGGAGATGGGGATCGGTGGTGGTTGGATGGGATGGCGGGGTTGGGTAAAGGACGGCGAAGGTGTTTTTGCGGCACAAGGGGCTAGTGGTGGTGGTACATCCACAGCTGGTGCTGAGCGTAGGGGTGTGATTGTTGATGGCATCGAAAACGGTGGTGGGGTGGCTGAGAGACATCCTGGACAGTGACTTTGTGTGGCCAGACAGCAGCCTGGGAAGGCTTCGGAGGTGATAACAGGTTTGGAGCTAGGGTCAGCAACAGTGGCAGCAGCGGTGGGGAAGGGAGAGGAGGTTCGAGAACCTCTTGGACAGCAACTTTGGATGGCTAGACAGTAGCCTAGGAAAACTTCGAATGTGATAACAAATCCATAGTTGGGTCAGCAGCAGTGGCAACAACGTTGGGGGAAGGGAGAGGAGATTCTGGAATCTCCTGGACAACGACTTTGTGGACGGGCATCGTCGACATGGACCTTATTTAGGCAGTAATACCAACAGCTTCTTTCTCCCATTGCTGTTGCATATCCGTCAAAGCCATGGGTATGTTGGAGAGTGTTTCTCTAACATCGACACACCATGCATGATTCATTGAACGAGATTCTTTGGTTGGGTGTCTGCGTGAACCTCGATATGGATCGTCAGATCGTGAGAACGGTCTGAAGGTCATGCTTTGATTATGGATGAGTTGACAAATCACGTTCAGGATGAGATACCATGATGTATATTATTCGATGATGATATTGTGTTGATTGATGAGACGAGATGGACTAAATGAGAAGCTTGAGGTCTGGAGACATGCATTGCAGACTAAAGGACTTTGCATAAGTAGGGCTACGAATGAATATATGGAGTGCACTTTTGATGAAAGCAATGGTGAAGAAATCGAGGTGAAGATTGGTGACGATAACATTCAGAAGATATATTCTTTTAGATACTTGGAATCTATTTTGCAACATGATGGGAAAATTGATGGAGATGCTACTAATAGAATAAATGCATGTTGGATAAAGTTGAAAGGAACTTCTACTGTTCTCTATGATGAGAAAATTCCTTTGAAAATCAAAGGAATGTTTTACAAAGCAGCCGTGAGACCTGCTATGCTTTATGGATCTGATTGTTGGCATGTAAATCATAGACATGTGCAAAGAATGGTAGTAGCGGAAATGAGAATGCTAAAGTGGATGTAAGGACACACGTAATGATCGTATTCGGAATGATGCAATAAGAAGAAAAGTTGGTGTAGCTCTGATCGAGGATAAGATGCGAGAAAATCACTTAAGGTGGTTTGCCCATTTGCAAAGGAGGTCGGCTAATGCATCGGTAACGAGATGCAAGTTTTGGGATGTTGAGCCGGCTAAGAGAGGGCGAGGAGGCCCAAGAAGTGTTGGAATGAGACCATACGAAGGCATCTTAGTTTTTGGGATCTAAGCCCAAGAATGACCCAAGATAAATCTGAATGGAGGCAAAGAATCCATGTAGCTGACCCTATTTAATGTGGGAAAAGACTTTGTTGTTGGGAAATATTTTGTGGAAAAATTAGAGGGTCGAAGAAGAGAAGATGTGTCGGTTACACGAGATTCGAGAAAGAACCGCGAAGATCGTGTGGAGGGGGAAGAGAGAAGAGGGAGATGTGAGATAAATTTCAAATTTTAATTAACTCTTGAATGAATAAAACATTAGACTACCATCAACTTTATATATGAGGGGAGGGATTACAAAAATAGAAAGTGAATAAAATTCTTTAAATACTTGATTTGTCTTTGATAAAGAAAGATTTCATATCGATATTACATGCTAAGTCCAAATTACACATTAAAGACAAAGCAATAAAACAAATAGCAAAATAGCACTTATCAATGGCATGATGATTCAAGTACTAACTAAATTAAGAAGCATAACATTGTTCTTTGTCCATATTTATTACCAGTGTTAACGGCACCAAGGATGGTTCATTCTGAGATATAACGGACCAAATCTTTTCTTTCACAAGAATATCATCTGTAGATACCAGAAAACCAAGTCACTGGACTTGTTTTCAAATCAAAGAAATAACTAAAATTAGAGTTAAAAATGCACCTGCTCTAGCATTGGCAGAAATTATCTTCACTACCGAAAATAGGGCATAAATCCCATCCAGTCGTTGTGCTGATTTCGTAAAACCAGTTTTGACAAGTTGGATAAGAGGATCCAGAAAAGGGGTGGCCTGGATAAGAATGCAAGACATAATTTATGTAGAAAATGGAAGATACGTCACAGGACCCAGACTAGATCGACATGTGAAGAGGAAGGGAAAAAATCTTACTCTTTCCAGCATATCAGAAGTACTGCATATGATTCGCAAGCATCTGAGATGCCCTCTTCTAATTGCTTCTTTCTCCTTCATTCCAGTAGTAATAAAAGTGATCACATCTGAATTAACTATTTCTGCAGATTTCCTTGCCCAGCTTGCAAACGCTGATAATATTGCTAGTTTGACCTCCTCACTTCCTGATAACAGCACAGTGAAACCAACAAAAGAATGCACTTGTTATCACAATAAGAGGTAGTAAAAAAAGATTATAAACAATAGATATGAAGTATGTAAATGTTAAGCTATGTGTCTACCGTCATCCCTGTAACAGGAGATGAGCAAGCCAGCAACTGAAACGGACAAAGCACTTAAATGTTTTCCCTCGGGTGCTCTTGATAGTTCCTGCAAGGCATTTATTAATCCAATTCTTTGGTAGGCAAATGCCAGTTTTCCCTCAGATCCTGTTGCAGATACAAAATTAAGAAATTCTCTCTATAGTGAATTTGCAGAATGAATATAAAAAAACGACATGATAATTCAGCTCCGCGAAGAGACATGCAAAGATGCTACCTCCAAGCACAGCTTTGACAACGCTAAATATTAAAGATGGAGCATCAGGGTCACTCGATTTCTCGCTCAAACATCTTATAATTACAAGAGCCTCGGACCTCCTCCTTTCATCGGATTGACGAACCTGGGGTATAACTACTGAAAGAAACTCTTTAACATACTTGCTCAGATCAAGATTGACCGATTGCAATAAAAAACCAATTGATTCGGAGACGATCTCAGGATTCCGTTTGAGCATCTTCAGAGCTGATGGAACTATAGTATGTTTCATATCATCATGCGCTACGCAAGCAAAAAGTGGTTTAAATGCTTCATTTAGATCATAAGAAGACTTCTCTTTTGCATTCAGAACTATGTTCACGTACATATCAAGAAAAATTGCCTGCATTGTTGATGCAAACATGGTTCAATAAATAACAAGATAGCTGGTAGAACCATAAAATAATTGAAAAAAGGTTACCTTAAAACTACCAAATTTAGAAGTATGTGTTGTTTCAAAAACAAGTAAAATCCCTATCAATTCAGCATTGTATTTTGCAGAGATTCTTGTTTCCTTCAAATCTTCTAGATAAGCTTTGTAAATAGCTGGAGACTGAGACAAAATAGTTGAATTAACAGGAGAAATAAGCTAGGGCAATGTAAAACAGAAGTTCTAAGCACCAAACCTCGGAGAATAGATTAAAGAATAACTTCTTGCTAGCTCGTCGCATACGAAATGATCCCTTCATTACGATAGGAAGCAACAAGCCCTGTGCACAAGCCAGTTTTGCAAAGGCACTTTTTGAAATGGATGCGAATTGACTCCTTGTTAAGAGGATGCAAGACCATTTAAGCAATCTGAAGCTTCCTAATGGAGTGGTAACCTTCGAGTGTCTCTCCATTGTTTGTACAAGAACGGAAGCAAAAGTCTTCATATAAGTTATATCATGCACAAGAGCTATAATAAAATCATCCACGGCCTTCCTTGATGGTCGATCATCATAAATGAACAATGTTTTAAATATGGTATCAACTAAGATCGATACTTCTTCACTCAACAGACCTAAAGAGAGGATGAAAATTAATTTGAAGAAAACAATGGAATAACATTACATGTTGTGCAAAACAAATTCATGAAAAAGAAAAGCTTATTTTAATCTGCACATCATCAATAGGAGAAGAAATCACACTAAGATTGTTGATCAGAAGTGGCAATTTGGTGTAGCATTTTCATATAGACATGTTTAATTCAAAAACAAGGCCAAAATTGCTTGCTAATTTGACTCTCAAAAAGGTAAAAACAGGATCATCCAGTTTATGTTTATTATATTGTCCCTTTCAAATTTTTCTGCATATCTCCTTTTGGGCAGAGCAATGGAATGTTTTTTAAATAAACGTGAATAATGCAAGATACCGCATCTACTCCTGATGCCGTATTGCACCCTCTTCAGGTTAAGAAAAAATTAAAGATCCCCTAAATATTGTGGCTAAGGTAGTGGATTTGCCTGCCCCGATGCACAACCCCAATAACCTTACTGAATGTTGTGCATTCAAATGCCACCAAATCCAACCTTCATCCGCCCAGGCCTTGACTTAAGCGCAATATATCTAGTGACAGTCTTGACAAATATTCAGCTGGGGTTGGTCACTCGCTGCTAGATGGATGAGAGTACTCCAAAAACTTCACTTGAGTGGTGTCCAACAACTACACTTTAATGATGTCCATGACTTCAACTTTTCAAACCACTGCTCCATTCCACTCTGTATACATCCACCAATTAACGAACAGACTGTGCGAACAAGATATTCGTTATTCGTTACAGGGTTCATTTTCCACTAAAGGAGCATCAAATCGCAATGATTCAAGGACCAATATTGCAAGCGTCTCGAGATTTCAAAAAGATAACGGAAACGAAATTCTCGCTTTAAATCATGCAACGAAAAAGCAGGATTTGTTATCAAAGATTCACCTTGACTGCTAATATGATGCGGCAGAATATCTCGGAAGATCCGGATTCGCTTCTTGGTGGAGGCGGTAGAAACTTCCTCGGCAGCGGCCCAGAGGGGATCCGCAGATTGGGCCATGGAGAATGGAGGTGCGAGGGACTGAATGCGGCGGCGGTCGTGAGGATTAGGGTTTGGATGCCGGGGGTTTTCAGACGCGCCGGGAACTCGTGCTTGCCTCTTCCGGGCCGCGAGATGGGTCCAGGGGAGTAAGGGTTCTAGCAGTGGAGAGAGGGGGTTTCCTTGCATGTTGCGGGATATTTAACTCTGTAACCGCTCTTTTTGGTGAAAATTGCTTCTTGCCTGCCCCAACACCGTTTCTCAAAATCTAGTGCACACTTTTGGGATTTTTTAATAATTATTAAATAATTTGTATTTAATTAAATATGCATTAAGTTAGGAAATTTGAAAAAAAATAGCTATCAATCGATAGGGAATTTAAAAAAATAGATATCTATCGGTACCTGAGGTGTCGATTTGGAGAGTCCGACTCAAATCGGCACCTCAGGTGCCAGTTTGGGTTAAGGTTAATTGCATTATTACCCTTTCCCTCTTTTTACTTATTATTCCATCTTATAAATAATAAAAATATATTTATTTTTCTACTATATAAAAATAATGTATAAGACTCAATTAGATTTATTATATTAACAAAATTATTATACAAATATCATGTATATCTTTATGCTTAATTTTATTCTTTATTATTTATATAACCTTAGAATAATTTTATTCGACATCTCAGAAGGATCATAATAAATAGAAATTAAATATAAATACATTGACAGTGACATGGTGAGCTCAACATTGCACGTTTAAACATTAATCATTTTGAAAAAATGCAACAATTTTATTAAAATCATAAAAGTACAACAATTTGTCTACAAATAATAAAAATTATGTTACAACATTCTATAGTTTCCATATCTTAAGAAATCCTCTCAGACATCCTCCTCCACCTTATGCGCCTCCTCCTTTGTCGTTTCCTTTTCCACCATCTCGTATTTTCTTGTTACTCTCCTCATGTGTCGTCTTCTTCTGTTGTTGTTTGGTGTTTTTGTTCCGAATGTATTAGAATGTGCCCTGGAAAACGCGGTCAAGCCGATGACTTACGTGGAGGTTCGGTTGGTTGAGTATCATGATCTCCCGTGCTCCTTACGCTTGTTGACTAGCGGGGTGGCTTTAATGGAGGAGGCTCGTTGATCCTTACTCCCGGGGAGGGTCTTCGAGGCGGGTACAGACGTTGTTGTGGTATTATCATGGGCATACCAGATAATTGTCTGTTAAAGTCTGTTGTCTCCAATTACCGAACACTGGCAAATAATTTTGCTTGGAGATCTCTCGAATTGTATTGAGTATACGGTGTGAGCTGAGAGGGTCCAGAGTTAAATTGGCTAGAAGGCCAACAAACGATGATCCTGCAAACTGTGACCGACTAAAATGCTTCTCTATATCTTTGTAAGAATGAGGTATTCATGTTGTAGTAAATATTACAGAAGATAAACATAACTTCTTGAAAAATAGTCGTTATATTAAATAAGTTATTTAAACCTGAAGGTCCAAATCTGGCTTCGTCGTATTGAGACTCTAAAGTGTTATACTCTACGTAGCTCATACGTGAAATATATTAATTATATTAGATGTCGCATAAATGAAACGATTAATAAGAGAATGATACAATTTAATAAATCAACTATAACAACCTGAAGATCTGAATCCTGGTTGAATTGGAGGGTACCCTTGTCCGTTGTATCCCGCACAAGTCATTCCTGATATATTCTCATAACTTTCAATAATTAATTATATAGGCACTGAAATTGAGAAAATATATATAACGAAATCGTTGCAAATGAGGTTCCAAAAATTGATTCCTCAATTGGTTGATCTTGTGACAACTCATGTCCATTGTATCATGCTATAATACGATAAAGAATTATTGCCATCGTCCTAAAAAACTATAAACTAATTTAAGTTAATTGTAGATAAAGAATTAATTGAAACTTGAAGTCGCAAACGTCGGTGGTTGTTGTGATCCCTCCCTATCATATTCTGCATAATTCATACCTATTTACATCATATAATTAAAAAAATAGTTGTCCATGAGAGAATCAATTTAATCTCAATTTATAACAAAGAAATAACGAAACATGATGCTCCCGAAGTATGTTGCTTTTGTGAGGGCATGTACAGTTGGTCATAGTGTTGGAATCGATACATCAACGAGAACATATTGATTGTGTCATCAAAGTAATTAATTGCATCTTCGACCTTTGTCTTCATACTCGAAAGCATGTTTGTTGATCGTCTAATCTCATTCAAGTTGTTCCTTCCATGTAGAATCGTATCTACCTATCTAATTTATGATAAAAAAGTTAATAAATTATTATTAAAATAAGTAGAGTTTTATTTAACATACCATGCGTCTTTCTATTGGTCCATGTGGTTGGTAGGCTATTGTGGAGGGAGGAATCTGTGTCTGGATCCATCTTCTTGTTATATTCCAATATCAGTGCATTTAAATATCGTTGTTTGCATCCACATGCTCAAAAAACAATTGATGCTTTCCTCTCCTCCTAACGATCCACGTATTGTCCGTGTATAATAGACCAATTTAGGATGTTGGTACTTTTTTTCTTATTACGTCGAGAGACAACGTTTATCCTCTCAACGGAGGCAGGGATATGTTGTCGCATCCCAAACTAGCGCATTACACGATCAGGTACCTACATAACTATGACGTCGTAACATATTAGTGGCACTTAACTCATCCAAATAGCCTAGCCACTTCTACAAATATGATGCAATTATGCAATTTCCCCCTCGACGCATGGTGCCCAATTCCCCTACATTTATTAAAAAAAGGACATGTAAGCATTTACTCGAATTTATAAATATAGAGAAAAATTGTAAATTTTTTACTGATGAACTTGTTGTGTATCCAACTCGTTACGGTAAAATACAAGTGTTGCAGTTTGAAACGTTCTTAAAAATTTGGATACCTATCCACGTCATGGTCAACGATCCTCCATTGATCTGCGTACCAGCTCGCACCACTGGTCTTCCTATATGAACATTCTCCCTAAATCGAAATAATACGATCGAGAACTTGAAACATATAGAATACACTACATATGCGATCGAGAACTTGAGACATATAGAATACTTCACATACTTGCAAAACTGAGAAGAAGCTATAAATCCTCGACATGCTGATCTTCGTACCCCTATCCAGCTCGGAATACATATGCGTCAAAGTAGTAGCACCTCAAGTAAGTTGAGTGCATTCTTCCAAATCACGTAAATGAGTAGGTATTTATAAAAACAAATTAAGCTGTACTTCTAAGGACACATTAAATACATGAGAAATCTAGTTTTGAATTACAAATGCATACATTGGAGGCACCATATCTCCGTTGTTATTTGCAAGAACACTGCAGCCTGTATGATAAAAAAATAAATGCTTTAACTATACGAGTTGATTCATGTTCATCTTAAATACCCAGTAGCGGATGCTCATGACTAAATAAGACGCAGCGTATTGATGAATCTCGTATTCATCATGCTAAATTTCGTAAATTAAACTATGTGTCCCAAAAAATCATTAGTATTTAATCATTAATAAAGTATCATTAGCATACATACATGTGTAAATAATATTTGCATTTCATCATACATAATTGCATCAAAAATCCCTTGGTAAATTAGCCTGAAAAGCTGGTAACTTCGCATATTTTTAATTAATTCATCATAACTCCGATTGATCCCAAATCACCTCCATTATGTAGATATTATTATTAAGAATAAATAAAAAATAAAAGAAATTACTAACTCAAATAAGTGTCAAATTATCCTAAAGTCTAGTTTCACATCCAACGAACTAAAATGTGCATATCTCCCTCATACAGTGTCCGATCTTGGTCTACTCACTTTTAATGTACTCCATTTTCAAATGCCTTCAAAATAAGATCAATTTCGTAAATTTCAGAGCTCATGTGAAAGTTGGATTTTGGGTCTCTTTTGTGCATTTTAACTTTTTACTATTTTTGACCGAAAATTTTATGTACATAATTATCCCTTTTAATTTTATTTCTTCTTCATTCGTGTTTTTTGACGAAAATTTTAATAAGAGACACAAAAATCCAAATCTAGATCAAGACTGAAATTAGAGAAACTAACTGAGTCCAAGTGTCCGTTGTGAGTCTGTACAAAATCCCGTATTTCACACTTCTATTTATTTTCCTATTTTCTTATTTATTAAAATTCCCCAAAAAAATATTAGTGTATAATTAATTTCTTGTATTTTATTGTATTTTTTCTATATTTTTATCCTCTTTAAAACCACCAAAAAATTACAAAACTCCAAAAGCCAGTTTTCTATACACATGGAGAACCATCAAAAATACCACTCCGCATAGATGACCTATTTTTCTCCCAGGTCCTTCATGAAAGTTGTAGATCTTGTTGAGACGAACAACTTTTATGAAGTAAATTTTTCGATCTGAGGCCTTCTTTTATTTCTTTTCTATTATTCTTCCTCTATTAATTCTGAAATTTTTTCAGGGGTGACACGTGGCAGCCCCCGAGCATGCCACGTGGCACCCCATGTCTTTCTTCCTCCATGCACCCCCGGGTCACGTGCCTGGTACATGACCCTCCTTCGTATTCCCCAAACTCCAACCACCTGTCCTCTCCTCCTCCCTCGTAACGCCCGTTGCACTTCCTCCGACCGTTAGAGTCCTCACCATTACTCCCACAAGCATTTCCCCTCTATGCCTCCCTGTAAAGCCCGTCGCTCGCCATCCATCTCGAGCATCCGCTGATCTTCGAGCTCCTATCTTCAAACGAGAGAGTGAGAGAGCCGACTAGTTGGGCTGGTGACAGCAACCCAACGCTGCGGCTCGTCCTCGCCGGCATGATCCAGAAGCACTTCCTCCTACCGTGGTCGCACCCAGCAGCTACTCCAACTTCCTCGTACGCCAACGAGTCGAGGCGACGATGGAGCTCACTGAGCTCCAACCACCTCTAGCGTTACCTCCTTCGACCACCTACCACAACGCATGGACCTCCACACTGACTGCCTTGATCTGTCGTCCTTTGGCAAAACATCATGCAAATGGATGTAAATACAATAAGTTAGCATTTAGCATGCATGTGTTAATTATACATAATTAGCATGTATTTGTGCAAAAATAATAGAATAAAGGAGAAGAAAAAGGAAGGAGGTATTTAGAATAAATACAGAGTGACCCGAACCCCAAGAGAAGGTCAAGCATTAGCCTGATTGCCAAATAAAACAAGTAGAGAGAGATAGGGCCTACTCTATATTGTACATATCATTTGTGTAAATAAATAATTTTTTTTGACAAAATAAAAATAAAATATTCTTTTTACCTCCTTGTATATATTCATGAAAATAAAACAAAAATCAGAAAAATAAAATAAAAATAAAAATAAATTCATCTCTCCCTTGTACAAAATACATGTATATATGCTTTCTTCTCTATTTATTATATACCTGTAAATAAATATAAAAATAAAATAAAAAAACATTTTATACTCCAAAAATTATGTTGTAAATAAATAAAATATAAATTTGGGATATTTGAGTAAAAATAACAAAATAAAAATAACTGTACAAAATACATAGGTATATTATAACTGTATATAATACACTATACTGTATATAGACTAATTTATTTTTCAAAAAAAATTAAAAATCATAGAAAAATAGTTTGAAAAATAACAAACACTTTTTATTTATACACTTTTTGATTTAAAATCTTTTATTATTTTTATTTAATTTTAAAATATTTTGTACATTAGATTTTTCTGATTGGTCCATGCCACGTTGTTGAATAGGGTCAACCCCCTCTTCCAGGGCTTGACCCGACCCGATCTCATCGCCGGACCCTTTTCTCCGAATTTCCCCGATGGGGTCACACAGTCATCTTCGCTTGAAGCTCAGGAGCACTCCCGGATCTTTAGGTATCCTTCATATCCTCTCCATTTCCCATTTCGTTCCAATCTTTCCATTTATCGCCGCCGCACTCCTATCTGTGCCAACCAACTGATCGGAGCCTCGATTTTCCCATCCATCCATTTAGATCGACCCGCAGACACGCCTTCCATCTTGCACCGCAACCTGATCACCCATAGCCTCGATCTTCAGGTCGAGATTAGGGCCGAGATCTCCTCTATCATCTTCGCCAGAGATCAAGTGTCACCCCCCTCCGCTTCTTTGGTTTTTAGCTTCAATAACCCGAACCGGAGCACTGCCTTGAGTCCTCGATTTCCTTTGTAGGTATTAGCGCGCGATGGGAGTCCCCATTTCACATATATGAGGTTCGCCGGAGCAGCTCCAAGCCATCTTCACCATCACACGCATCCGGCCGGTGGCTCCTCAATCGGACCCGTCTAGTCGACACGAAGGACCTCCACAGTCATTCCCGAGCCTCTCGATCGATCATCGGAGTTGAGGATCACCTCCTTGGCTCCGGTGAAGTTCACCCTGCGCCTATTCTTCCAGGCGTCCTCATCACCGTTGGATCGTCCATTCTTCTCCAGATCGAATCCATGCCACCGACAACTGTAGCTTTTGAGTCGTTGATCTGCCACTTCCTGACACATATGCGTCACACGTAGGCGACATCCCCTAAGAGTCAGACCTGACATCGCAGAAGATCAGAGCCACACGTCCACGCGCAACCAGCGACCTCCGCGTGTCCCTCACGCGCACCGCACACGCCTGCAAGGGTATATTGCATTATTTACCCTTCACTTTTTATGCTTTATTTTCTCGTCTATTAAATAAAGTTGTAGTTTGAACTATTTGCATTTTAGTAACTAAGGTTTCTAGTATTTGCACTTTAGTCCTTCTTGTCTGAAAACACGTGCATGCTCACGTGCCCTGTGGTGTTTCTGCACATTTTATCCTGTAGTTTCTACTGGTTATTGATTGAATGAAATGTTTTCTCGAATTGCAATTATGCCCCTGTGAACGATTTATTGAGCATAAGCATTATTTCATGGGAATTTTGCATTGATACCCTTGGACTTTTTATGCGTGTTATGATCTAGTCTGGAAACTTAGAATATTTGCAAATAGGTCCCTACAACATGTGTGATTTATTTTTAATCAAATAATTATCAAAACTACTCAAAACATTCCCCAAAAATTACCATTAGCTTATGCAAATGTGTAATATTTTTGGTAATTTTGTGATGCAATTTATTTTTGTTTGATATTTTCTAAAAATAAAAAAAACCATTAAAAAGTGTTTGTCCATTTTAGAAAATACAAAAAATATAAAAATTTCCCTAAAAATTCTATAAAAATTCCTAATTTCTTGTTGGTTTCATTTAACTTCAGTACCATTTTTGTTCCATTATCTTTTATAAAACCCTTAAAATAGAAAAAGACCAAAAACCTTATGGAAATCATTAAAAATTCCACAAAAATCGAAAAAAATGACTTTTCAATTTCTATAGTTAGATATTGTCATCTATTTTATCATAAAACTGCAATCAGGACATTTGGGGCACTTTAGATATTTAAAATTTACCTTCTAGTCCAGGCTGTACACTGTTTTGATATTTTGAATTTATTTCATTTTTAGAAAATCTTATAAAAATCTGAAAAATCCCACAAAATCAGCATAAAAACTTGCACATTTTAAAAATACAAAAATATTTTTATTTTGAATTTTTGACCCTTTTTAGCCTTAATAAAAAATGTTGTAGTGTGAGTTCTTTCTTACTTTTATTCATTTTCTTAATAAAAATATAAAAAAATTGCAAATTAAAAATCAACCAAAAAGAGGCTTGTTTTTCTCTGATTTCTCGACTACTTCGTAGGCTTAGCTCGTGCTCCTTGTATTTGACCCTGGTCGTTATACCCGGTTAAATAAATAGTGGAGACCGCTTCTTTGGATTTTCGTGCTTGATTTTTTTATTTGTGGTCTTATTTTTCTTGTTGAGTCTGACTCGCTGATTGGGGTCGCAACGACCTTGATTTACTTTGATACTTAACCCTAGTTGGCGAGACACTCTTCAGTCACCGCCACCACTGACCTCTGACCCCCCTACTTACCATATCATTGAAAATACCAAAAAACTGAAAAATAGAAAATTAAAATAAAATGGACGATTCCGAAATGGTAGCATTTTACAAGAGTCCGATCTTTTAACTTCCATTGATCAAGGCCATAGAATATGTGCCCGATCTTATGCAATTTGTGAAGAGTCGACTTAATCCTAAAAAGACAGGCAAGAAAAGATCAAGGACTGAATATCATGTCGTATCTATGGACAGCTCATTGGTGATGAATCATAAAATCAAAAGCCGTAGAGTCAAGCGGTTTACTCAGACCACATGCTGAAATTGAGGATATCTTATTTACTCATGTTCGGTTAGATGACGATTCTACATTAAACATTCTCCCCAAGTCCATTTTTGACCAACTCAAACTCGGACAACTCAAAAAGACCAGGGTGATCATTCGATTACCCGATCGATCTACCAATAGACCGTGGTGGATCATTTCTATCGTCATAAAATTCCGAGGTAAAGAACATAAATGGACTTTATTGTCCTTGACATTGAACACCCCCGAAAGATTACCCGAGTCTCCTATCATTTTAGGAAAGCCGTTCTTAGCCTCCACTAAGGCAATGATCGATTGTGAGACTCAGGAAATCAAGTTCCCAAATTCGGACCATAATGAACGAACCCTCAATAACACAACCTGCTCTGAGAAAACCAACTTGAAACCGACAGTTGTGATCGGGAGACAAACAGTTCAAATTATCAGACATCTCCTCATGGCACACGTATACAAACCTTAGGAGAGTCACCTGAAAGACTGACGGTTGGACAAACCTCGGATTCTCACCACCCTACTCCTAGGAGAAATCAAGATTTTGGAGCTTATGAATAATTGGACCATATTTTTAAGGAACATCACAATTATTTAAGTGGTCCAATCTTTGAGTCGGTAGTAATTCACGAGATACTTGAACCATATAAGGAACCGACTCAGGAAACCTCCAAAACTCACGATTATAATGAGGTGATATCAACATCCCCATCCAACAAACACAAAACCACCAGGAACAATCTCTCTCGGCTGAAGCAGCGCATGACACTACAAGAATAGGTCGACTTTTATGGCGATTCATCTGATGAGGAAATCATACATGCCACACCGGTTATTCAAGAAAGGGAGATGAAGACTGTCCAACTTCCTTCCAATACTTCTCAAGGAAACAAACCGAACAAGAAAGTCACCTTTGACCTGAGACACTAGGTGATTTCTGAAGAGTCCTCGTCCGGTCATGAAGTGGTTCACCAAGAAAATGCGATAGGTACAACTCTGATCTGAGGGCACTTACCTCTGATCGACAATAGTTGGAGATCCTCTGCCTACGACTACTATTCTCCTGAGGATGACTCTGATGATGGCTGGTCTTCTTCATCTGTCCCCTCTTCATTGCCCTCCACATCTCCATACTATCTCCCGCCACACTCTCGCAAGAAGGTCCATCGCAAACTTCCTTGACCTGTACATTCGTAAATCTACCCGGTTCCCCACATGTAATTATCCGATTATACTTAGGCTGACCTGAGCCTAAGTATAGGAGGACCGGTACCATTGTTAATACATCACTTCTATTCTATTGTTTTTAACCCATCTATACTTAGTACGAGATATGTCTACATTTCACTCTGTGCCACGAGGACATAACATAATCTAAGTATAGGGGGCGTGTCTTTATATATTCTACTTTATCCATAGCTCGTACTTTAATCGTTTTTATCTAACATCGGAGATGGGTACAAGTAGTGTATATTATGTATATAATACTAAATGCTTTATATATAATACATGTTTTTCAAAAAAAAAAACTTTTTGCATAAAAAATTTAGTCATGGTCTTGCATTTCATTAAGCATCTCATGCATTACTTGGTTGATATATTCCTAACACATTCACTATCACTCAAGGCATGAGGATTTTGAGAACACTTGGTTTCTGAGATCTGAGCTAGCCAGCCTTATCCATTAGGGTTTTGAACTTAATAATCCACACTTCCCTAGTTTGAAATATTTGAGCGGTATATTGCACTCTTCATCTCTACCCTCTAAAGAATATGATCAACACAATCACTTTCACAATTACATGATTGATGAGATGAGTTGAGTTATCACTTGAGGAACTGGGACTAGAGATTTGAGTTTATATCTGATCTAATGATGCTCGAGGATGGGATAAAGTTAATGAAGGCTTCAGAAAACCTGAGTGTCAGCAAAATCCTAGCCAGTATGTGAACAAGTTCATATGTTATCTCTTTGATATTTACCTATGTGCCAAGGTGTGATGAAACTTAATATTAGTTGTTGATCAGTGTGCGCCAACTTTTGGAAAAAGCAGTGGAGCTAGCCAAAAAGAAAAGAAAGAAAAGAAATAAAGGTTCAAAGAAAAGCTCTATTCCTCAAAGTCAAATTACAAATGAGCTTCCACCAATGGCGAGCGCTCCCGAACATTTTCAAAGTTTCCACTTGGACCAAACACTTCTAGGACCAAGGAGTCGGGATAGCACCATAAAAGGGCTCTACATTGTAAGCGATACAAGTCCGGGTGTCGAAGGTATCTTACACACTCAAAAGAGACACACCCTGGTGTACTCCCAGAAAAACGAGTGCAGACGACTCCGAATTCTCTTGACGGACACACTGATCAACAAAATAGAAAAAATACACGTGTTGAGTAAAAAGGAAATCGAGAGGCCCCCTTGTTCCCAATGTGAGGGAGAGAAAAATAGGCACAATCCTATACCCTCCATCATCTGGCCGTCCATCTACATTTCAAGTCTGACAAACTAACGAGACGGTTGACTAAAGCAAGAATAGACTTATTCCCTAGTGTTGAGGATGATGTCTAGAGGAGAGTCTCTTGGATTGGAGCTTCGAGTGATGTCTCGACTCGACTCTCATGAATGCAGTACACTAATGTCATACCCTTATATTATATGTATAAACAAAGAGTCTGATAAATAGAGAAGTTGGATTCCTTTTGATTAAAGCATGGTTGAACTCAGAATTTCAGGATCACTAAATTAAGGGTCTCCAATGAATTGAGCCTTGAAAATTCACAAGCACAGTTAGGATTTATCCAACTAAGTCATTCATTCATTGATGCTCGGGGACGAGCATGGTTTAAGTATAGGGGTATGATGAATCTCGTATCCATCATGCTAAAATTGGTAAATTAAGCTCTATACCCCAAAAACTCATTAGTATTTAATCATTAATAAAGCATCATTAGCATACATACATGGGTAAATAATATTTGCATTTCATCATGCATAATTGCATCGAAAATCCCTGTGTAAATTAGCCTGAAAAGCTACTAACTTCTCATATTTTTAATTAATTCATCCTAACTTCGATTGATCCCAAATCACCTCCATTATGTAGATATTGATAACAAGAATAAATAAAAAATACAAAAAAAATTACTAACTCAAATAAGTGTCAAATTATCCCAAAGTCTAGTTTCACATCTGACGAACTAAAATGTGCATATCTCCCTCATACAATATCCAATTTTGGTCTACTCACTTTTAATATACTTCATTTTCAAATACCTTCAAAACAAGACCAATTTCGTAAAATTCAGAGCTCGTATGTGAAAGTTGGGTTTTGGGTCTCTTTTGCGCATTTTAACCAATTGCTATTTTTGATCGAAATTTTTATGTACATAATTAACCCTTTTAATTTTATTTCTTCTTCATTCGTGTTCTTTGACGAAAGTTTTAATAAGAGAGACAAAAATCCAAATCTAGATCAAGACTGAAGTCAAAGAAATTGGCTGAGTCCAAGTGTTCATTGCGAGTCTATACAAAAATCCTGTATTTCACACTTTTATTTTATTTTCCTATTTTCTTATTTATTAAAAATAAAAAAATAGAGTGTATAATTAATTTTCTTGTATTTTATCGTATTTTTTCTAGATTTTTATCCTCTTTAAAAGCACTAAAAAATTATAAAACTCCAAAAGCCGGTTTTCTATACACATGGAGAACCACCAAAAATACCACTTCGCACATATGACCTCTTTTGCTCCTGGGTCCTTCATGAAAGTTGTATCTCTTGTCGGGACGAACAACTTTTGTGAAGAAAATTTTTCGATTTGTGGTATTTTCTTTTTTTCTTTTCTATTAATATTCTTCTATTAATTCTGAATTTCTTTCGGGGTGACACGTGGCAGCCCCTGAGCATGCCACATGGCACCCCATGTCTTTCTTCCTCCAGTCGTCTTCCCCAAACGCCAACGCCCTGTCCTCTCCTCCTCCCTCGTAACACTTGTTGCCACCCTCACCACTTCCTCCGGCCGTTACAATCCTCACCATTACTCCCACAAGCGTTTTCCTCCCCGCCTCCTTATAAAGCCTGCCGCTCGCCATCCATCTCGGGCATCCGCTGATCTTTGAGCTCCTATCTTCAAATGAGAGAGTGAGAGAGCCGGTTAGTTGGGCTGGTGACAACAACCCAACGCTGCAGCTCGTCCTCGTCGGCTTGATCCAGGAGCACTTCCTCCTGCCGTGGCCACACCCAGCCGCTACTCCAGCTTCCTCGTACGCCGACGAGTCGAGATGACGATGGAGCTCACCGAGCTCCAACCACCTTTGGCGTTACCTCCTTCGACCACCCATCGCAACGCACGGACCTCCACACTGACTGCCTTGATCTGGCGTGATCCCCCTGCGTATCAACTCGCCACCACCTCGCCACTTCTCCTCCGTCAGCTCGCCACCACCTCGCCTCTGCTCACCGTCGAGCCGTACCTCCAGGTACTCTGCCTCCTCCCTTCCACGCTCGGCCACCAGCATCACAACCGAGCCTCACCACCTCAGCCTCGCAACACTTAGCCCTCGCCCAATCACCATCGCCAACCGCTCCGCCCGTGCGCATCGACGCTTGCCTTCGCCTCGTCGTCTGAGCCCGAGCTCCTCCGTCACTTGGTCGAGCCTGAGCACTTCCTCCACCAATGCCTGCATTGCCGCCTCTGCCACCGCCGATTTCAACCGTTGGATCAGGGTCTTAGCCCTTGATCCAACGGATCTATTCATGCCACATAGCTGCCTCGAGCCTCGATCCTAGCCTCGAGGCTCAGGTTACCCGAGCGACCATCTGCCGCCACCTAGGTTCGGGGATCCGAACCTCTACCCTGTGCCTGAGCCACAGCCTCGGGTCGTACCAGACCACAGCTCCGCTCCCGATCCTCCAAAGGCACGTGCAAGGCATGTGCGTCAGGGGCAAATTGCAGCCACACCCTCGGAATTTCCTTATATTACAGATATACCCCCGCTAGGGGTAAATTACAGAAAGGACCCTATGCCTTTCCGAAATCACAGGTAATCCCTCCAGGGACTCTTTTGGTATAAAAACTCCTATTTTTTATTGCATTTCAATCCCTATAAATGGTTTATTGCATAACTTTCTCATTCGAACTCCAATTTTAGCGCATAATGTCATTTTGAAGCTATTTTCATGATCCTCCTTGCATGATTTGTGGACAGATCTGAGGCTGTTTCTGGATAATTATTATTTGAGGGATGATTTTGATTTATGCATGCTAATAATTGAAATATTTGTGCCTTATTTTTATGAAGAAAATTAATGATTTGTTTTGCAGGGATTTTATTGAGGGCTTAAATTGAATTAATCCTCTTTTGACTATTGTGAATCACTATTCGAGGATTTAATATATGCATTGGGTGCTCAATTGACAATAAATGGATTTGATTCTCAATAATTTATGCGATTGAACTCGATTTTCTTGAGGATTAAATTAGAGATAATTCAGAGACAAAATCTTTGTGCGATTTCACTAATTGCAGGATTAATCATATATTTATTTGCATTCTCATCTGCATATGGATTTAAATTGATTATTTTACTTGAAATTATACTTTTTGATCTGTGATAATTTTTGAGGATTACTCAATCAATTTAGTTGAGGATTGAATCCTATAAAATCACAGATCCTGTGTTGAACTGTTTTCTCTGTTGATTTTCTTGCATCTCATTTTGTTGCATTCTTCGACACTGAAATTAATTAGCAATTGATTAATTATTTAATTTAATTTAAAACCACACAACTAAAAATCACTGTTCCCCGTGTTCGATCTTGGTAGACTTGTCAAGTTAAAAATACTACACAACATTCAAAGACCGTGGTTTTTGATCGACCGATTTTCGCCTCCTATACTACAATTATCTATTCTTAAAGAGGCGGATTTTGACTTCATCACGTATCCATGATAGTTTCACATTTCCACTCTTTATCCGAGTGGGTATTACTCACAACAAACTTAAACATAGTGCATCTCGTCCACTTGTCGGAACATCATGGCTAGTGATAGGTTGATCGACATTATTTGCACCTATCATTGTAGCCACGTATACATGACCTGTGTATCTACCATACAAATGTGTTCCATCAATACTTAAAACATGCTAACAAAATTTGAATGCTCTGCGATAAGGTCTAAATGAAACAAACAATCTCTGAAAATGCACAGTACTCTCGTTTTCACCTCCTTCTGTCTTGAACCACGTACAAGTTCCGAAGTTGTGTCACTTTAAAGCATGAATGAATCTCCAAATATCATGATATGACTCAACCTCATCCCCATAAATAATATCCATTCTACGTCTCCTCACATTCCAAGTTGTCATGTAATTAATTTCAATCTTCAACTCATCTTTTATTTTATATATAATTTCACCCGTGGTCATACTAACTTATGCTATAAAGGAAGATAATATGTATTGTGCTACAAGTATAGATTTGCATCGGTGATGTTTTAGTAAAAGTACAGGATTTCTGCATGTATGCTTTCCTCTATATCTTGAAACATACCAGTCCCCTTGAGATTTCCTCTCTGATGTATGCAAACATCATTCGCAATCTTCATAAATACATACAACAATCAAAACATGCTTGTTTGAGTCTTTGGGTTTATATTGCACGTGATTTCCATACTCCATTTTTTAGGTCATGTTGTAAATCCTTTTTCGATTTGTAACTCCTACCCAATCAATAACTTAATCCAGAGTCATTGGTAGGATCTGCTTGTCTCTCTACAAAGACTGCATCTTCTGCTTCTACAATTTCATGATCAAATACATGAGGTAAATCCTCCATAGGTACTTCATCAGAATCTTCATTATTCACATAATAAGAGTGTCCCCTATCCTCATTTTCTAAATCTAGAACTAGTGAACCATATCCAAAATTATGACAAGTCTTATCACGCATGTTTTCATCCTCTAACGAATGAGATTCATTTCCAGACTCTTCACCTTCGTCTTCAGGTATTGGTGTCGACTATTCATCTTCAGCGTTTACTTGTGAGGGACCATCGATATCCTCAAACACCGAATCATTTGTTGGCCTGATTGAATTATATGTTTATCAGCTTAAAGAAAGAAAATATCTGATTATTCCTTAATTTAAATGTGATTATTTTACCTCAATGATGACGACATGTTTTCTGGACCAAAAGAGATAGCTTCTACGAAAAGGTGAATGAATTTCACATTAATGATTGAATTCATCGTTGCTAAGATGGATTCATCATCGTGAATTGGTACTGCGAAGAATGCTGATCCCTCTTACAACCACTTACACGTTAATGCAAGTATATACTGATCGAGCGGAACACTAGTGGCTTTGGATACTCGATCCAGTAGATCACAACATGTTAATTGGCCTGGTAATATGACCATACATTTATTGCTCCCAATATAATCTACCAGATCATCATAGACACTAACCTATCCGCCCCAATATAATAAGATAGGAACAATGTTAGATGCCATATATACGAATTAAATACATGATTTAATTAGTTTATTTGTATCCAATGTATAACAATAATGTACATTTAGATCATTATTGAGTTATTGATTAATTTTTTTCAAAGATTAAGCATTTATTTTTTTAAGTATTTTACATGATAACAATGATTAATTAATAAAAACTCTAACCTAGTTTTGATATTAATTATTTTTAATTTAATATAAACATTATTTTTCATCTTTTGCAGGGTAGTCACTCTTAAAAAATCTTAAAACGCATATGTTTGCAATTACAATATATAAAAGATCCTGATTTTAATGTCCATTGAAACAACACTAAAATTCTTTAAATCTATCTAATTTTGCACATCTAATTAATGGGTGCAATCAAAAAAAATTAATAAGTGTAAATATACCTGAATATTGCATGTCTTTAAATCGAGATGATATATCCGGAAAGAAAAGAATAAATATAATGGAATATCCGCAATAATATATTCGCCTTTGTTGATAAAAACCATGCAAATATTTATGAAAAATAGTTTACGAAAAAATTATTATTCTTATTCAAATAAGAATAGCGGATTAGGAGAGATGATGAGAAGTCGGAATGTTACCTGAGAATATGGACTGAGAGAGATGAGAGAAATAGAATTAAGAGAGGAAGAAGTAGAATGAGAGAGGGAGTGAGAAGGTGTGAGGAATGAGAGGTGGGGGTGGGAGTATATATAATATTTGGAAGAGGGGATCGTTGGCAAATTTGCCAGCTGCTCTCTCCCAAATCGACACCTCAAGTGTCGATTTGGAGGTGGCATCCCAAATAGGTGCCTCATGTATGATCGATGCTTTTTTTTAAAAAATAAATTTTCATAATGCCTATTTAATTAATTACGATTTTTTTAATAATTATTTTAAAAAAGTTCCATGCCTACGATATGCAAGGATAAAAGAAACCTAGTTCGCTCGTGTATAAAAGTGCTTTATTGGATCTATGTGGAAGGAAATCTTCTTGGAGATAAATGTATATGTAATTATATTTTAATAAAATCCATGGATTATCTATGTGAGATATTTATAGATTGCGCGTGCAAAAGTACCTTTAGGATATGTTCGTTTGAAGAATAAACACTGGAATAAGGGGCCAATTCCCCGTTCGACGTAGTTTTAAGAGTACATCTATTCTCATCCACATCCCATTATTTAACTTATTCCACTCTTATTCATGTCTCTATTCCACCTTGCCTACCCTTATTCCACATTATTCTCCTTATTCATATCCATTCCAGCCGAACAAGAATAATGATTTATTCTCCTTATTCCTTCATCCTTATT
>JAZKJV010004010.1:600000-805789 GCA_037367405.1 Ottelia alismoides
TGTATATATCTTGAGATTATCATTAATATTTTTTATTTCAATTATTGAGATGATCGTTTTTTAAAGGAAAAAGGATGACCCATAGCTAGAACGGGCATCCAAAAACTTATTAATAATCACAAAATCACAAGTACAAAGGTAAAAAGCCACCAAATAACAAGGACCGTGTATCTCAGTCACATTCTCAATATAGTATAAGTATTGACATAAATTTAGGAGTTCGATATATTAGGAAGTATAGTTTAGGTCGTTAAATTGAGTACTTTGGTGGTCAATTACGAATTTTTTGTTCATTTATATTATTTTATTATTATTTGCAAACCCACCCTCTATATAAATGGGCTAACAAGGTAGTGCTTAGTGATGAATTTGAGTTATATAAAATTGGAGTTTTCTCCATATTTCTCCTCTCATCTTCCTTACTCCTTTAATTATTCTTTCTTCCTCTCATCGCCTAATTTCTTCACCCCGACGATTATTATTCTGCATTGATTGGTATAAGAGCATGACATCCAAATCGTCCTATGGTTTGGCAATCCTTCGAGTCATGTAACAAAGAACATAGTGAAAGACGTCCATTCAAGGTATCTTCGAGTGTATGTGAAAACTAAAGAACTGCTTTCGGATATGTAAAAAACTTTATCTTATATGCTAGATAGATTAGGTTTGATGATGAAAGAAATTAGCACCCAACAACATTTGGATACATCCCAAACGACATAATATTCCACAGTACAAAAGTTGTCAAGCTTATTTTGCCGCCTCCGTTCGACCATATGGAATCCTCCATGCACTTAAGTGATGTCACATCCAAACAACCATGTTATGTGAAAATTACTGATAATTGAAAGCCGCCCGAGACCACCGATAACCCTGACAGTCGAGGTTGATGCAAGGCAGCCCCTCCCAAGCGCATTAATAGTATGACATGCACCATTTTATCCAAACATGCCTTTGAAACATGTTGCAATTACCCCTTCTTCAAACTACAATGACAGCCCAACTTTCAAACACCCAACATCATTTCCAAACACGCCACTACAATGACAGCCCAACTTTCAAACACCCAACATCATTTCCAAACACGCCACTGTTTATCATGCAAGCAGTGTCGCCACCACATGAACCTCAATGCAGGGAGCTTAGAGTGTGAGTCCACTTCCATCGCCTCAAGTCCTAGAGTTCTGCTCAAGGTCACAATTGGCCTTGAAAGTTGTCTTTCGAGGCCCAAATCGATGCCATTGAAGACATGGATGAGAATGCCACCACTCTTCGTCTAGCGTAAACTGATGATGGTTCGCCGCCTTTTGTCGGACGTCCAGGTTCTCGATGTTCTTTCAAGCGGGTTCAATCCCGGTGAGGTGTCGGACTTGCTATTGGTTGTTCGTGACTTCAACCCCCATCAGTTGGGTTGGAGAGAGGTGCTTGTTGGAAATCGTGGTGTCCATCTAGAGCTTTCATCGGCTGGCTCGGTGCCAAGGTCTGGTCCGCTCACTGGTGGGCGACGAAAGGTTGCTCCGCCAGCTTGGTAGGTGGTCGCCCTGGCGAGGTGGCGGAGGAGGGGCCACCGCCGATGACGTGTCCTGAAATGGCCCCTCGAATCTTGCGTCGCATTCAATTTGGCGTGATTCTCTCCGAGACAATTCGTTCCATTGCGACGTTACGTATCCCATCGGTATCAACGGGGGGGGGATGGGATCGCCCAGTCCCTTCCAGAAGACCTGCTGAATCTGCCTTCTGATCCGACTGCATGGGTCAGTTCACCCATTGACCCGGTTGAGCGCATGCAGGCGGTCCATTTGATGGACCCGTTACGACAAGTGTCGCAGGTTGCTCGCATCGGACCTTCCACGGATCCGGACCTGGCTCCTATTTCCGGGTGCCCAGAAGACCTGAATCTGAAGGATGTTTGCTCTTTTCTGGAGGGTTCGCCTGTGATGGATGAACTATCTGTGGACAAGCCCCGTGAGCCTGATGTTGAAGCCTCGAGCGGCAGCACTGAGGGCTCGGGAGTTGGCATTGGGCGTGCGAAAGCTCCGTGTAAAGGCTCGGGAGATGTTGCTGGACACGTGGGCGCAGTGGAGGGCTCGGTTGATAGGGTCGGAATTGTCATGGCTCATGGTGGTGCTAGGGTTGGTGAGGCGAAATCAACGCCGAGGCTTGAGGCAGCGAAGGGCGCTCATGGGGCGCCTCGGCCTGACGATTAGAAGTGATCGCATTCGGCGGGGGTTTTCATAGGGGGGAGAGGGGTCTGCTGAAAGAGAGGTCCTTGCTTTAACGGCATGGGCAAGTTGTGGGGAAGGGCTTCCAAACAGCAATGGTTCGGGGCAGTGATTTGGTGTCTTTTATGAACGGAAGAAGGGGGCTTGGAAGAAAAAGCTAAGAGAAGGAAGATGGCGGGACAGGCAATCTCCAGTCAAGAGACAGAATGCATGCAGGTGGATGCAGACACTATCAGAGGATGTCCCAGCTACTTCAGTCTGCTGGATTGGGACTTTGCTGAGAGCCTAGCTGTGGTACCACCCGCAAAGAAGATTAATGCCGGTTCTTTATGAAGGTACTCTCCTGGAACGTGAGAGGGTTAGATCGCCCTGATAAGAGGCTAGGGGTAAAGAACACTATTCTGGAAGCTAAAGCGGATGTTTTCCTCCTGCAAGAAATGAAGGTTCGGGGAGAACGAGGGGCGCTATGGCGTGACTTGGGATGTGGAAGTTTGTTCGACTATATGGAATTGGAGGTGCAAGGGGCGGTTGGTGGTCTCCTAACTAAGGTTTGAAAAAACGAAAGGCGGAACGAGGCGGTCTCCTTGGAATCGAGGCGAGGCGTAGCCTCGAGGCGGTCGAGGCGTAAGCCTCAGTTTATATAGAAAAATATGTATAAAACTATAATTATATATATCTCTATGTAATTATATGTTCTCTGCCCAATATATAATAATTTACACTACAAGATATGATGAAATAATAAAGATAAGAACCCCAAAATAGAAGATAGAACAACATCATATACATTTATACACATTTTCATCCAATCAAAGAGGAATTTATTGACTATAGATATTGTGAAAGAATTAAACAATACATATATGTCTATGAAATATTATTGTAATTAAAAGTATGACTAAATATACATCGAAGAAATTTATGTATACATCGAAGAAATTTATGTTGTGTGTCTAACATATAATATATGATCGCACGAGAAACTATGAATCATATCCATTTCGAGCAAATCTTTGAAATATTGTTGTAGTTAAAAGTTCGATTAAATATATGTCGAAGAAATTTATGTTGTGTCTAATATATAATATAAGACAACATGAGAAACCATGAACCGTATCCATTTTGGTTTGCTTGATATATTACAAATCTTGTTAAGTTACAAGTATTGTTTAATTTAATATTTATGAATTCATTCATGAAATAGTAAGAGTTTGCCAAAATAGTCGGATACATTAATTGTAAATATGAAGTTATGGGCATGAAATAAACATCATATTTAGGCATTCATCTTATATAATCATTATCCTAAATAAATAGATATTGATAAGCTTCTCAAACTACTAAGGAAATCATTAAACTAATAAAAAAATACTTCAAAAAAAGCAAAAACGCCTCGACCGCCTCGAGGCGTTCCGCCTCGAGGCGCACGCCTCACAGGACTGGTATGAGGTGTAAGCCTCGAGGCTAGCCTTTTCGAACCATGCTCCTAACTGCCTGGAAGGGGACGATTTTTGAGAAGGTTGGAGAATGGAAAACGCTTTATTCCACCTCCGTCAGCCTTAAGCGTGTCTTGGATGGCCTTTTGCTCACAGTCACCAACGTCTATGATCCCACCGGGGAGAGGGGGTCTGTCTCACTTTTGATATAATGTGTGTGGAAGCGGTTAGAGGTGAGGTTGCCTGGTTGATCGGGGGAAACCTTAATGTAACGTTGTTCCCGGGGGACAGACCATCGCAAAAGGGTGGGAGGGACCTTGGATCTGAGGAGCTCAGGAGCTTGGTGCACTCGTTGGGCCTTACCGTGCTTGATGCTTCGGGTTGCGAGTTCACGTGGTGTAATCGGAGATCGAGGTCAAGGTTGGACGTATTCTTTTTGTTGCCGAAAGGTGCCGGGTTCTTCCCATTGGCTAGTGTGTGTGCTTTATCGAGGCCGCGCTCCAATCACACTCTCATTCTGTGGGATTCGGGGGAGCAGACGTGCCATTCTATTTTCTTCATATTCAAGCGAGCTTGGCTGATGGAAGAGGGGTTTAGGGATATGATTGCTGAGAAGTGGCACGGTTGGCAACCTGAGGGCTTGACGTTGGGGAGATTCTTGGTGAAGGTAGCCCTGCTCAAGACTTTCCTGATGGCTTGCGGGAGAGAGCTCAAGGGCAAAAGAAGGTCTAAAGAAGTGCGGCGCAGGAGAGGGTGATGCGCCTAGATGCGCTAGACGACCAAGAGGTTTGGATCAGGAAGAGATGGGGGAGAGAGCGTGGTTCCTGGAGACTTTGCTGCTTGAAGACAGAAAGGAGGAGGTAGAGTGGAGGGAAAGGTCTAGGCAACAGTGGTTGAGGGAAGGAGACGCCAACACAAGGTTCTTCCACGTTATGGCTTTTGGGAGAAGGAGATGGAACTTTATCAACAAGCTGGAAGTGAGAGGAAAACAGGTGTCAGGAGATGAGCAGGTGGGGGCGGCGCTTAAAAGTCATTTTGTCTCGGTTTCCAGAAGGCAGCAGAGTGGATGATGAGGCTAGTTAGGCAGGGGAGAAGAGGTCCTCTCGAGCGAGCAATCGAAGGGTCTTCAAATTCCTTTTGAAGAAGGGGAGGTGAAGCACGCAGTCTGGCATTTGAACGCAGATGGTGCTCCGAGGCCTGACGGTTTCCCGGTGCTCTTCTATCGGGAATTCTGGGAGCTGTTGAAGGATGAGTTTATGGAGCTGCTTAACGAAATCAGGCAGGGCAATTGTGGCTCTGAGATGGTCAACAGAGCTCTTATGTTCCTACTTCCTAAGGAGCGTCCCTTGGAGGTAGGGGATTTCCGTCCGATTGCGCTTTCCAATGCGAGTTATCTCATTGTTGCAAAAGTTCTGGCCATCAGACTCAAGGTGGTGCTTCACTCTATTATCTTGCATGAGTACTCAGCTTTTGAGTCCTGTAGAAGATTGACTTCGCGAAGGCATATGATTGTGTGTATTGGAACTTCATTTGGGCATCTCTACAACGTCGTGGGTTTCATGAGCTATGGATTTCTTGGATGAAAAGACACGTTACGACATCTTCTTACATTGTTCTGGTCAATGGCAAACCATTTGGGGGTTTTTCTTCAGTCGCAGAGGGGTATTAGGCAGGGATGCCCGCTCGCTCAAATGCTCTTTGTTCTGGTGGTGGATGCTCTTGCAACTATGTTCAGATGCGCGGTTCAGGATGGCTGGTGTGGAGGTTTCTGTTTGGGCACGATCTCCATTCCTCTTCTCAGTATGCAGATGATACGGCCACCTTCACGAATCAATCTGAGGACTCGCTCAGAACAACAACACAACTTATGGAGATCTTTAGGGAACTTTCTGGGATGAAAATTAACAAACAGAAGTCTGTGGTGATTCCATTTGGGTTGACAGAGAATGAATATACAGGGTGGCAGAGTTGTTGGATTGTCCTATTGGAGAGCTACCCATTACATACCTTGGTCTTCTGTTGGTTACTAGGAAGCTAAGGAAGTCCGATTGGGACTTGGTCATCAGCAGATTTGAGCAGAGATTAGCGGGTTGAAAAGCTATGACACTGTCTAGAGGGGGTAAGCTGGTCCTCCAGAAGCATGTCCTTTCGACAATCCCCATTTTCTTCCTCTCCGCCTGTCTTATGCCCTCTGGCGTAAGGAAGAAGATTGCATCCATGATGCGGAGATTTTTCTGGTCCGATGGTAAGCAGCAAGGACTAGGACTCAACCTGATAGCTTAGGAGGATGTAACACGCTCTAAGGGTGAAGGTGGTTTAGGTATTCATGACTTAGAGTGTATGAATAAGGTGTTGCTCGCGAAATGGGTGGTCTATATCTAAGGGGAATTGTCGAGGCTGGCGGCAAGACATCTGAGAGAAATTTACAAGGTGAAAGGCGCTCTTGAGGCCGGGAGGGTCCGCTTCAAGTCATCTTTATGGGCAGGGGTGTGTTTGGTTCTACCGCTCTTGGAGTCGAATCTTAAGCCAATGGTGGGCGATGGTGAACTGTTTCGTTTCTGACGTGATAACTGAACTAGAGATGGGCCTCTTGCTTGTAGGTTTCCAAGGCTTTTTGCCCTTGCATCAGCAAAGGATTGTTCAGTGGCTCAAGCGGGTGGCACGGGCAGCTGGATGCCAGAGTTCCTTGAGAATTTATCCCAACAGAGGTTGGATGAACTTTCCATATTGCAGTTGGATTACCTTCGACCATGGCCTCAAATTTCAGCGAAATTCGGTCGAATTTCTGTCGAATATCGATATCCAGTCGAAATCGAAATTCGACCGAAATGACCGAAATATGGGGGTCCTAGTACAAAAAATGACCGAAATGATCGAAATTTCGGTCGAAATTCCATCGAAATTCTGTTTTGGTCGATACCGAAATGGTGACCGAAACCGACATTTAAGGCCTTGCCTTCGACAGGTTGCATCTCTGAAGGCAGAGACCACTTTAAATGGAGCGATGGCGGAAAATTCACAACGAAGAGGGTATGCGGGGAGTTTAGAGGGGAAAAAGACAATCAAGATAGAGACCTATGCAGAGACATGAAGATCATTTGGGTCGCTAAGATCCCTTGCAGGGTCAAGGTTTTCCTATGGTGTCTGAGGAGGGGCAAGTTTTGTGACAAAGCAAGGAGAGGCAGATTGTTTGGTATTCCGGATACGTCCTGCGACAGATATAGGGATCATGTTGAGGATGCGGATCATCTCTTCTTCGACTGCCCCGCGTCGGCGCAGACTTGGAGAGAGATTGGGCCTTCTAGGATCTCAACCGTGGGTCTTGATGAGTTCTGGGCTTCCATGAGAGCTCTTGGGGATAATTAGTCGGACGTATGTGTTTTGCCTTTTGCAACATTGTGGTCCATCTGGAGAGGGAGGAATGCCCTTATCTTTAAGAGACAGAGTTTTATCCAGAAAATGTAATAGCTCATTGTAATGCTCTTTTTCATTTCTGATCTTCCAGGTAATGTAATCTGAAGCCTCTATCAATGAATTGTGGTGAATCCCACCTCGGGATTTCACCCTTTTTTGTCAAAAAAATTGTCGCCACCATCGGTCCTAAGCATTGACGCTTATAGCTGATCAAGATGGCCGCATAGCACCAATGGTATTGGCTCTCGAGCTCCCATCAATGTCATCCTATCCAAAAGCACAAACCACAATCATTGGTGCATAGGAAAAGAAGCCTTAGAAAGGGCTGAGAAGGACTTTTCCATGAGAAATTGAGAATTGTATCCCTAAAAAATGGGACTATGTTGCTGATATAGGAGATTTTCAAAAAAACTCCATCTAAAACCTTTTTATGAAAAGGCTGAAGGTGAAGGTTCCCTAATGGAGGGGGGTAAATAAAGGAGCCTGGACATCCATTACGAATTGCTGGACTGATTTTGACATCCCAATTTGCCCACAATGCGGAGAATATGTCCTTGAATCATCTCATAATCAATTTCCATGGCATGTTGAAAACTGTCACACGACATAGAAGAGAAAACAGTCTATAAACATGGAGTTCGCCCATCATAGGGATGCAATGAATGATTTTTGACATCGATCCACGATTCAAAATCACATGTAGATGGCTCCATGTAATTTAAAAGAATATGGCGTATAAGTATAATATGTGTCTTATACAATCCGCAATAGTGCAATTTGATTAATGCGTGTACAACTAATAATTTTATTTAATAATGCTACATGGTGAAAACGTATGGTAGATCAACTCCAACAATGCAAGCTAGGGTTATTTGTGTTCCTAGCCAAACTTTTTCTGCATTAATATGGAATAAATTGAGTTATTTAAGGTTATATCAACTAATTTTCATCATAAAATTGATATCTAAAGTTTCGTACATGTGGCATGTCAACTTAGTTCCTTTATGATTTGATGATAGCTTCTTAGAAATTTATCAAAATTGTATGTATTCTTACTTGCAACTTAACAGAAACGACGTGTAGTTTATCTTTGGCTACCAGATGCTTTTGATGGTGTCTATTCTTGTACATTCACGACTTTCAACTGGGTTCTTTGAAGAGTGGATTCCATGTAATTTTCATGGAAGTATTCGTATTTGATGCAACACTGATTAAGTTTGTCAAAAAGTAAAAGTCTTTTAGAGCTGAATACATGATATGTCATAAAATAAAAATTGGGGTAAAGTTTAAGCTTTGATTGAATTAAGGTTGTCAAAATATATCATCCAAACTTGAGTTCATCATTGTTTAGATTTTTATTTAAATATATTGAGATCATACGTGATTTCTACAAATATTATAGCTGAGCTAGTTATTTAAGTTGGGTACTTTTAAGGATTGTTGAGATATTATTTATCTTTTCGTATTTTTATGTATTTTCTTTTCTTACTGTCTCTATTATGTAATTTGCCCAAATAGGATTCTCCTCTTATATAAGAGAACCCTTATGCCTCATGAATGATCAACTCATTCGTTTCTCTCCACATGGTATTAGAATGACGGTCCTATACCGGTTTTCTCGTACCTCACGCCCTACACCACCCCATGCCCCCTCTTCCTCTTCTCTTGCGCGCCAACAGGCTTCCAAGGAGGTTACAGTAGGGATGAAAATGGATACGGATCGAATATCCGTTTATTGTATTCGAAAAATTACCAAATATGGATATCCGTATCCGAATATTAATCGAATACGGATCGGATATTGATATGGATTGTAAAAATTTTCTGATATGGATACGGTAATGGCTTGAATTTCCGGATCTGGATCTGGATATCTGAATACAATATTTAATATTGTTTTATATATTAGTTAATATAATATAAACCACAATCTTTTGTTATTATATTAGTATTATATATTATATAATACAATATATTAATGATATTAATAAACTTCTGTTTGTTTGGGGATGGGCATGAACAAAAGTTACGAAATCATCTCTCCCTTTTTGCTTCCAGTCAAGAATGTAGGTCACCTCGACGCTTCCTTTTGTCATGATACAATTTATTTATATTTCATTGCCATTTTTTTAAAAATCATCGTTAACTTTGATAAAAAAATCAGTTCGTACTTGTTGGAAAATCGGAAGCGGAAGCGAAAACGATAAACATAGCATAAGAACAAGAAAGATCAACATGGAACACCATGATTTTACGTGGAACCCTACTCTGTGAGGAGCGGGATGAAACCACGGGAGAAGCCCTCAACGGGGCATATTTCTATTGCTTTTCTTATCTGATACATGAGGCCTGGGGCTCTTTATATAGCCTCCACAGGGCCTCCAAGTCCCACCACTGGACGGTGTGGGACTAAACCACTGGATGGGGTAAATGGATCCTGGAGGTATACATTTACCCTGCTACAACTCAATAGGCGCACATAACAAATACTCCAACACTCCCCCTCAAGCTGGAGCATGCAATGCTCAGCTTGGACAAACAAACAGAAAGAAACTCAACTCACACTACAGGATACTACAGACAATATCAACCCAACGCGCACATGCTGCAGTCGAGGACGTTGCTTCTCATGCCGTGCAGGTGAGGAGGACGAACAGGCTGGAGTGTGAGTCAACTGAAGACTCGGAATTTGACCATCGAGTCTGAAACTGCGCCTGAAGTCTCCTCGTCGGAGAACTGGGTCTCTCCCATCTGGCTCAGAGAATGGTGCACTGCTCTGGTGTACCTATAATACCACATGAAAACCCTTGCCCTCAATGGTATAGGGAATGGTCCTCTGTTCTGGAGTCCTTATGGCTCACATGAAAACTCAGGCCTGACAACAAGAAGAATGATGGGGACCTCTGACAATGATGGCAACATATGCTCATCTGAAAATGATCGCAAACTCGTGCATGTCTGAAACTGGAGACTCGGAAACTCTTGAACGTCAAGTCTGAATAACTGAATCTGTAGAGTCTGAACAATGTACAATGGCCTGGAATATGAAGATCTGACATCTGGAGCATCTGAATAGACCTGTGACTCTACATATACTCCCCCTTTCTCCCATACTTGTCGGAAAACATGAACGTCGATCAAGTTGGGAGAAGACAAAGAATATGGGGGCAACATGAAACTTGCGGCTTCTATCATTTTTTTTAATAAACCATCACATTTTTTTTCGAAAAATTTTTATAAGCCGTTGACATTTTTTCGGCTTTTTATCCTTTTTCTAAGCCATTTCATTTTTTTACGGCTTTTCAAATCTTTTTTTTTAAATCAAAATTTTTTTTGCTTTTCTTTTGTGTACGGCTTTTTATTGTACGTGCCTCTCTTTTTTCGACATTTTTTTAACAAAATAAATGTGGCCCAATTGGGTCCAAAGAAACCTTAGCCCATTTGGGCTTTACAAAATACATCTTTTTTCTCTCTCTCTCATTTCCTCTTCTTTTTTTTATAAGCAGATAAGCATCCCTCTTTTTTTACATGACCCTTCGGCCTACTGGGCCCTTTCTTCCTTCTCAATTTTTTTTAAACCGTCGGGGCCCTTGCTCACAAAAAAATTGTTTTAATTAAAAGGAGCAGGCCTGTTAGGGTTCCCAACGTGGGAACCCTTCATATGGAATGCCGTCGCCACAAGGGTTCCATGGGGAACCCCTCGTTTCTCGCCGCCGAAAGGATCATATGCGCTGGGGATTTTGCACGCGGGGCTTCGCCGCCCCTGGAGGAGGATCGCGCGGGAGGGCGCAACTGCTTGGCGCCGGGAGGTGTGCGCATGGAGGGGGGTCACCGCGCTGCTGGAGGAGGTCGCGCGGTAGGGCGGCGACTACTGCCTGGGAGCAGGAGGTCGAAGTGGAGGCGCGCCGAGAGGAAGGAGCACGCGCTCCTGTTTGGAACCCGAGTGTTGTGTGCTGCCTTGGGGGCACGCGCGCGACCTGGAGATGTGCCTCGTGCCGTCGTGATGGGGGAAAAGGGGGGTGCAGGTATTCCGCCTGGGCCACATCACGCCTGGAAGAAGCGTATGGTGCTCCGCACCTGGAGTATTGCCATCGTGCGAGATGGCACCTACGGGAGGAGGGCTGCGGCAGTACTCATACGGCGACGCCTTGCTGAGGTAGAGCCCTCGCGCCGCCTGCGCGAGGGAAGAGAAGCGGGGCTGGGGCCGGGGCGCCTAGAGGGCTGAAGGGCACGCCAAGTGAGCGAGCCTGGGAGAGATGTTGCCCGAGTCTTTCTCGGCTGGAAGAGAATCTTGTACGATGGAAACCCTAGATCAGATGGGGCTCGTGCGTCGCCTGTTGAGAGATGGGCTCCGCCTGTGCGAGCGCATGATGGTGCCCTAGCACGGCCCTTTGCGGCCTGGATCTTGCCGCCATGAAGCAAGCAGAAATTAGGGTTCTTGAAACCCCGGAACAATATCTGGAACTTGAACAATCCCGAACATAACTCGGAATATAAATCTTCAAGATAAATGAACAATCCGAACATAACTTTGAACATCAATCTTCAAGAATCAAGAACAATGAATCTGATATTCGAATCTTGGAAAAATAATGAAGAAAAAAATCCACGAGAATCGACCCGCTCTGATACCATGTTAGAAAATCGGAAGCGGAAGCGAAAACGATAAACAGAGCATAAGAACAAGAAAGATCAACATGGAACACCATGATTTTACGTGGAACCCTACTCTGTGAGGAGCGGGATGAAACCACGGGAGAAGCCCTCAACGGGGCATATTTGTATTGCTTTTCTCATCTGATACAGGAGGCCTAGGGCTCCTTATATAACCTCTACAGGGCCTCCAAGTCCCACCACTGGGCGGTGTGGGACTAAACCACTGGATGGGGTAAATGGATCCTGGAGGTATCCATTTACCCTGTTACAACTCAATAGGCGCACATAACAAATACTCCAACAGTACTCGTATGTGATCTTCATTCAATCCGTATTCGGATACCATGTTTATTGGGTTCATATTTGGATTCACTCTTTATTCGATCCATATTTGTATTGTCTCTTTATTCGATCCTTATTCGGATTCGAAAAATATCTGATTCGAATCCGTATCCATATTTTTAAGGATATGATTTCCTTAATGCATATCCGGATCATATCTGTATCCGTATTCGATAAAGATGAAGCGGGTATGGATATGGAAATAGGCATGTCTGATCAGTATCCGATCAGTTTTCATTCCTAGGTTGCAGCGCCACTAGGCAGCCCTCCAGGGCCCTCCTAACGCCGTCGCACGGACCCCTTAGAGCCCCAAGAGAGCTACCAAGGGCCCCTCGTTGCCAGCACCCCACTAGTGGCCCCCTATGGCATCCTCATCGTGCTCAACCCCCCCTTGGGACTCCTACGTCGATGCCCAAGTCACCTGCACCGCCGCCCAACCCTTGTTGGGCCTTCTTCGTCATCGCAACCTACAGTTGAGGCCTTCTAGGGTCCCCAACGTGGTCCAGGGATCCATCGCGATCCCCTTCAGCACATTTTTCATGTTCGAAGGCCCTTTTCAGTCTGATTTTAATCGAAGAATGGTGATTTACGACCTCTAGAATACCTCTCAGGCCCTCGCGTGGATCCTAGTTTGAAGGGGATGGTTGTACGAGTCTACGCGTATAACCAATCCTCTATATACTCATGCTGACTCGTTCGAATCATCCCACTACCCAATCGAGTTCCGTTTCGATCATATTTTCATCATGTCAAAAAGTAAGGGTGGTTTCTTTTTTTCGTCTGGTGCCTTCAAGGGTCCATCCATAGTTAAAATGCATGGGATCAACTATGAGTTGTGGTACTTGCAGTTCTTGACCTCATACAGTGCAATAACAATGAGCACATTCTGACATAGTCGAAACTGACTGATAAGACTAAGGACAATGCTTCATGGAAGCAAGACGACATGCACATGTGTATATGGTTCTCCGGGACTCTCGTCATAGAGATAGCCAATGATATCATGAATCAGCTCACTGCCAAGGCAATGTGGGATATCCTGGAAGCCACATATGGTCAAGCGAAGAATGAGACTAAGATTCTTCAGTTGCAATTTGACATTTTCACCACCAAGCAGAATGATCATCCTTTACACAGCTTCTACTCTCCACTCAGTGTCATGTTCGAGAAGCTTCATATCAGTGACCAGGGATGCAAAAAACGATGTGTGGTGCTCGACCGCATCGTTAATCAAAAACGGGTCCATAAACGGGTGGGACGCATAAACGGCCTTAAACGGTCTTTTATGAACATGGATCTAATTTCTTCAAAGGATCACCATTATCCATGATTTTTTGGATTTAGGCTATGAATTGTAATTGTTTATGTTGTCTATTTTGATATTTGGCTATGAATTCTAGTTGTTTATGTTATCTATTTTGATATTTGGATGAAACATTCCTTGAATTTGACAATACTTGATCTATATTGTAAATATGTGATTATATTTTTCTTATTTATTTATACTTTTTTTATTAATTATATATATGTAATAATTGTTTATTAATTAAAAAAATAAAACCGCATAACCCATTTAATTTTCGTTTAGACTCCTACATACCGTTTAATCAGTAATTAGAGATCATACCAACTGAATACTGCATACCGCTTTTTGCAACCTTGCCAGTGACTACACCTACTGAGTAGCAAATGGTGTACAAGAATGCCACGATGGTTGGAGTTTTCCTTAATGCTCTAGATCATGAATACAAGGCAGCATGAACCCAGTTTCATACCGGTCAGCTATCCCTCCACGAAGGAGGCGTACAGTCATCTCAACAGGATCATTGTCCCACACCATGCCACCACACAGACCTCCTCAATTATGGATGCATCTCGCAGTAGGGGAGGTAATACTCAATTCAGGAGATGTGGTCCCCATGGCAGAGGAGGCAGACGTCGGCATGGTCCATGTACCTATTGCCATCGTCCTGCTAATTCAAAGGAGACATGTTATTTGAAGCATGGGTATCCTGCATCTGCACGTGTGGCCGAGCAATCAAAGCTTCCTACCAGTTCGATCCCTACTACAGATCTATGGTTAGATGATATTGTCTCCCATCTAAGGAGATAATAACTCATTTTGCTGACACTACTGCAGGCCCTTCAAATGTTGTAGCCTCTGCTAGAGCATCTTCGAGCTCCTTAGGTATAACATGTGATTTTACCAGTTATAATAAGGCAAATATGACCTAGATCATGGATTTTAGTGCTTCCCACCCTTTGTGTAGAGACAAAGCACAGTTTACTTCATACAGATCTATACGCCCATGCAAATCAATTATCATTGCTAATGGGACTCATTTACCTCTTACATGACAAGGGGGTGTTCGTTTGATGCCATCCATGCGCATGTGGAATGTGTTACATGCACCAGATTTTGAGATGAATTTATTTTTTACTAGTCAAATCACTAAGGAATATATTCACAAGAAGGGTGATTGGATGTGACCGTGAGCAAAAGGGGCTCTATAGACTGGTCCAGTCTATCTATGTGGCCTTAAGCAGAGTTCTAGAACATCATTTCAAAAGCTCTCGAACTTCATATAACAGCATGGGTTCATGAGATCGACCGCAAATAACTCAATGCTCATATAAATGACTCAAAGAGGTACAATTGCTATACTAGTCTATGTTGATAATACCACTGTTACATGGGATGATGTACAGCGCATTCGTGCAGCTAAGGATTTCTTTGGTCAGCAGTTTGTAACCAAGGGCCTTTGCAAATTACATTTCTTCCTTGGACTTGAGTTCGTCAAGAACCAGCAGAGTCTTGTTATGACCCAAAGGAAGTACGTTACAGATCTTCTCTTTGAGACAAGCATGGCATATTGCATATCCATCACTACTCCCATGGACCCGAACATGAAGTTACATGATGATGATACAGACGAGGTAAACAAGAGGAGGGACAAGGAGCTCGTTGGGAAGCTCCTATATGTGATCATTACCTATCACCTAGACCTATCCTTTGCAGTGAGCAGAGATAGCTAGTTCATGGAGCAGCCTAAACATGCACATATGGATACAGTCCATATGATTCTGAGGTACCTGAAGATCTCTCCTGGTACTGGACTTTTATTTAGTAAAGGAACATCCCTTGTTGCTACAGCATGTGCAGATGAAGAGTGTGTGTGATGTCCCAAGGACAGGAAGTCTATCTTAGGTTTTACAGTATTCAAAGGAGCCCCTTGGTGTCATAAAAGAGAAAGCAGACGGTGGTCGCCAAATTGAGTGCAGAGTCAGAGTACAGAGCTATGGCACAGGGGAGTACGAAGATGATGTAGGTCAGATCCATTCTGACTGACCTAGCTATCAATGTGCCTCTTCACAGTTCACAGGCATCTCCAATGCGACAATCAAGCTGCTCTTTTCATTGCCAATAATCCTACCTTTCATGAGAGAACAAGCATATCAAGGTCGACTGTCACTACATATGTGTTCATCAAGGCCCTAGCCAGCTCTCTCGTCAGCTCAGGGGAACAAACAACAGATGTGTTCACCACGGCCCTAACCAGAGGACCATTCCAGAGATGATGTTCCACACTGAGCATAATTGATATTGTGCTCCATCTTGTGGGGGAGTATCGAGATCTTATTTATATTTTCATATTTCTATGTATTCTCTTTTCTTTTCATCTCCATTATGTAATTTGCCCAAACAGGATTCTCCTGTTATATAAGAAAACTCAAAGGCCTCATGAATAATCAATACATTTATTTCTCTCCACAAGGATTAATCGTGGTTTACTATGATTCATTTTTTTTATTTTGTAATCACATTATCTTAATATATATATATATATTGGTTATTGGGCATTATTCAGGATGTTATATAAGAAAACTCAAAGGCCTCATGAATAATCAATACATTTATTTCTCTCCACAAGGATTAATCGTTGTTTACTATGATTCATTTTTTTATTTTGTAATCACATTATCTTAATATATATATTGGTTATTAGGCATTATTCAGGAACAGATCACAGTATCTAAAAATTGAAGTTCTTTGTCGCTGTCTCCCTTTTTTCCTCCCTCTCCACACACAACTCTGTGATTCTCCCTACGCCCCACATTACCAACGTGCCTTCTACTAATTCTCAGCCTCTTATTTCTTCCTTTCAGTGATTTCCCATTCTACAACAGTTATGAACATGGTATCGAAATCATTCCAACAATTTAGCAATCATTTAAGACATGCAAGGAAGAACATATTGGAAGATTTTCATTCAAAGTATTGACAAGTGTACGTAAAGACGAAGAGTCATTTTCAAATATGCACAAAATATGTTCTGATATACCTAGTACATTGGATTAGGCAACTAAGATATGCAGCAAACATATGCAGTCCCGTGTACAAGAAGCTCATTGGATCCCGACGAACAAGAAGCCCTTGAAATGCTCAAGAAAAAGAAAGAAGACGCCAATAGCAAGATCATCGCCCAATAATGGTTCTGAACTTCCCAATCCCTTTGTACCCACAATTGTTGTCCAACCCGCATTAGAACCCCAAGGAGCATTCCAAACTCACCTCAGAAGTGTACATTCTTCTTCAAGATAGGCAATCAGTGTATCCAGTTGAATGAAGGGCCTCCACAATCGTCAACCACTTACCAATCTCAGCCCCACTGCTACCCTCCAATCCTAAGGGCCACTACCTCTCCTCCACCATGCACATCATGCCATAGTTGATAACAACTGCCAACACCTACCCAACCTTTGTCAATCACACTTCCCAACCCTCGCACTCAAGCTCATTTCCCTCACCACTTCCCTTTTCAATTAGCACTGCCCTTGCCCCCTCCTCCCCTCAACCAGCATCTATCAACAGTAAAGGGGAACAACATCGCTCAAAATCCACTGGTTTTGTCTACTCCCATGCACGTCGATCGCATCATCTTCAACAACTTTGTCACCCGACCACCATTTTCCCACCCAATCACCGCACATTCGAGCACTTGAAACCACCATCCGCACCGACGTTTATAGAAAGCCCTCAAAACCACCGCTGTCATCTTCGCACGATGTTGCATCCACTGCCTACAATGCCGCACACCCATCCTGATTGTCGTGATCAAAGGGTTTGGGAAAAACCAAACCCTAGCATGTAATGGGAATCATGGATTCAAATATCGGGATGTATCGCCAATATATCGAAGATCTGTCAATCGAATATCAACCAATATTGATACTACTATGTAAGTCTTCCTGGATATCAATCGATATCTCGCAACATATCGTCGATATATCAATATATATATCGATGAGTATCGATCAAAATTTCAACTTTTGAGTGCAACTTCCCACATATCGACTGATACTGCTAATATCAATTTTCGATCTTGTCATATCACATTGATGTCACTTGCAACTTCTTCTCGACTTTAGATAAGGCTACCCTAAGGTGATTTATATCATTTTAAATGCATTTAGAGGTAGATTTCTTCAGGGTTTTATATAATTCATTCTCTATTACTTGTTCTTAAGTTTGTTTTAGTGTTAGGCTACAAGTCCATGTATCATTGACATCTTGGAGAGATGGTTTTTTCTGAAGTTTTTATTTATTTGTTCATATTTATTCTATATTTGGGTTAATTTCTACATCGTAATACGCACTCTTTAGATGTTCATTTCCTATTGAATGAGCACTCCAACCATACAGATCATCTCATACTCCATCATCATCATCACAAGGTTCCTAAGCTCTTTTATTTTCCTATTGTGCCACTGGTGATACTAACCCCAGCTCTAGTATCATTGTTGTTTAAACCTTGCAAATGATGGATTAAAAGGATGTGTTCTTATATATAACTTGGGAGAATCAATGATGCAGCACAAACGAGGACAAAGAGAGGTTATGTGGAACTGTTATGTGCATCTGTCACACAATTCTTTGTTTTGTGCGCTTTTTAGAAAGGTTTTACCTTGTTATTAAAGTGTTTTTTTACTAATAAGCATGATATTGTGCAACTCGAGTAACCGCTTTCATTTCATTTGAAAGCTTTTACATGAAGTACATATAGTCTTAAATCATGAGTAGCCAATATGGCCCTGGAAAAGGAAAGCTTTAACTCCGTAGCTATAGCCAACATGGCCTTGAAAAAGGAAATTTTCAACAAGTATGTGTAAAGATATGGGCCAAAATGACCTTATAAGATGAAAAGTATAAACTAAGAAAACTTCATACCATGAAAATGACTTTTATGTTGAAAGATGATTGAATGAGTTCGCATACCACATCTTTTTTCATTTCTTCAAAGCATCCTTTGATATTAACTCTCTATGTTCCAAGTACGCATGAGTTGGATCTCTCTCTACCTAAGGCTCTTGTTGAAGCTGGCCACCTCTTCATTTGTCCATCTGTTGTTGATTATATAATCAACTTGGTTTTAGCATCAAGAGCTCCCTTGAGCTTCTCTCTCTTATTAGTGTATATGTTCTTGATTTTAGAAATAAGTGATTTTTTATTACTATGAAAGATGTACTCTATATATTGTGATTCAACAAATTTCATTTTTTGCTTTCGGATCTCTCTCAACAGTCAACACTATGCAAAGATAAATTAGATTTGTTAGGTTCATTTTTATTTTTATACTTTGTAATCACGCCCAAAAGATCAAGGTTCAAATTCCCCCGTGTGGGGTTGCTTTCGATAGCCGACAGCCAGCATAAAAAATATTCAGATTTTTCAATATGGATTTAAGCAAGAATCCATGTAGCCAACCCTATTTAAAGTAACAGAAGGCTCTGCCTTTTTTTTTGTAATCGCACCCCTCTCTATATAAAGGAGCTATTATGTGTTTCCAGGGACATATCAGAGTTACAAAAAATTGAGGTTCCATTTCTTTCTCCTTTTCTCCTTCATCTCAACATGCATTTCTGTGCTTCTCCTGCGAAAATCATGCCTTACCGACATGTTTTCTACTTCATCAATGCAAAAATTTACTACCAAGGAATTGATGAACACTTAATTAAGAGCCTCTTTATTTGCTATATTTTTAATGCAAAAGCTACTATCAAGCATTCAATTTTATTCAGTCTAATCAAATAATGATAACATGCTAATTTCATCATCGATTTAACCGATTCGAACTAGGGGTGCACGTGGATCGGATAAAATACGTAATCCGATCCAATCTGCTATTGGATTGGATAGGTTTTACCATTCTAATAGATCGGATCGAATTGGAATTTTAAAATCCATTCAAATATGGATTGGATCGGGTATATGCCGAAATATGATCCCATTCAATCCGATAATACATATATATACACATATACATGCATACAAACAAACAAACATACATACATATAATATCTATGTGCATCCATGTCGAATTCCTCTATGACCATAATCAATGTCAGACATCTCATTTTTTTCTCGTATTAATCTTAGATACAAGTCCTCCTGCTAGCACTATTTATTCTCTCTTGAAAACCAAATGTTAAATATTCAATATAATAAAGTATGAGTATAACTTGTAAATTTATAAATCATATTGGATTATTCTCCTCCTAGCCCCCCCCCCATCTTATTTCACTCTTGACTGCCAATATTCCTCTTAGTTCTTTCTCATTCCATTTCGACGTTGTCCCATGGTTTCAGATTTCGCAAAATTTCGATGAAATTTTGACGAAATTTCGATTTTGACAAGGAATCGAAATCTCTAGCGAAATGGTGATATGAGGGCAGTTTCCGATCATTTATTCACAAATGGTGGTCAATATGGGCGAAATTTTGCCAAAATATCGTATCAACAGGGTATCGATACGATATCTGAAACCAATATTTAAACCCTTGTGCTGCTCCATTGCACAATGTTATTCCCCTTAGTACAACCCCATAGCCCCCTCGTGATGTTGCCACACGTCCGTCGTCCCCCTCCCATGTGATACCATTTATCCTCAGTATGTTGCCACTCTCCTGATCTTCATTAAAAGAAATGTAATTTTGGGATAGTTACCTGGTATGTTCGTTAGTTATTCTTGACCCATTTGTTTCTTATCTTTTACTTGCTATATTTTGTTGTAGGGATGAAACTGGATCAGCTACAAGATGAAATATACCACACTCATCTAAGAACAAATAAGCACTACTTCAATTCCTTTCATTTTTAAATTGGTAAATGATTTTGATTCATATTTTTCATAAAATATGTACATTTTTAGTATATGTATAATCTTACAAATAAATTCGATTTCAAGTCTAATTTAAATGAGATGTATGTTTCTCAAGCGGTGGGCTATATTTAAGTTAGTTTTGTCTTGGATATTCAGTCGAGTATGAATGTTATTTGATTATTTTTTGTTAATGATATATTATATAGCTTTGAAGGGTGATCTTGTAAGTGGTTGGGTTAATCGTGGACTTCATCAATATCCAACTACAGGAATCATGTTTTTTATTTATCTAAGTCGTCTATGTATCATTATTTGGTAACTTGTATTATTCTTATACGAATCATTTGTTGAAAATTAATTGTAAAAAACTAATGCATCATTTAAAAAAAGAAGCATAAATTTTAAATTCATAATCATTAGTTTGATAGTGTGGTCTTCAAAATTTTATAATGGATTAATGGAATCCTTCAACTTTCATTTGATTAGCTCTTTCTCTTTTTTACATCTATTCATTTTATCGATTTTTAAGATATTATTCAAATATCAAGAGCTAATGGGCTATAAAATACGAACACGAGAGAGCATATTATTAAGCAGGAAAAATTAAGTGTAAAGATCAGATCCAATCCTTATCTGATGGATTAGATCATATTGGATTGAAGTATTTGATGGATTGGATTTAGGGATCCAAATGGACGAATACGGATGCAGATATAGGTGTTACCATATCCTTATCCATTTTAAAATACGGATACGAAAATAGATACATTGCGGATATTGAAAATTGTAAATCATATCCTTATTACGAATACGGATATGGAAACAAATGATCATGATTCAGATGCGGATATTTTACGAACGGAAACAGATTATCCTGCGGATAAGAAATGCCTTCTAACGCTTATATTTAGTAGGATTGTTTGGTAAAGTTGAAACTAATATCTAATTAAATCAAAATTAATAAACTACGAGACATACAAAGAAACTATAGTATTATACTAAGCATGAAAGGAAATAGCGTGATCTATCGGCGATATATCGTTGATAAATCGATATCAAGATAAAAACGATATCGGTACCGATAAGGCATTATATCATCCTTTTCAGGTATTTCCTTCACAAAAGTGTGTCGATATGGACGATATTTCGGCGATATATCATCAAAATATCGTATCGATACGATATCGATATCGATATGGCCTTCGATGATACTAAGTTTAATAATTCTATAATAAATGATTAAATAATATAGAGATGTATATTTTCTTCCCATACTTGAACATGACTCCAGAATCCAGATGCAATATACTACAACTAATCCTATAACATATTTGGAGTATACAAATACAAAAGTTGATGTATGTATATACAATATAAACACATATTCAGCAAGGCAGATATCTATATCTGTATCCATCAAAAAAATATGTAACCATATATGTATCCATATTCTCAAAAATTTTAAAAACAATATCCTTATCCATATCCATATCCGTAAAAAAATAAAATCTCATCTGTATCCATATCGGTATCCGCTAAAATAAAAAATTCATATCCATATTCTCTTAAAAATGGATACGATGATGGTATATCCGTATCCGGTTGCATCACTAATTGGATTGGATTCGAAAAATAAAAATCCGTTACGATTGGATTGGACACGGATTAAGATAAAATTTGATTCAGTCCGATCCACGTGCACCCCTAATTCGAACCACATGGTGGACTCGAATATAGCCGAATCAATGAACATGTATTTCAACAAAAAAAATAGCAAAGCCTTCTCCCACTTTAAGTAGTGGTCGACTACATGGATTTGTACTCAAATCCATGTTGAAAGATCTGACTATTTTTTAGGATGGTTGTTGGCTACCGAGGGATGGGCATGGGCCGGGCTGGGTCGGGCCCTGAAGGGCCCAGTCCCAAGCCCATCTAATTATTTCGGGTCTTGGGTCGGGCCTAGGCCCGCAAATCTTCTTGTTGTTCGGCCCAAGCCCAGGCCCGACCCAAGACTAGACATATCCTGCGAACCTATACAAACATACCTTGAGCTCCTCATGATTAATTGCCACGAATTCCTCCTGACAACACTCAATCCTTTCCTACTTCAAGAAATGTGACTACATGGATAATTTCTAGCCTGAAAAAAACCCTTAGATTGAATATACCATCCTCCTCACATGTAATATAAGACACAAAACATTAACCAACAAAATGGGGAATAATATTATATTACTTATGAAAAAAACATTGTAAAATTGTAAATCAATCTCTTCAATTGTAAAACAATGACGTTCTAGTGACAATACAATGTCAAAATTTCTAAAACCACCATATAATTAAATTTCAGTTGCTATCGAAAAATAAAAAAAAGATTCATCAACAATGATATACCTTAGCAACTAAGCTTGGAGCCTTGGAGGACAATATAACTTGGGGTTTTAGGAATGGGATTTGGGTTTCTCGTGCATGAGGGGTTAGGAGCCTATGGCATCAACTGTGTTTGGCGTGAGGGGAGGGAGCTGGGAGGGGATATATGTCCCTGACTAAGGCCTGTGGGCCACATTTGGGTTGGGTCGTGGGCTCAATCTCAGGCCATACTACGGGCCACCACTCGGGCCTATGTCGGGCCGGGCCTTGGGCCGGGTCGGGTTGGGACATGCCAAACCCGAGCCCGGCCCAAAAAAAATTTAGGCCAATTTTTAGGCCCAGGCCCGGCCCAATGTCCTCTTGGGCTTGGGCTGGGCCGGACTTTTTGGGTCGGGCTTCGGGCTGGGTCGGGCCGGCCCAGCCCAATGCACATCCCTATGGCTACCTAACGCAACCCCTAGAAGGGGGGATTTGAATATCGGTCTTTTGGCTGGTAAGCATACTACTCTACCACCATATCATTGAAGTGGGTACAAACTACAAAGTATTTCAATGTTCGATTTGATTTTTTCAACCTCAGTTGGAAAGCCAAGCTACTATCTAGTGGAGGTTGATTTATGATATTAAGTTCAATGGAAGGTCGAGCTATTACCTAAGGGAAGTCCCTCGGTCTTGTTAAGTTCAATTATTTCATCATTCACATTGTTCAATACATCCATGTTAAAGATGAAACACAACAACAAAGTCTTCTCGCACATTAAGTAGTGATTCCTGCATGGATTCTTTTCCACATTCATATGTATTTTGGATCATTCTCGGACTTAGATCCAATTAATCAAGATCCCTTCAGATAGTCTCCTCCTAACATCCAATTAATCAAGATCCCTTCAGATAGTCTCCTCCTAACACTTCTCGGGTGTTCCTCGCCTTCTCTTAGCCGGCTCAACATGCCGAATCTCGCATCTTCTAAATGGTGCATCAACAAACTTTCTTTGCAAATGATTGAACCACCTTAAGTGGCCCTCTCTCTCTTTCATCTTATTCTCAATCAGGGCTACACCAACTTTCCTTCTGATCACATCATTCTGAATCCGATCTTTTCATGTATGACCACATATCTATTATAGCATTTCCATTTATGTTATTTGTCATTCTCTGCACGTGTCTATATTTAAATCGCCAACATTCATATCCATATAGCATAGCATGTCTCACAACTGCTTTGCAATACTTTTCTTGATTTTCAAAGAATTTTATTATCGCATATAACAATAGAAGCTCCTCTCCACTTTAGACAACTTGCATTTATTCCATGAGTAACATCTCTATCGATTTCCCCATCATCTTTCAAAATAGATCTCAAGTAAAACTTTCTTTTGAATGTTCAAGATGCAAGAAAAGGTAAAAAATGTTTGGATAGGGTGATGTGGATATATGTGGCAGGATATTGGAGACATACTATGACAGATGCTTGTCCTAATGGCAGGAGAAATTAGGTGATGGTAGGATCCCGAACACGTGATGGTAGAATCTTGCATCCGAACATTTTTTTAAAGTAAATGTGTTCGAACATAGGTCTTGTCTTTCTTTTTTCCCATATTATTTGCACTTGCAAAGGACAAAGAGGCGTTGGCAATACACTACCAAATTGGGCTTGGGTTCCACAATTTCGCTTCACTAGTCACTTTGTTGGGGGACATGTTGCCGCCAAACAGAGGGCTGGATGGATGGATCTAGAAATATGGCAATTTTCCGTTTTGAGAGGCATATCGCTCTTTTATGGAGTGCCCTTGGGTCTTGAAAAAGATTATAGATTGATATGGATGATTAGCATCCTATTAAAGGTGATTTCATGCTTGACTGCTAAGGATGTGTTTAGTCACGAAGGTGTTTAAGTGAGGTGTACTATTAGATAAAGCTTGCCCAAAATGTGGTAGCAAATTAGCAATGTTGAGGATCGGGAACACCTTTTCTTCCCATGCCTATGAGTTTCTCATATTTGGGGAATGGTGGGGATAGATTGATGGGTCATCATCAGTTTTGATGAATTTTGGAGAAGCTTTATGTCTGGTGGCAATTGGCAACCACATATACAAGAGGCGAAAATACAGACGTCATCCACGTGCCAGTCTTCTGCTGTTATGCATTCCACGATCAAAGGAACACTACAGTGTTTAAGAATAAGAAATATTATGTCAAAAATGTGGTTGACTGCTAAGCCCATGCACGTGGCGTGGGTCCCCTGCAAAATAAGCATACACCTATTGACTAATCTGGCAGAAATTGTTGCATCCAGCCCTCTCCCTAGAATGCCAACAATAACGAAAATGTGGTTCACTGCTAAGCCCATGCACGTGGTGTGGGTCCCCTGCAAAATAAGCATACACCTATTGACTTAATCTGGCAGAAATTGTTGCATGCAGCCCTCTCCCTAGAATGCCAACAATAACGAAAATGTTAACTAGCCAGCAAGAGCAATCGACATCATATTTTTTTAGGTCAGATTCAAATTGACACATCGCTGGTCTAGAATCAGAAGTGAGCAGGCACGCATACAATGTATAGGAAGTCTTGCAGTAAAAAAATTAAATAATCTGGGAGAAGTAGATAACACTAGGGAGGGGCGAAGATAAGCATCGGTAGATATCTGCCAAAAAATTACTCCCGACAGACAAGGTATCCAGGTGCAAATCACGCATCTTAGCAGGCATTCTTTCAATGATCATAAAGGCAGATATCCTTCAACAGAGAATTATATTAACATCAATTTACTGGGTGTCACCAAGAAAAGATAGGAATCATGTGTTAAAGTGCGTGCATATCTACTCAATGCGATTTGGATCCATCAGCAAACATTGAGGAAATAACGACCCATATATCAGAGTTTGCTCAGTTCATCTATCAAATCGCATAACGATGTAATGTACATACCTCCAACCGCCCGAACCTATCTACAGCTTTGGTTGGATTCTTTTTTCTCCTTTCCCCACTCCCAATAAGACCCAAAAAGTGGTCGACGAGGAAGAACACACATTAGCATGCTTCATCTGGAAATCTATGTCGACATCAGAACAATCACAGGATAGGAATGCTATTGAAAGTTGTAAGTAACGTCATTCATTGTGTCGGCGATCCTCCCTCAATCTATCGTACAATTCCTCCAAATCCCTCCAATCAAACCTCCTCCCATCAAAATCACCCACATTGGACCTCGCTGAGAAGTAGAACAATAGCCACACCACCATGAAGTAAACCTCTGCGACGGACTGCACAATCATGGCGAGCACAGGTCCAATGCCAACTGCCGACATGAGCCTCATCCCGAAGCTCCCGCAGACCATCATCTCGAGTAACTTGATGAACCCCACCTTCCCGATCATGGTGGACATGAGATAGCAACCCTCCTTAACGACCTCCTTGCCGGTCCTGTGGTCGCTCCTGTCCATGAGGGCGACCCAGCAATTAACGGCAAAGACGGCGGACACAGGCATGTCGAGTAAGGTCCATGTGGAGAGGAAGGGCTTGAGAGTGGAGGCATCCGCGACGACAGAAGGGGGGAGGGCAGTGAGGGAGAAGGGGATGAGCTTGAGCTTGAGGAAGAGCTTGAGGAGGGAGAACTGGTCGCTGACGTCGGAGAAAAAGAGGATACAGAGGAATTGGATGAGGGCGTCGCGAAGGGACCAGCGGAGGAAGAGGAGGAGTGGGAGGCGAGACCGAGGCGGGAGCCGACATAGAGGTGGCGGAGGGAGGAGGAGGGGCGGCGGAGTAGGGAGGAGGTGGCGGCGAGGGAGACGACGCCAAAGGCGCAGGAGTAGGAGAGGAGGAAGCCGATGAGGGCGTAGAGATGGGCGACAGTGAAGAGCAAGGCCATGTAGAGGAGGGAGAGGGCATCGCGGCGGTCGAGGTGGGCGGATGCGGTGGTGGGGTGGGAGAGGAGGAGAAGGACGGGGGGAGGGGGATTGGGGAGCTTGAGGCGGAGGGCGGTGAGGTTGGGGGCGGAGGAGAAGAGGACGGAGAGGTTGGTGTGGAGGTGGTGGTGGGGGAGTGGGTGGAGATCGGGGGAGGCGGAGGAGAGGAGTGCTGAGGACGAGGAAGGGTTAGGGTTGTGATGGTGGTTGGCGGCGGTGTGGAGGGAGGAGAGGCGGGAGAGGAGAGGGCGGAGGTGGGGGTCGCGGTCGAGGGCAGAGGAGAGGGAGAGGGTGCCGAGGTGGACTCCCGAGCGGAAGGAGAATAGGAGCGAGGAGAGGAGGAGGAACAGGGGGAGGGACGACGGGGAGAGGAAGATGGCCACTGACGACCGCAGGAGGAGGAGGTCGGACATCGCCGAAGGGGGTGGGTGGGTTGGGTGGGTGGGTGCTCCGGGAGGAGATAAGTCTATTCTCCCTCTTTTCCTTTGTCTCGAGGTAAGTTTCCAAAAAATCATCCTCTAACCTCTTTTTTTTGCTAAGTATAATTTTCACTGATGAAGAATTGGGCAATTACAAGTATACCCCAAACTAGGGAATTGCATACATAGAACCAGATTCAAAATAAAATGAACCAGAACAGACTGCCATCATTAGCCAAAAGCGCTCCGGGCTCCAGGGAGCCAATTACCAAGCATATGTAGATATCAGGTCATAAGGGCATGTATAGCACTATTTCGCGAGACAACGTCGGGCCAGTAGAGAGGGTACCATTAGCCCATCTAGAATTGCGCTCCCTCCAAATCGTCCTAGTGGTAGCAGCAAGTGCAGAACTGATGTGACGGGCTAAGTCCTTTCCCTGTAGAGACTTAGCCCCATCCAGAATCCCAAGCAGAGAGGACGTTGGGGGCAACGGGAGGCTCAGCCTAGAGAGGACAAGTTCCCAGACGTAGGTAGTGAAGCAGCATTGGAAGAAGATGTGGTCTCGAGACTCCAATTCAAGGCCACAAAGATAGCATGTTCTTAGCATCGCGATGCCGTGTCGCTCCAGCCAGTCCAATGTCGGTAGCCGATTCAGAACTGCACGATACAATGTGCAAGAATGTTTAGAGGCAGAGCGCGAACTCCAAACAATGGCCGCCCAAGGAACCTCCGGAGCACGATGACGCACGAGATCCACAGCATCGCGGAAAGTATAGCCTTTAGAGGAGTGGATCTAGGAACAACCGCTTGGGGTGGAGGAGATGGTGCTACGGATGTTGTCACGCCCGGCGAGAATAGCGCGCCAGACCGGAGAGGCATTGGAGACCGGTTCGACCTCCCAGAACGTAGCTGAATGGAGGTATTTGCACCTCATAAAGTTGGCCCAGATCGACTGGTTAACGGTAAGCACCTACCAAGACCATGCCACAAATCTTGTAACCTCTTGGTTGCATAAATTGTGTTGATGAGATGGGAAAATATAGTTTGAAAGATGATAGAGAGATCATCGTGATAAACGTATCACTTGTGATTTTGGCCTAAGAGTATGTCATAAAATTAAGAAAATTGAAGAAAGCGTGTTCAAATGTCCAAAATTTATATTTAATATTAATATAATCAAAAGCATAGAAACATATGTTAAAAAATTTATGATCAAAAATATTTTTTATTTGTTTATATTTTTAAGTTGTCATAACTATATATAACATTTTAGGATATTTTATGTGCATAATCTGTGTCATATTATGTGTTTAACATAAAAAGATAACAGACATGTCTTTTATATAAATTAAAGATTTAGAAGGGTATGTGAGGTATATGTGTAATTATATTGGACACAAATATATTTATGCAATGTCTAAAAATTTATTGAGAAATTCATGTGATAATCCAAAACTTTATTCATCGTATGAATATCGAAGATGAAGTTTGGGTGCATAAATATAAACATATATATCTTGTAGATATTGAAATTGAAAATCATATATTTAAATGTCTTGTTACACTTAAATTCAGGAGAAAGATTTTTGTAAATTTGAATTAATAACTAATAAAATTAGAACTCATAAAGTAGAAATACAATAAGATATAAAGATAATAGAGTAATATGCTAAAATCAAATAACTTGTATAATAGATAGTTAAATAGTATTATAAGAAAGTGTCCCAGTCTGAGGAGATAACATAGTCTTTTTTGCCAGAATGGTTCTCGATCTCTCCTAAAATGGGATTTTGCCTGAACAGTGGGTGTCGAGGGTGTCCTATGGACGGAAGGAATTCTTTTGCCTATATTTATTTTCAAGCCCGAAGACTATCTAATCGGCTTACGAATACGCACGACAGAGCAAGAATTTATACCTTGTATGTCTAACCTGAGTTCCTAACACTTCGCTTCTTTATTTATTTTAGCCTGGTCGAATCATTGTCGGTGCTTTTAGGAGTCCTAGGCATGACAAATTCAAACTAATAAAGAAATCAAATAAGAGAATCCTAGCATTCGACTGAGGCCCAATATATATAGAGAGAGAGAGGAAAGGGAGCCTACTTTGTGAAGTAGGTAAGGTTACCTACTTCACATCCATTTTTAGAATTTTTTTATTTTTTTTTGAAAAATACCATCGTGGATTTTTGTAACTATACCCTCTAATTTGTCATTCAAATTTCGTCAGAAACAGAGACTCCTACGGCCACCATCCAGAACAAGTATTTTTAATGGTCTTAGATTTGCTGTAAATTACATGTTATGTATGGAGGTCATAGGAGTCTCTGTTTCTGACGAAATTTGAGTGACATATTAGAGGGATATAGTTATGAAAATCCCCAGAAGCATTTTTCAAAAAAAATAAAAAATACTAAAAATAGATGTGAAGTAGGTAAGGTTACCTACTTCACAAAGTAGGCTCCCTTTCCTCATATATATATATATATATATGTTTGAAAATGACTCCAAAATGCAATATATTATACCTAAACATTTAACATAGTTAGATATATGTCTCCACGTACAATGATATGTCTATAAAATGTATAGATTCAGTGATATTGATATTTGTATCGACCAAAAAAGTTTAATTATATATGTGTTTATCCTCAAAAAATAATAAAATACAATATCTATATATGTATATGTATCCGTCAAAAACTAAAAAACTATATCCTTATCTCTATCCTCTAAGATTAAAAAATGTATCCATATTCGATTGCATCCATTTTTATTCTTTTAAGATCGATACGACAATTGACATTTTATGGTATATCCTTATTTGATTGAATCCTTATTTACATATATTTTTGTAACTTTCTATGAATAAAAATTCAATTCTTTGTAGCACTCTAAAAATAAAATACATAATATATTTAAAATCTAGAATTAGATTTCAACCTCATGTATCAAGGATAAAAAAACACAACACATTGCCACCATGACATAATTGATCAATATTGGATAAACCAATAGTTAATATAATTTTATATGCATTGTGCACGTACCAAGTGCTTTTTATATAGTAAAATTTGTATAGATTTTTAAAAATATTATTGATATTTATTTTCGAGGAAATTTTTTCTAATATCAGTAAATGATTTGTAAGAGTTGTTAAAAAATATTACCTCTTTCTACAGTGAAACTAATATTAAAATTGTATTGATAAGAAAACTATTAGAGGTGGTAAATTGAGGTGGCAACTGATAACGAGGGGTTTTGTGAGCGGTTAAGAATGAAGAATAGAGTTGTCGGTTGTAGAGAACCACTCAAAACAAAACTCTAGTTGATTAAACAAAAATTGATAAAAATAAGAGAGAGAGAGAGAGAGAAATGAATAGAATAAGAAGGTCTCTCTCCTATTTTTATCTACACTAATTATTAATCAGGTAAGTGTTTCTGGATCGAACTCGAGGAGCAGAATAACTATACTCGGGTTTTGAGAAAAAGATAACATTTCTGTGATTTTTAATTTCTTTTCGAAGAACGGAAAAACTCTTTTATTGGTTTTAATTTTTGAAGTTTTTATTTGATTTTTACTTTTCAATTTTTATTTATTTTTCGAAAGGGATAATTTTCAAATAAATTTATCTACAAAATAATAGGTGGAAAATAGGATATGTAGGTGATACTATATAGTAGAGAAAAAAACCTCGAGTAGCGGGCTCGAAAAAGAGAAGAAAATCAAAACAAAATGAATCAATAATCGAGAAAGAAAACTCATGAAGAAAACTTTGGAAAATAGAACAAAATTGAAAAGAAATATCATGATAATGGAATAATAGATCCAATGTCCTCAATGTAGTCCAAAGTCAAAGAAATAACGTGTAAACAAATACTGCTAAAAAAGATAAGTGCTTTCTTTTAAATAGGTCCCTGGTCAGGGACCTATTTGCAAGAAAAATGCTGGAATTTGCAAATAGGTCCATGCGTGGGGACTCTTTGGAATTAAGAAAAACTTCTGGAGTGCTTCTGGATACTGAATTCTGCAGTGGCTACTTTTGAAAATTTTCCACCGATTCACACGAACGATTGCAATTAAAAGATGAGGGGTGATCTGGTGCGTATGTTCTGGACACGCATCATGCGCTTGTAGCTCATGTTCTTCAACTCGTTCTTCCCCTTTTCTGGATCAGGAGACGATGCCTTCCAGTAATCATTGTGCTCCAGCGATGATTGGGTGACTATAGGGCCAGGAAGAGGTCGCCTACCTCCTCCAAGCTCCCCTGCTGATGATTACATTATATATGGGTATAACATGCTTAATTTATGTGAAATACAATATTAATCTTTGATGTGTAAACTCTAAATTCACACAAGTTACATCTTACACACATAGCAGATAAAATCCTCATAAAATCAACAAATCAACTGAAGAAAAATGTTCTCACAAATCTCTATGTACACTTAAAGATCATCTTCTAAACTAAGATCAAGTATCATTTATAAAATTCCGATTTGTTGTTATCAGAGAGAATGAAGAATTATTGGGTATGCTTATAATATAAAACATCCAACACATTTCACTTCACCTTTTTGTTGGAAAGAAATGGGGAAGGGTGAGAGTGAAAAATTCCCACTCATTAAATGTCATACGTGCATGTGTACCACATTTATTCATTCTCTCTTTCTCTCTCTCATTCCCCATCGACCATATCCTTCCCATACATGAGAGTCTTTATTGTTTTTGTCTTACATGAAGTTATTGTTTTTGTCATACATGCATGTAACTTTTCACTTCACTTTGAAAAGATGCATATGACTAATATAAATTAAGACCATCCCCCATGCAAATGAAAGAATACAAGGCTCTTCATGTTGAAGAGATGCATATGACCTTTATAAAATGACCCCATGCAAATACAAGGCTCCTCTCCTCTTACGCACCCCTCTCCCTCTCGTTTCTCTCTCTCTCTCTCTCTCTCTCTCTCATTTTCTCATGCAGGTATAGAAGTAGCGCACGGCCAACGACCCTCTCCCCTCGCGCACTCCCTCCTCCTTGCGGTGCTCCAACAACCAATCCTCCTCTCCGTACGACCAGCAACTCCAGTCGTGCTGCTGCGACACATCTCCTCCTCGATGGCCTCCTTCTGCACTCCTGTGCGTGATCACCAACTCCAGCCACTCTGTTGCGACGCATTTCCTCCTCGGCGACCTTCTCTCCTCGGCTCCATACTCGTGTGTGCGATCAGCTCACGCATCTTCCCGCACACTCCCGTCTCTGCCATCATCGTCGCCTTCACTCTGGAATCAAATAGAGAAGCATTTCTTTCCCATCTTATTTGTCGCTTGTATTTTTTATACCGTAGTTAATTTATTTAAGTTGAATTTGCAAGAACAACTTTTATTGTGTAAGCTATTCTCAACTCCATTTTTCTTGAAAATATATGCAATGCAAGTTTTATATTTCATCATTCTCTCTTGAAAGCTTCCAAGTAAATCTCATCTTCCTATATTAAATTGTGAATCAACCCCCGCTTCCTTACTTAGTTGCATTCATACCATCATTTGCTTATTCTAAGTTCTAGGAAGTATTCTCACCGTAGATCACATTCTGTTATAAGTTTTCTTTTATCACGGTAGATTTAAAATTTGAATCAAGTTTTAAAGAAGAAAAAAAAGAGCGAGTTTGCTTAGTCCCTACGGATACGTACCTCTACTTGCACTATATAACTCATATTTTTCCAATATGCTTGTAGTTGTAATCTTATTTGTTTGATTTCGTTTTACGTGGAACAACAACGACGTGGTAAAATCAACTTTTAAAATTGCGTAAAATCGCATCAACATTTTGGCGTCGTTGCCGGAGACTAGGCAACATTTTCATTTTCAACTATCTAATCCGTGCATTTTTTTGTTGTTTTGCAGGTACTTAGGCTTCAAAAAGAAAAAAATACTTGTCTTTTCATGCATTTTATTCTAGCAAGCTTGTAATTTGGTAGAAATTTTTTTTTGTAATCTTAATTTCCCCCCTCCCTTCTCGGAAAAGCTCGCCATCAGCATGACAAAACATTACGGATTAGCGCCAGAAGTGCAGGCACTGTGAGCTCCCCTTTCTCTTAGGCATCTTAGGCTTTTTAAAAAAAATTCTGCATTTGTTTGTGCTCCGAACTTAAATCAAAAAAATAAAAAATACTTCTTCTTTGCATCATCTTTGTGGTCTTCTCCCTCTGCTCACCTAAAATAAGATCACCAAAATGTACTTTATCACGCTAAAAAGATAAGCTTGAAAGGCCACCGCAGTGGCCCGAGCAGAAAGCGGGTAAAATTCTGTATGCTTGTTTTGATGCACATGTATGACACAAAAATCACGAGCACATAGTACCCTTGGATAGAGACAAAAATCCATGGTGCTACGTGGGATTGTAGAGAGAAATCGCAACTCCTCGACACGTTGGGCACAGGTTCTTGTGGGAAGAAGCAGATCCTCGATCTGAGTACCGCACCCTGGATCCCCCAACCGGATTAGGACATCGATTTCTCACAATCTTCCACACTCACCTCACCTTTAAGGACTCTAATTTCTTTGAAAACTTCGGTTGAATCACTAAACTAAAATTGAAAACATAACCGCTCCCACGGTAATTTTTGTGTGAGTTGGTGAATCAACAACTTATCTGGTGTTTGTGTTGTGTATGCTAGGTCGTAGGTCTCTGAAAAATCCATTACAACAACCTCTAGATTACGACCCAGTTTATAAATCAAAATCCAACCCATCTCCTTCAACTGAGAAACTTGAGAATTCACCTGACATGGGAGAAGAAAGACCAAACCCTATGGATCTCATCCTGCATCAACTGCAATTATTGAGAGATGAAAATGCGACGATCCGCCAGACCATAGCACCTCTCATCCGACCACCACCCATAAGCACACATTACAACCCGGCTGTAGAAGACTTAGTTCACTAGGTCCAAATCCCGCCTGAAGTAGGAGACTTCGAAATAAAGCCCGCATCCCTCTCCTTAATCCCAAAGTACTATGGGAATGACTCTGAAGATCCCTTCCTCTACATCCAAGATTTCCGATCTGCTTGTAACACAATGAGTGTCCCTGGGGTAGACAAAGAATACATCTACATGAAAGCCTTCACCTACTCACTCAAAGACAAAGTACTTCAATGGCTTCGGAATTACGGAACCCCTCTCACTTCATGGGACGCCTTAAAGGAAGCCTTCATTAAGAAATATTTTCCCATAGGAAAAACCAATGCCATGAGACAAGCCATTTCATCTTTGACTCAGAAAAACAGAGCCAATTCATGAAGCCTGGGAACGGTTTAAGGAACTTCAAAGAAAATACCCTCATCATGCCATCCCCAAATGGAAGTTAGTTCAGATATTTTATGAGGCATAGATACATCATTTAAGAGAGTGATTGATGGCTCCTGCGATGGAAACTACATCAGCCGTGATGAGCATTTCATTTGGACTTTGTTTGAAAATATGGCTGACAATTCGGTGAATAGTTCCTCAATTGAACAATACATTGGGAACACGAGGACAGTCAATATCATTGACCATGAGAGATCTAGCAATGAGAATCTTGACAAATGGGAAACCCTCTCGAAACAAATGAACCTCATGACTCAAGCCATAGAAAAATTGGCCATGAATAATCCCACCAGCCATGAAGTTGACCACACCACATTCACCGATAATCAAGATATAAATCCTGGGACTGTGAATTGGGTGCAGAGAAATCAAGGAGGAGCATATTCAAATAACCACAACACATGGAGAGAACAATCAAATTCTGGGTGGAATGGACAAAACCACTATCATTTCCAGAATCACACCCAACCCAGACAACCGATAGCACAGCCCGTAGCCCAACCCTCCACCACTGCAGTTAACTTCGATGCCTTGGGTCAAGCATACAACAACTGGCTATAGCACAACAACAGACCACTGAAGCTCAACAAAAAACCAACTCTGAGAATGCCCGGCAGTTTGCTGAGATCAGATCATATATCCCAGCCTTGTCACCTCAACCTCTACCCAATCCCAACACCAATAAGGCTAGTTCATCTGGAGTACTTCAAACTCCACCACCTGCTGGATCTTTCACCTCACCATCTGGTTTCCAAAACCAGAATCAAGGATTTTTTACATCTTCTAGGACAAATCAAGGGAACACACAACAAGCACCTAGAAATCAAGTTAATTTCAAAATCCCACCCCGTCCAAACCAATCTGCTAATGTTGTCACTCTGAGAAATGAGAAAACCACTTCTGCCTACACCAGACCGCTAGCTTCAGAGGATCAAATTGAAATAGAGGAGGAGATTGATGATGAAGAGAAGCTAACTGAGACAACCATGCCCGTTCCTACCTCCCCATCCATAACTATCCCCTTTCCCGGAGCTCTTCACCGAAGAAAATCTCGATTATCCACCATCGATCCAGAATTAGAAAAATTATTCTCGGACATTGTCATTGAAATCCCGCTCCTAAAAGCTCATGAACAAGTTCCAGCCTTCTCCCGCTTCTTAAAAGAAAAATGCACACCAAAAAGGAAATCAAGAGAAAAGAAAAAGAAAAACCAAGAAGAAAAGTATGTGCTTCCCCAAGCCACATCAAATGCCATTTCCCAATTCCTGCCCACCAAGAAAAAAGATCTAGGTGCACCCTTGGTTAAATGCATGATTGATGAATTGACCTTCGAGCGCACTCTATTAGATAATGGCGCCTCAATCAATCTTCTCCCTACCACCATCCTAGAGCACTTTGACTTAGGGAAACTGGAACATGTTTCAATGATTTTACAAATGGTTGATTGCACGGTGAAAAGACCAATAGGACTTCTTGAAGATGTTATAGTCACAGTACAAGGATATAAATTTTCTGTGGATTTTGTTGTTATGGATATGGATTCCCCCAACACACTGAGTGAAACACCTATTATACTGGGAAGACCATTTTTGGCCACTGCTAAAGCACATTTTAATTATGAGGATGGAAGAGTTGAATTTAAAATCAATGGCCAAGTCATTCCTATTGATCTTGTCACCCCTACCCCCACTGAATCTGAGACCGAAGACTGTGGTTGGATAGAAAGATGTGTTGTTCTCAACATTCAAAAAGACTTTGCCCCCATCCATCTCACCAAAGATCCTTTAGAGGTTAGCCTGAACAACTCTAGATCCACTTACAAAAACACTTCTCATGAAATTGCCATATACAATCTGAATCTCGTACTAGAAGCTCCACCATGCCCTCTCACCGGACAAGAAATTGATGAGCTTGATAATGCGTGGGACACATTAGACTCTGAACTCGCATTGAATTCAACCATGATCATGCCCATGATGGAACCACCATTTGAGACCATTTCTGTAATAGATTCAGGAAACACTACAACTTTGACTCCACCGACAACCATTGTTGAATTGAAACCACTACCCAAAGATCTGAAGTATGCTTTCTTGGATGATGCACACACTCTACCAGTCATTATCAATGCCAACCTAAATCATATGCAAGAGAGCCAACTAATGGAGGTTTTGAAAAAGAATTCTCGGGCCATTGGATGGAAGATTACGGATCTAAAAGGAATAAGACCAACATTCTATACACATCACATATATCTGGAAAATGATAGCAAACCATCTCGAGAAATGCAAAGGCAGTTGAATCCCAATCTATGAGAGGTTGTGAAGAATGAGATCTATAAATGGGCAAGTGTGGGTATCATTTATCCTATTTTTGATAGCCCCTGGGTCAGTCCTCTCCAAGTTGTTCCCAAGAAAGGTGGATTAACAATTGTCAAAAATGAGAAAGGAGAGGAGATACCCACCAGAGTAGACACATCTTGGAGAGTCTGTGTCGATTATAGAAAACTCAACAATGCTTCCCGAAAAGATCATTTCCCATTGCCATTCATTGACCAAATCATTAAGAAGCTAGCTGGAAAAGATTTTTTCTGCTTTCTGGATGGATATTCAGATTATAACCAAGTGGCCATAGCACCAGAGGATCAAGACAAAACCACTTTCACTTATCCATTTGGAACATATGCCTTTCGCCGCATGCCTTTCGGACTATGTAATGCCCCAGCAACATTTCAAAGATGCATGATGGGAATTTTCACTGATATGATCAACGATTTTATGGAAGTATTTATGGATGATTTCTCTATTTTTGGAGACTCTTTCGAGGAAACACTCGGATTTTTAGATCGGGTCCTCCAGAAATGCATTGAAGTGAATCTGATATTATCTTGGGAGAAATCACATTTTATGGTAAAACAAGGGATTGTGTTAGGACATGTTGTGTCAAAGAAAGGGATGGAGGTGGATCCATTAAAAATTGAGACAGACACCCATTTAGGTCCACCGGTGAACATAAAAGGTGTTCGGTCCTTCCTAGGTCATGTCGGCTTTTACCGCCGCTTCATCAAGGACTTTTCAAAAATTTCCCGCCCTCTCACCAAATTATTGGAAAAAGATAAAGACTTCACTTTCACCGAGGAAGCATTTGAATCTTTCAAAACCCTGAAGAAAATCATCACTGAAGCACCCATACTACAACCCCCTGATTGGAACTGTGAATTTGAGATCATGTGTGATGCGTCTGATTATGTTGTGGGGGCAGTATTGGGTCAAAGGAAGGATGGGAAACCTTATGCCATTCACTATGCCAGTAAAACTCTGGATGATGCTCAAAAGAACTACACTGTGACTGAGAAAGAACTTTTGGTTGTGGTGTTTTTCTTAGAGAAATTTCGATCTTACATCCTAGGATCCCACATCACCATCTACAGAGACCACTCTGCTTTGAAATATCTCTTCACAAAGACTGATGCTAAGTCTAGACTCATTAGGTGGGTATTACTGCTCCAAGAATTTGATTTGGAGATTCGAGATAAAGCCGGAGCAAAGAATGTCGTGGCCGATCATCTTTCAAGACTCCCTTCCTCAAACACAGACACAATCTCAATTTCTGATAATTTTCCAGACGAAAGTATCATGTCTGTTTCTCAAGTCCCTTGGTATGCAGACATCGTCAATTACATCGTCACCTCCACATTTCCTGATGACTGGCCAAAACATAAGAAAGACAAAATTAAAGGCCAAGCCCGATACTATCACTGGAAAGACCCTTTGCTCTTCAAAGAGGGTACTGATTTGATATGGAGACGATGTATCCCCGAATCTGAAGTCAACGATGTCCTAACTCACTGCCACACTTCTGGGTATGGGGGACACCACTCAGGGAAGCGCACAACCGCTAAAGTCTTACAATGTGGTTTCTTTTGGCCTACACTCTTTAAGGATGCCCATCATTTTGCTAAATCTTGTCCTGCCTGTCAGACTAATGGAACAATGACCCACCGTAACATGATGCCCCTCCAACCCGTACATATAGTTGAGATCTTTGATACTTGGGAAATAGACTTCATGGGACCTTTCACCACCTCACAAGGCTATCAGCACATCCTACTCGATGTTGACTATGTGTCCTGTTGGGTTGAAGCCATTCCCACTCGCGCTGCTGATAGCGCCGCTGTTGTTAAATTCCTGAACAATCTCTTCTCCCGATTCGGATTACCCAAGGTAGTCATTAGTGATGGTGGAACCCATTTTTTGAATGCTTCAGTCAAGAACTTACTAAAGAAGAATGAGGTCGAACACCGGGTCTCAACTGCCTATCACCCACAGACCAATGGAATGGCCGAGCTGTCAAACCGGGAGATCAAGACCATCCTCCAGAAAATTGTTCACTCTGATCGTAAAGACTGGTCTCAACACTTACCTTATGCTCTTTAGGCCTACCGCACAGCCTTCCGTACACCCTTAGGAATGAGCTCATATAGGTTGGTCTATGGAAAGCCTTGCCATCTACCTGTAGAGATCCACCACAAGTCACTCTGGGCGATCAAGAAATGCCATTTGGATTATGATGAGGCTGGAAAGAAAAGACTATTGGATTTATCTGAACTAGAAGAATTGAGATCATAAGCATATGACAACAACCTGGTGTATAAGGAGAAAATCAAAATATGGCATGATGCGAACATTTCGAGGAAAACATTTCAAGAGAAACAAAAAGTGTGGCTTTTCGATGCAAAACTGAAACCGCTTCCAGGAAAACTGAGATCGAAATGGAAAGGACCATACATTGTAACCAAAGTCTTTAATAATGGTGCAATAGAAATCTGTGACCCACACACACAAAAGCCACTTTTAAAGTCAATGGTCAAAGACTGAAACCTGTTGTTGAACCATCTGGTCCTATGCCTGTCTGCACAACATACCTTCTGCAGGAAAAATGAACTACAAATATCGCCAAGCTGAGGCGTTAAATCATGCACTTTCGTGAGCCTCTCCTCACAGGTATCTTTTCTTCTTACGGCTAGCATGTTTATTTTCACTGTACTGCATTAGATAAGTATGGGGGTACCCCTCCACACTGCATTAAAAAAAAAGAAAATACTTTTCACTCACTCCTTCTTTTGGTCTTCCTATTACACCTTGTCCTCACCATGGAGACTTGGTCTGTGATAAGTATGGGGGGGTGTCTACATAGTTTTCAAAATTGCATACTTTTCAAAACAATTAAAAAAATCTTCAAAAATTTTGCAAAAATTCCCCTAAAAAATTTTTATTTTCAAGAAAACCACCAAAAATACGTCCTTCCTAGTTTTATCCTATCTTTTGAGATCAGCTCTTCATTGCATAGATCATAGATTGAGGTTGAGTTGACCCTAATCCACTTAACTTCATCAGAATTTCACTAGGCATGAGTTTTTAAGCTTTCTTCAGGTCCATATGGACTTTATTCTCTCAGTTCCACTAACTCTACTGGTGAATGAACTTCTGTATCTAACTAGATCATCTGAGCAACTAGTAGCACTCTTAAACTCTTCAGTGGATATTAAACAACTGCACATTGCACTTAGCTTGATTGAGTTGAGTTTACGAGATACAATTACAATCTAGTTGAGGTAAGGAATTGTCCTCTTGGTTGTGCCAATGCCTGAACCTTATCTATAGCCAGTGAAGGAACTTGACTTAGGGGCAACATGATCTCTCTAGTCTAGGTATGTCAGCAAATAAGCCAGTATCGTGCCTCCAAAGTCAATATTAAGCTGATACTACCTTTGATGCCAAACCCAAGACAAAAACACCACAAAAGGCATATCACAATACAAATGCCAAAAAAAACCACCAAAACATGCAAAGATACGCAAAGCAAAAGCAATGAAAGAAGACCACCGAATAACCCTTCTCCACCAAAAAGCTGTGGTAGCAGCCCAATGATGCTACCTAAATTCTTAAAAGAGGCCCAAAGAGGCCCAGGGTTATGCTCTGCAAAAAGAAAAAATGAGAGCAACGGACCAAATCGGTCTACGGAAAACCCCGAAAATTAAAGTCCCATTCTCCAAGAATTATGACCTACTTTTTATGCTGACATACTTGGGTGAAAAGAGAATATGCCTGAATTCGGGTGAGGACTGAGGTTATATGTGTAGGGAATCATTCGGTACCTCGATAGATTGTGTTGTTAGCTCGTTCTCTTGACTCATGAAAGCTAAAACTATCACTAACACTGTTTATATCCACTCAAGGTCAAAGAGAATACTTATTTCTTAGGGATGAGCTGACCTGATCGGCCTTCTGAAACCATTTCTGATTTTGTTGGAACTGAGAGCTGTTGAAACTACAAAACTCGAGTCAAGTCGACGATTCGAACAAATCATTAATCCATGGGTCAACTCTACTGAAGTCCGTGTATTTGTGTGGTCATGAACTGAAAACTCGAAGACTTTGTGGGTATGTTTGCTGCAAACCCTCACCAAATCCATCTTGGCTATTCTCCTTATCCTTCATTATTACTTATCTTATTTTTGCTCGGGACTAGCAAAACTTAAGTATGGGGGTGTGATGATTACATTATATATGGGTATAACATGCTTAATATATGTGAAATACAATATTAATCTTTGATGTGTAAACTCCAAATTCACACAAGTTGCATCCTACACACATAGCAGATAAAATCCTCATAAAATCAATAAATCAGCTGAAGAAAAATATTCTCACAAATCTCTATGTACACTTAAAGATCATCTTCTAAACTTAGATCAAGTATCATTTATAAAATTCCGATTTGTTGTTATCAGAGAGAATGAAGAATTATTGGGTATGCTTATAACATAAAACATCCAACACATTTCACTTCACCTTTTTGTTGGAAAGAAATGGGGAAGGGTGAGAGTGAAAAATTCTCACTCATTAAATGTCATACATGCATGTGTACCACCTTTATTCATTCTCTCTTCCTCTCTCCCATTCCCCACAATTTGTAGCCGACCACATCCTTCCCATGCATGAGAGTCTTTATTGTTTTTATCTTACATGAAGTTATTAATTTTGTCATACATATATATGAGTTTTCACTTCACTTTGAAAAGGTGCATATGACTAATATAAATTAAGACCATCCCCCATGCAAATGAAAGAATCGGGCCATGTTAATTCCTCTCTTTTCCCCATGCATGAATGAAATTAAATATTTTTGTCTTTACATGCATGTGACTCTTCATGTTGAAGAGATGCATAGGACCTTTATAAAATGACCCCACGCAAATACAAGGCTCCTCTCCTCTTAGGCACCCCTCTCCCTCTCGTTTCTCTCTCTCTCTCTCTCTCTCTCTCTCTCTCTCGTTTTCTCATGCAGGTATAGAAGTAGTGCACGGCCAATGACCCTCTCCCCTCGCGCACTCCCTCCTCCTCGCGGTGCTCCAACAGCCAGTCCTCCTCTCCGCATGGTCAGCAACTCCAGTCGTGCTGCTGCGATGCATCTCCTCCTCGACGGCCTCCTTCTGCACTCCTGTGCGTGATCACCAACTCCAGTCACTCTGCTGCGATGCATTTCCTCTTCGACGACCTTCTCTCCTCGGCTCCATACTCGTGTGTGCGATCAACCCACGCATCTTCCCGCACACTCCCATCTCTGCCATCATCGTCACCTTCGCTCTGGAATCAAATAGAGAAGCATTTCTTTTTCATCTTATTTGTCGCTTGTATTTTTTCTACCGTAGTTAATTTGTTTAAGTTGAATTTGCAAGAACAAGTTTTATTGTGTAAGCTATTCTCAACTCCATTTTTCTTGAAAATATATGCAATGCAAGTTTTATATTTCATCATTCTCTCTTGAAAGCTTCCAAGTAAATCTCATCTTCCCATATTAAATTGCGAATCAACCCCCACTTGCTTACTTAATTGCACTCATACCATCATTTGCTTATTCTAAGTTCTAGGAAGTATTCTCACCGTAGATAGCATTCTGTTATAAGTTTTCTTTCATCACAATAGATTTAAAATTTGAATCAAGTTTTAAAGAAGAACAAAAAGAGCGAGTTTGCTTAGTCCCTGCGGATACGAACCTCTACTTGCACTTTATAACTCATATTTTCCCAACATGCTTGTAGTTGTAATCTTATTTGTTTGATTTAGTTTTACGTGGAACAACAACGGGTAAAACCAATTTTTTAAACCGCGTAAAATCGCATCAACACCTGCGGAGATGAATAGTCGGAGAAGGGCATCATCACCTTGAACGTCAACTAGGGTGTCACACCCTAGTTCTGTAAACTTATCTGATGCATAATCGATGATGTGTGATACTTCTATATGCTTCAGATGTGATTAGGCTACAGAATCTTGTGAATACCTGTAATAGAGATAATATTTGCTTGATTCACATGGGAATCAATCCAAGAATTAAGGAGAATCGCATGATCAACTTTTATTCCAAAATAGGTGATATAGAATACGAAAGTGGAATGAATTGGTGACGGGTTGATTGGGGATTAGAATATGTAACTAGATATGGTGATTATGGATAGCTAAGTTCATGATTAGCTACTCTAATCGTGGCACATGGATCGATGAAATCAGAGAATTGATGAAGGTATTCACCTGGGAGTTGAATTTGTATGAACTTCAAGTCTTCGCTCAACGGGCGATGGTCCTGGAGCTCTACACCGATGATGGTGGCGATGCAAGGTCGGAGGAGGCCTTGGAACCCTCCTTTGATTATCCCTCTTCCACGTGGAGCTCACCTCAGGCTTTGTCACAACCATAAAGAGGCGAAGAATGGAGATGAAAGTGGTGGTTCACTCAGGTGATTTTGGTTCTAGGAGTGGCTAGTTAGAATGGGTGAAGTTTAGGTTGGTTTATAAAATGATCAGAAGGAGTTGAGTAGTGATCCAAAGACTGGCATGAAGGATGATAATTAAGTATAAATGACAGTGTGTTTAGATCAAGTAAAGATGGTAAGGATCGATTGGAAGAAATAGGTGAAGTTAGGACATTAGAATAGAGTCTAAAAAACTTCTTGAGGTAGAAGATGGCTCCAGGTGCTGACACGTGTCAGCACCTGGTAGGTTGATGTGTATAAAATTCAAATTAAATATTAAATAATGTTATTTAAAATAAGTATAAAATGAAAAGTATAAATAATTTAATTGTCTAAATTATAAAATAATTTATTTTGATAAATAAAAAATATATAATGAAATATAAATATTGTATTAATAAATATGTATAAATAATACTTGATAAATAAATGTTGTATTCTTAATTTAATAAATTAATAAATAACATACTAATTTTATATTTTATTAATTATTAGAATAATATATATTAGTTGTATGAATATTACCAAATTTTAATAAATTAGTTTAAATATAGAAATAAATACAAGTGTATACTCTATAGTTTAAATTCATCTATAAATTAGGGTTTTTATTTATTTAAAATATTAAATGGCATAAAAAATCTGAAATAATTTATCGTCAAAAACAAGACCAAGAAAATCATTAAAAATTATAAAATCATAAAAACTATAAATAATGTGTTTTGAAGAAAGTAGATAGCCCAGAAACCAAGTTGTTATTAGGTCCCAAAATCGACTTTTTGCAAATAGACTCCGATTTTAGTGAAATCACCTTCATTAATTGGAGAATATATTTTATGATCTTTAAAGGTGAGTGGAGTGAAATTGGAGTTCGTATGAGAAAGTTGTGATGTTTAGAAGTTGAGAAATTCACATTTCGAAAGTTAGATTTCTTGGCATATACAAGATAATATTTTTAAATTATTTTATATTTTTCTATAAATTTTTAGAAATAAATAGGAAAGGATTTTGGTGAAAAATATATACATACAAATTAATTAAAAATCTTTGAAGTTTTGATAAATATGGGATAAATAATGAATAATGTATGGAGTGTATGATTAATTCTTTTAATGGTTTTCTTCCCTTATCTCCTCCTACTTATTTGTTTGTTGACCAATCCATGCTGACTTGGTCTCGGAGGTTAGATTATATAAATATATCTATCATCTATATTTATATTGTATAAGCCATATTTTACATATATACATATTTACAATCTGTCCTCTTTTATTTCTTTATTTTTATTCTTTTATTTATTTACATTTTTTGATGCATAAAAGCGTGTTTTTATTCATGAGTGTAGTCTTGGTAAAATATAGGAATTAATGGATATTTATATGTATTTGCTAAGGGTTTGCAGATAGAATGTTAATGAATCGTGGATTCATCAACCACCTATATTTAAACTTTACTTGTCCCTTAGCAAACACTTATTTGAAAAATAAGATAAAAACAAAGAAAGTTAGAATGAATTTGTTTTCCTAAACCAATTCATGAGAACAAATAAAGGACAAAGCTTGGTCGGGCCTAAAATAAGTATTTTATTAGAACCTTAACTTGGATTAGGAATTTAATCTCAACGGTCCTCAAGTTCCACAAATCCTTATTTAGGTTCATCTCAATAGCTAGCTCAGATCCACTTATCCATATCGCTAACTCTATTAATCCTTGAATTCAATTTGTACTGCGTGTGAATTGTGTTAGCTCTTCCTTCTTAAAGAAGCAAATAAATCACCCATCCCAATAATACACTCCCATTGGTTCCTCATCCAGATACTCTTTCCTCAAGGACGGGTTATTCCCTTCTAAGGTCAAGTCGTGATGTGTCCACTATCAAATAGAGAGAGAATGTAGAAGAATGAGAAAAGAATTGGAATGTGACCAATGTAGTCACATCTCCTTGTGAATCCCAATCAGTGTAGGTAAGTCTCCACAAATATGTGCATGCTTTTTGGAAGCTTGGACCATTGTGTTCATATCTAGTATTTGGTGGCTTCTCTTTGGATTGTCTTTGTAATGTTGCTTGCACTACATCAATCATCTTGTGCTTGGACGGATATAGCATCTTTTCATTCCGTCTATTTTTTGAAGTCTTGGAAAAATTGTGCCAGCAGATCCTTCACTCATTTGAAGCATTATTCAACCCCAGATCTCCCGTCTTTAGACGTCTGCGCTACTAGACAAGGATGAAAATGCACCACTAAAATGAACTGCCCTTCACAACCTCGTGCAAGTCGAGCTAAGTGCAAAGTGCATGTATCCAAAATTGGTTCATTGATGAAGAGTTAAACGGATGACACCAAGAGTTATACTTAGGCAAATTTAAGTTGACTTCCCAAACATGGTCTCACGGAACTTAAAGATTTAAGTCAATAACCTGAAGAGCCTAAATTCCAGTTCCTAACTAGTATGCTTACAATGAAAGTTAAAGACCATAATAAAGCTCAATCCTTTAGACTATTCCCAATCTTTAGTTCGAGAAATCTAACTTATTTTGAAAAGTGCTAATGCAAATGCAACCATGTTTTTGTGAAGTACATTCTCTGAATTTTACTCATTTTATGGATTTTACATATTTTGTAATTTTTATGAATTTAGGACTTTGAATTTTTTTATGGATTTTCAGTTTTTATAAACATATATGTACACGACTTTTACAAGATAAATCACCCATATTTTATTTGGATTAAATAAATAATGAATTTTATAAATTTTATATACAAAGAATTTTACAAAGATTAAATGTTTTTACACATATTTTAATAAATAAGATTTTAAATAAGTATTATACATATTAAATACATATTTTAAATTAAGAATTTTAAATAAGGATTTTACACATATTTTACTTATTTACAAGGAATTTATAATAAAAAATAAATAAATAGATTTTAAATTAACCCTTACCCACTTTTTATGGATTTTACAAAGATAGAAAATACATAAAAGTATGAGTTATGGATAAAAGTATATATACAATATATACACACCCCCTATACTTACCTTATGTTATATCCTCATAGCATCAAAAGAGAAAAGGGAGGACGTAACTAGTGTTAAGTAAAAGTAGGTGAAAAAGAATAAAAGAATAGAAGTCAGTCGACCCCCCTGCACTTACGATCAAGTCATCGTAAGTATAGTGGAAAAAATAATGAGGTGATTGAGAAAAAGGAATATACAAATGAAGGAACAAAAGAGAGAAAGAAAAATGAAAACAACGAAATCACTCGATCCCCCCTATACTTAGGATAAGGCATCCTAAGTATATAAAAGAATGTAGCAAAAAAAAAGGACCAGTGATTGGTGTAAAAGAAAGGAAAACCAAAGAAAATGAAAAGGAACAAAATTGAAAACGCAAATCAACGAGCAGTCGGTCCCCCTATACTCAAGATCTGGTATCCTAAGTATATAAGACGAGCAAAAGAATGCGGCTGATTGTGGACTACGAAGAATGTACAGATGGTGTTGTACTCCAGAAAACAAAAAGGCTCACATGTCTTTATATAGGATGAAATGAAGTGGAAGAGTAGTCATGCATCATGTACAAAGTAGATCACCTCAACCTGGATCGTATTGAATCGTTTGTTGTGCTCGTGAGCACTGATCCCTAGCTGAACAAGTAGAGCTGCTTCTGTAAGTGAATTCTATGCGTGTCATAGGTCTCTCTTCTGAAATATACGTCTCTAGAGTCGGACTATAGAAGATGTCTATATGTGTATCAATCACACCATCTGACTCTCTACGCTGAATAGACTATATGATCTGTGAAATATAATCAACTGACTCTCATGATGGGATATGCATACTCTCAATCTCCGGCACTGAGATGTCTACTGTAATTGACTGTTCATCTGGATATGATGTGAACTATGTATCTGTATGTGAACAGTAATCTGAAGAACTAGGTACCATGTGAGCTACCCCATTCTCGTGTAGGATATCGTGGGTATCAAAATAAATGCTCTCAAGATCAAGAATCTGTCTCATCTATGTGTTGCCAATCCTCTGCAAGATTGCATCCTCCAAGTAAAGGACAATACTGATCCGAGACTGCTACATCCTCTCGCCATCTTAATATGTATCTCTCCTCTTTCTGTGCAGAATGATTTTCTCCCAGCATCATAATCAAAGATGCTCTCGCTGTCTGCAAGAAGGGTCTCTCAAGAATGATTAGAGCAAGTTGTAACTGTGTGGGCATGTCATATCCAAGACAGTAAAGTCCACTAGAAACTGCAAGCCCTGAGCGGTCTCGATATGTTTCTCAAGACACCTCTAGGTCTCTTCACAGATCGATTTGCAAACTGAAGTATCGCTCATGATTAGTAAAGAGGACCTAGACGAGGATGGAAGATAATTAATTGAGGAACAATTATCTAATAGAGTACGATGAAATACGACATCTGTAATCTGGCATGTGACATAGTGAGCTCCAGAATCCCTCTTCTTCTTAGGTACCCAATGAATATGTGATTCATCACTCTAAAAGTGATTAATTAAGCTTAGTTCCCTAAAATCCATCCGCATTTATCCATTATCTTACATAATTAGAATTCATGCATATTTAAATAATAATTGCATTTTATCATACATATTTGCATAAAATAAAAGCCAAAAATCTCAGCCCAATTGACTTGTAAAATAAGATAACTCCCCTGATTTTTAATTAATTCATGCTAAATCCAAAACACTTGAAACCACTCCATTGTGTACATATGACTAACAAGAATAAAGGGAAAACATAAAAAAATCATTAACTAAAATAATTGAGAAATAAAGTCAAACCCAAATTTCTTATCTGTCAGACTAAAACGAGACAAACTAAAATATTGATATCTTCCTTATACAGTGTCCGATTTAATCCTGCTCACTTTTGAACTAATATACATTCAGTTACCTTCAAAGTAAGACCAAGTTCAAGTGAATCAGAGCTCATATGTGAAGATTGGGTTTTGAGCATCTTTTTATACATTGTGTATTTTACCCGATTTCGACCTATTATTTTATGTACATATTTAACTCCTTTTATTTAATTTATTTTCATTTATTTTCTTTGACAAAAGTTTTATCAAAATATGTAAAAATCCTAATCCAAAATAAAATCAAAATCAAAGAAATTAACTTAGTCTTAGTGTTCACTAATCGTCTGTACAAAAGTCTTCTTTTTCTTACATTATTTTATTTCTTAGTTTTCTTAATTAATAAAAATAAAAAAATAGATTAATGTGTAAATATTTGTCTTTGATTTTATTGCAGTTTTTCTGATTTTTTATTTAAAAACCACACAAAATTACAAAACTCCAAAATTCTGGTATTCTATGTACATTCAACGAGCAACTTTCGTAAAGAAAATCATTCGATCTGAGGTTGTTTGTTATTTCTTTCTGATTTATTTTTCCTTTTTATTTTCGAATTTTCTAGAGATGACACGTGGCAATTCCTAGAGCTGTCATGTGTTACTCATTTTTGGCTTTTAAATTTTGTTAATTTATTAAAAAAATAAAAAAAATAAAATAAGTACCACGTGGCGCAACCTCAGTCATCCGATCTTGGCCGATCGTACAACCACTGCTTCTTCTACTTTCTCCCCCAATTCTTCCCCCCTTTCCACCTTCAACCGCTGCCACCGCGATCGTCGGCCACCTTCCTCTTCAGGCTGACCGCCAATCACACCCAATCTCAAATCCCCATAGTCGCGCCTTCCTTCATTGGCTCAAATCATCAAATCCAATCAACCACCCTCTCGCGATTACTCTCTGATCTCCATCAAATCCCTGCGATTTCGCAAAGCCTGATAAATTTGTCCAACTTTCCATCATCGACCCTCCTTCTCATCTCTATAAAACTTCGTCTTCGCCCCCTCTGTTTGACATCCGTCGACTCCCATCACAAGAGGAAGAAGCTTCAAGACTGAGGTGGTGACAACACCTTCAGTTCCGACGCTCGACCCCTCCGCTTGGCATGATCTAGGGTTCTACACCTCGTTGCAGCGCATCTCCACATAGCAGTTTCTTTCTCCAGCTTCCCCTTGGTCGTCGAGGCACGATACTTCCCAGGCACCTCCCCTTCCGCTTTTCCTTCAACCTTCATCAATCGCATGATAACCACTTTGCCGCTTCGCCTCTCCACCACCACTTCCAATCATAGCCTCTACCATATCCTCCATCTATCTATTACTTCTCCGTCAGAGGCCACTTCATCAACGAATCCAGAACTTATGCCTCGTGTTCAGACATACCTCCGTGCTCTACCCTCACTACGATCTCTTACAACACCGCCACAACAGAAGCACGCCTCCCCTCCAACGATTGAACTATATTAAAGCTTCTAGGATTTTATTCCTTATGCTCATAGAACCTAGGATCACACTTCACTTTAATTGAGACGCACATTAGATCATTCAACTTGGTCAAATTTTTAAAACAATTCTTCACGGCTAAGAGAACTTTCTGCTAGGTGCGGTTTTGTCGGATTGCATTCATATAGAATAATTTTCAGTTCATGTATTTCATCCCATATGGAGATTATGAGGAATCACTGTAAGTCTTCTAACTGAGCATACATCATTGTTTTCCACGTGCATCGGCTTCTCCAATTTTCTCCCTCCTGTTTTGTCACTTAAGATTTAAAGGAAATTTGGACTAGACTGTAAATGTGAATTTTTGCTCATCGAATTTTCAGTGATTACCTAAATAAAATTGGGAATGTTAAACAAGGCTGACTTTAATTAAATCATAAAATTGAGAATTGTTATGAGAGAAGAACCCCATCCTTGTATTCATTTATCCTGCTGAGAGTGAGGGACACATACTTAAGGATAGAGCCAAGCTTCGGGATTTTCATTCAGACTACTGATTTTGTAAAAACGATTAGCTACTTCTCAGTGAGGAAACACGGGTAGCCATTTAGGTCCGTCTTTCCTTAACAGAATGGGTGGTTTAAAGAACACTACGTAAGGCTTCGTCCTTAAGTAAAGGGTAGCTATTTTATTGTCCATACTTACACCCATACTGGCTGAAAGTAGATGCAACTAGTCGTAAGAATTTGGGCTAGTATTTAGGGAAATACTGGCACCTAACAACTCGTTTAAATGTATGCAAGATTTGAATTATCACCAATTAAAATTGACAGGATAATTGGTCAAACTCTTGCGGCCATCACTGTGTAAGTTGGTGAAAGTAAGGTTTGGATTGTGTTTGTTTTGTGCGTAGATTCGGGTTAAACATCAAATACTATACACTTGTGCCTACATCATGAATCGTAATCCTCTTCTAAATAGTTTGAAATCGAGAATGGAGGATTATGGTGAATTTTATTCGGACTCCGCAAACATTTCATTGACCACCACAAACTTACCATTCTCAAGAGATCAAAGACACTCTTAGTCCGGACCACCTTGGGTTCGTGGACACTCATCCCATGAGTCCTCATCCTATGATTCTTTCATCTTCCTCGAGGGAGGTCAAACCCATGCTCTCTCCCTCTCTCCTCATCACATCAAGGAAGACTCTCACCTCGATGATTCTTGTTCTGATTCTTTCCACTCCATTGATTTTGATTTTTCACACTCTGAAGGTGAAGAAGAAGAAGAAGAAAATTTGAAGAAGATGCCTCCCAAGAAAAGAGATCATGACGACGAACTGAATGAGATCCTATGCAGATGATATTAGCTGTTTGGCTACATCTGAGCAGTAACACCTTTTGCTGAGGGAACAATTCAACCAGCTCAATGTGGGGGGTGCACTACCAATGGAAGCAGCTTATAACACTGGCCAGTACATAGTAAGGAATTATCTGCAGCCACCCGAGGCAGAAGTGGATTTTGAACTGAAGCCATCCTTCTTGAACCAGCTTCCTCAATTTCTTGGAAATACTTCTGAAGAACCATATGAATTCTTACGAGATTTGGAGCTTGTATGTTCAAACTTGAGACAACCCATAGTCAGCCAGGACAACATTCATCTCACTGCACTGCCATTCACCTTCTAGGGCAAAGCAAACTACTAGGTGAAGAATCTAGGAGTGACAGTCACTACATACGATCAATTCAAGGACATGTTCTTAAAGAGGTTATACCCTTTTAGTAGGACTAATCATATGAGACACACATACCAACTTCTCTTGAATGCCTCATGAATCATTATGTGAAGAATGGGATAGATTCAAAGACTTGGTACGAAAGTGTTTGTATCATGCTTTGGATGACAATATCTTGGCCCAGTCACTCTATTCTGGTCTCAACTACAAGACACAAGGATTAGTGAGCACTTCCTGTGAAGGCAACTACACAGCACAAGGTGCGGATACCGTCTGGAAGATATTCGAGCAGATGGCTGAGAGAAGCCACTCACAAATTGCCAGCAGGGAATATATTGACTCCCATAATTCACTCCAATCTAAAGGAGGGAAACATACTGTTGCTGAAATAACTGAGTAGTTGATTCTGAACATGGGCATCATCGCTGACAAAGGTAGTTGTAGTGATCCAGATTCACAAGAGGATGAATGACATCGATAACATGATCTCCCAATTTCCGAAGTAGATGGAAGAGCTGACTGAGAAAGTATCCAAGATTGGGATACCTACCATGACTGCATCCGTTGTTCCCATTTACCAAGTACATCGGGTTCAGGAACAACCTATGTCAGGGATGATGAAATGCAAATCTGTCTCTTTAATAATGTCGTATTATCGTAGTATAAGAGGCATATTTGGATCATGTAAAAACCGCACCCTCTAATATGCGGAAGTTATTTTACTTGGTAAGTATACCAAGGTCGAACACAGGGACACGAGCCTCTTCTTCTATTTATCGAAGATTATTGATTAATTAGTGCGTGATTATTCTCTAGTCTTAGGTCTTCATGCAGATATGACAAGCAATGCGTATATGAAAATAAAATGATGCCAATTTTATTTGATTTTTAGATGCAATTTAAAAGTGAGATGCCATACATGCAATCTAAGAATGTACAGATAAGCCCTAAAAATATCAAATCCATGAACAATAGATCAAGGGTCAATCTTAGAGTCAAATTGTGCAACAATGACGAGTAATGGCATTTATCATAAAAAATAAGAGACACGGAGCACATAAAAATAGAGCCTATAGTGTCAAAACATGAAATTAAGAATGCCATTAGATAGAGGGTAAAACCAACATCAAAATGAAACTGAAATCGTTCAATTTGGACTTAGAATGCTCGAGATATGCTAAAAACATTGCAAGGGCATAAGTGTAATAGAAATGCATGGAAAACAAAGATAAATATTTGCAAATAGGTCCATGGAAGGAGTTATTTGCAAATAAAAAAACCTAGAGGGGGATAATTGCAATTTGTCCTTTCTGTATAGGGGCATATTTGCAATTAATGAAAATATAGTTGGGTCTCCCTGTAAATCACCCAAGGCACGCACATGAGGCACACACCTAGAGGAGCTAAGTGTAATATTAAAAAATTTTGGGGTCTTCATTGTAATTTGCCCAGCCCCTCACGTACGAGGCATGTAAGGGGGGCTAGGTGAAGGATATGGGGAAATCCTCAAGCGCATCACGGAAGCGTGAGGATCACATCGAATACGATCGGGAGCGACTAGTCGCACTAGTTGCTCGATGCCGCGGAAATTAAAAATTTCTATGTGACGAAACCACATGATCCAAGACCAGTTCTAGGATCGTTTTGTCTAAACCACAAACAAGTAATAGGATTACCTCTTGAAACGTGATTGTGATCGAGTCTCTAAACAAAGAGACCTCCTATCTCAAGTTCGATCCGACGGAGGAGACGCTTGCGAGCGCGTGGATGAGACACATGCTTCTTGCAATCCATGTTGATGATCCAAGCCACGGATCTTCAGATCTCGACAAACGAGATACGACATATTCTTCACGAGCAAGGCACGCCGAAGTAGATGGAGATCCACGAGCAAACGATCGGGCAACATAACGACGAAGCTGCGGCGATGGAGGATCTCTCTAGGGCATCCATGGTGGACGGCCATATGAGAGATAGAGAGAGTGGGCTTGTAGAGAGAAAAGAGAGGGAGAGCATTCATTATTGTGTCTCATGAAGAGCAAGGGGTGCCTCTTCTTATATAGGGGTTTGGGAACCCATGGATCCTAATCCATGGACAACACATAATCAATGGATGAGATTGATTTGTGTTTCTTTCAATAGCTAAGATGTTGTTGTAAAAACACAACAATTAATGATTTAATTTAAATTAATTTTCATTGATAAATCAACAAAAATTAATTTCAAATTAAATCATCTTTGATAAGAGAAAAGATAATGAAGAGAATAAACCAATCTCCTCATAAGAGGGGACGGCTACTCTTCTCCTCATGGAGAGTTGTAGCCATCCACTCCTCTTTGGTAGACTTGGTCTATCTCTTCAAATTATCATGAGATCTCATTATCTCATGATATATATCATCATCTCTTGTTGACAATATTTTCACAAAAAATAATTCCAAATTATCTTATGGAAAATATCAATCATGCCGTTGAAATTATGTGAATCTTATTCACAACCCAAAACTAAATGTAAATTATATTTTAATTAATCATCAAATGTGAATCCAATTCACATCAATAATTAATTAACAAATATAAATTATAATATGCTTTCTTTAATATATTATAAATCACATTTATAATATATATGATTAATATAGATAGTGCTATCCACATTATTCATATCCATGATAATTAAATCACATTTCTTGGATTTCTTTTCTCATGTGCCCAAATAATATGAATCACATTCACATTATTCATATATTTGAAAATTAAATCACGTTTAATTATCTTAGATAACTCTCCTTATAATATGAATCAAATTCATATTATCCATGATAATTAAATCACATTTAATTATCAATTTTCTTGATGCTTGGATACATATATCAACAATGAAATTATCCATGAACTCTTTCAAGGATAATACGCAGGACAGGGCGATTGTATTGTTGCACGTATAGTGACTTGGATGTTGAGATCAAATCTCAAATCCAGATCTTGCGGACATCTCACAGATGCTTGATTAAATTAAGACCGCAAATCTAATCTTCTCATTACATCTGAATCACATTCAGATCAATGTCCAATATTCGGACCAAGATCAGATTACTTCTCTACTGAGAGGAGTCAATAAAATCCAGACCCGTTTCATCACTCCCTAGGAAAGGAAGCGTCATGGTTATACAATCGTTTATGATCACATCACCCTCAGGTATTCCCAACACATGTACATCCTGCATACTGGAAGACTCAGAATAAACCCGAAGTATTAGATCAACTTTATACTGTCTACTTCAGGGTTTTATCGGTAAGTTTTCTCATTCGATCATTGGGAGATGGTATCGATCATATACTTTCCAAAAGCATATATCATACCCAGGTGTTGATCATATACTTTCCAAAAGCATATATCAAACATGCAAATTCAGTCAAGCTTCCAAAGCGAGATGATCGTGCACGGAATTTGATTCTTCCCAATATCTCATGAGTGAGCTCATGTCTTCCGGTTCAGTAGTGAACCTGTATGATCCCTTTGAGAGATCGTAGTACTCATATGCCCTTATATGCACACCAGCTCACCGGTATATAGACCTTGGTTAGGTCATAAACCTATTGGTCTGCCAAATGTATACACTCAGACATATAGTAACACATCTGTCTCCGGTTAGAGGATGCGTGCCTATATCGTGACAGCATACGACATAGGACTTTGGTTATCTCGATCTCGTTATGTCAACTCTTTGACCTAACTAATCTGACACCTCCGAATCTCTATTCCTATGCAGAGGACCTGCATCAAGAGGTCGGTCAGATATCAACCTATATGAGAAAGGATTGCCATCTCATACTCAGGCTGGAGATCACATCTTAACAATCATTTGACGGTGCTTGATGAGTCCTCAATCTAACCCTTTAGATATTCATCCAAGCACCAGCCTCTATGATTCAATTATTGAATCAACAATTGTATGATTATTAAGATGGCCATGGTACATAACCCTACTTGTACTAAGGGATCTATTATGCAAATTATTTATTCTTCATTTCAGATCAGGGAATGGTATTCACAATAACATTTATTGCATAATGGCTCACCGTGGGCTCGCATGTCCAACAATAGGCTCGGGAGGTGGCTCAGCTTTGGGCCACGTGACTTCTCCTAGGGCTTCAGCTCTTGGCACGATCAACCCAAGCCTATAGGTTCAACATGGAGGCTAAGGAGGACACGTGGCTGCTTCTGGGATGTCCGATCGTGAGGTTCAGACGACACCTACTCTTCGAGTTCCTCAGCCCTACCGCCTCCTACAGCGGACTTGGTGGGGCTCCGGCGAGCCCTATCACTCCCCTCTGCCTTCCATTTTTCTTCCCTCATGATCGGAGAAGATTCCAGAAGTGTTGGCGAAGAAGCTCTGACGGTGGAAAAGATACGGGGAGGCTCAAGTTGCTGTTGATGATGATACACCGATGACGAAGTTTGAGAATGGAGCCACCTCAGAACGTCCAATCATTGAGGCTCTTTGGATATGTAGAGGTTAGAAATAGTCGAGGCGGTTGTTATGAGTGTGAGGTGAGTGAAATGGGGGCATGTGCGTGGAAAGAAGGTGGAGACCCGGCAGCTCCTCCGCCTTGAAGGCGGAGAAGGTGGTTCGACATGGGCAGAGAGATGAGGAGCTGGAGGTGGTGAGCGAAGTATCTGGCGAAGATGGTGGATGTATTGCAGACGATGGAAGATGGTTAGGCGATGGCGAGATGCTTCGTAGGTGGCGTATTAATTAAGAGAAAACAAAAGAAAAAGCACAAGTAAGAACTTGGAGCATTTGAGGAGGAAGAAGGGGCATAACGGAGCTTGGGCTGAATGCTAGAAGGCACTCCGATCATTTCTCGATAAGGGTAGCTAGGCCTTTGAGCTTAGCGACTATCGGAGGCACCGCGACACGGCCATGGAGGCGTGGGTTGACAGCTGGGTAGGAGGACCCATGGTCGCCAATCAAATGCCTCCTTCACTGTCACCGGAGGAGGGAGATAGATAGGGTTTACCCATGAATTGGTGGAGGAGGTTAGACGGAGGTGGAGGGGGGGCTTATAGGCAGAGTGAGAGGGTGTTACTGGGGTATTTTGCAATGGCTGGTGGAGTGACGAGGGGTCTCTGGGGGTTATGCAAGGAAGATGGGGCTTGTAGTCATGGGGAGGAGCCGTTAGGTTGGAGAAAAGTGAATGGAAGCGAAGGCTAAAAATGGAAGGGGTAGTGGAGTCGCGAGGTGTAACGGTTGAAGAGGATGTTTGGAGGTAGGAGACGAATCCCTAGCCCTTGGATCTCACGATCCAATGGCCAGGAATAAAGCACAGTTGAAGGACGGAGATCAGATTGGGAGCAGTGATCAAGGGCTGAGATCGAGGTAAGGGTGTGGTTGGGATGCGATCTGGAGGTCCATCCAATGACCGTTAGAGGTGGAGTGATGTGGAGATCAGAGAACCGTAGGATCAATGGTGATCCTACGGCTGAGGGCATGCGTGCGTGGGTGGATGGGATCATCCCTCAAGGGAGATATGATGCCTGGGAGGAGATGGAAGATAGACGACTGAGATTGAGGAGGGGAGAAGATGATCAAATGGTGGAGACTGAAGCCGGGTGGTAGAGAGAGGAGCGGGCCACATGGGCAGCCTAGAGGGCGCCACGTGGCCCAATAGAAAAAAATTAGAAAATTGGAAAAATAAAGAAAAATAAAAAATAAATAATTAGAGGCCAAATTAGGAAAAACTCAAAACATGACAGTTGTAATCTCGATGAGATCTACAAGTTTTATGTTGGTCAAAAAGCAAAAATAAGTCATTTGTACAAAGGTGTATTTTTGGGAGTATTTTTCATAGGTAAAAACACTACTTTTTGTAGTTTTGATATTTTTTGTATTTTTAATTTCTTTTAAAAGCTAAAATAAATATAGACAATATTTAATCTAATTTTTAGAGGTTTTTAATAAAATAGAAACAAAGGAAAATGTTAGAAATTAAATACAATGAATAGATTAATTATACATAGAATATTGATAATATAATACAAGTTAATATTAGTGTTTTAATGGTGGTTTTTATTGAGTTGTTTAAGCTAGGAGAATAATAGATGGATTTTAACATGATGAATCTTAGATTCATCATACCCTTATACTTAATCTATGCTCGTCCTCGAGCGTCTAAAGAATGAAGGAGTTGGATTAATTCCTGACAGTGCATGTGAAAAATTCAAGGCTCAATTCGTCGAAGACCCTCATTTTAAGTGATCCTAAAATTCTGGGTTCAACCATGCTCTAGTCAAAAAGAATCTGACTTCTCTAATTATCAGACTCTCCGTTTGTACATAAAATATAAGGATATAAAAATTAGTGTATTGTAATCATGAGAGTCGAGTCAAGACATCACCCAAAATTCCAGTCTAAAAGACTTTCCTCTAGACCTAATCCTCAACACTAGGGAATAAATCAGTTCTTGCTTCAGTCAACCATCTCATTAGTTTGTCGGACTTAAACGTGTATATGGATGGCAAAAAGATGAGGGTATAGGATTGTGTCTATTTTTCTCTCCCTCACATTGGAATAAGGGACCTCTCGAGTGCCTTATTACTCAACACATGTATATTTTTTGTATGTTGATCAATGTATTCGTCAAGAGAATTTGGAGTCATCTGCACTTGTTTTCCTGGGAGTACACTGGGTGTGTCTCTTTTGAGTATCTAAGATACCTTCCACACCCAGACTTGTATCACTATACGATGCAGAGCCCTTTTTTGGTGCTAGCCCAACTCCTTGGTCCTAATAGTGTTTGGTCCAAGTGGACACTTTGAAAAATGGTTGGGAGCGCTCGGCTTTGGGTGGAAGCTCTTTTGAATTAGACTTTGTAATGACAGAGCTTTCTTTGAATATTTCTTTCTTTTATTTTCTTTTTGGCTAGCTCCACTGCTTTTACCAAGAGTTGACTCACAGTGATCAACAATTAATTATGCTTCACCACACCCTGGCACATAGGTAGATATCAAACGATGACATGCGAACTTGTTCACATACTGGCTAGGGTTTGCTGACACTCAAGTTTCTTGAAGCCTTCATTAACTTTATCCCATCCTCGAGCATCATTAGATCGGGTCTAGAATCAAATCACCAGTCCTAGTTCCTCACATGATAACTCAACTCATCTCATCAATCATGTAGTTGTGAATGTATTGTGCTAATCATATTCTTTAGAAGGTAGAGATGAAGAGTGCAATATAGTGCTCATATCTTTCAAACTAGGTAAGTGCAGATTATTAAGTTCAAACCCCTAATAACTAAGGCTGTCTAACTCAGATTCTCAAGATTTTAGAAATCAAGTGTCCTCAAAATCCTTAAGACTTGAGTGATAGTGAATGTGTCAGGAATACACCATCTCCATAGTTAGTGAATTTTTGTGATTTTTATCTTTTGCAAATTTTTATGAATTTTAATTTCTCATTATCATTTTTTATTTCTTCAGAGAGATACTGACTAACCCCAGCTCATACGAATAGTTGCATCTACTTTCAACCAGCATGGGTGTAAGTACGGATCATTAGATGGACCCGTGTTACTTGTGTACGGAGCCATAATTAGTGTCCTCTAAACCACCCACTTTGCTAAGGGAGACCAAAGTTCCCTCACTGAAGAGTAGCTACTCATTTTTAAGCCTAGTAATCAGAGTCTCTACAATTTTTTTATTTTTCGGTTTTTATGGAGTTTTTGAAAAAGAGTTAATTATATTTATAAAAAGTTAATCCCTCAATTTTTAAAAAGGTTGTTACAACAATTTTTACAAAAATCAGTTCACCAGTCAACTTAAACCAAGCACAAAAAGTTTTAAAAAATTTTAAAACACGAGATATGGCTAAAGTATATATAGTAATATACAGTATACCCCCTATACTTAACTTTTGTTACGTCCTCATAGCACAAGGATATGAAGCCATAGCTCCGGTTAAATATAAGATGATATAGCAGAACTGAGTCAGAGAGTCCCCCTAAACTTAGGTCAAAAATGACCTAAGTATAAGAAGACAGATTGAGGGAAGAATGATCTAGTCGGGTCGCCCTATATTTAGGCTGAAAATACCAAGTATTGGATCTTGAAATTTGGTTGGGGGACCCATGGCTGTTAGGGTTAGAGGGTGAATTTATACAGATGAATACAAAGGAGAAGGGGGAGTGTGGAGGTGTATGTATACATTTTGATGGATGTGCGAGGGAGAAGGTGGTGGGGGGGGGTGTGAGCGAATATACAGATGTGGATGCGCGCGCGTGTGTGTGTGGGGGGGGGGGTAGATCATCTAGTGATCTACTTTTTTTAAACACACGCCAGTTCTTGAACGAGGACTGCTAGATATGACATGTTACAATTTTTTACAACAAAATGCATGAAAGAAATGCTGACTATAATTCCTTGAATCTTCCTTGATTTTCTTTTGTGACTCCTCGCAGCGGGAGCTCTCAACTCCACGCCTCCATGTAGATCAAGCGTCCCCGATCTCCATGGGCCCTACCACAAAAGAAATTATTGGAGAGAATATGAAGAAAAGTAATTAACAAATGATGCAAAAATAACATGATAAAATGACCATAAAATTATTGAAAATATTCACATAAAAAATAATTCAACAAAATTCGACAAATAATAAAGGTGAGCCGTGTCCCCAACAATGATACCGTTTGATGAAACACAAATCTGCCTCTTTAATAATGTTGTATTATCGTAGTACAGGACGTAGATTTGGATCATGCAAAAACCACATCTTCAAATATGTGGAAGTTATTTTACTTGGTAAGTATACCTAGACCGAACACATGGAAACGAGCCTGATCATCTATTTATCGAAGATTATTGATTAGTTAGTGCATGATTATTCTCTAGTCTTAGGTCTTCATGAAGATATGACATGCAATGCATATATGCAAATAAAATGATGTCATTTTTTATTTGATTTTTAGATGCAATTTAAAAGTGAGATTCCATGCTTGAAATCTAAGAATGTCCAAATAAGCCCTAAAAATATCAAATCCATGAGCAATAGATTAAGGGTCAATCTCAGAGTCAAATTGTGCAACAATGATGGGTAATGGCATTTAGCATAAACAGTAAGAGACATGGCGCACATAAAAATAGAGCCTATTTAATATATGTCAAAATATGAAATTAAGAATGCCATTAGATAGAGGGTAAATAAAACTAGCATCAAAATGAAACTGAAATCGTTCAATTTGGACTTAGAATGCCCAAGATATGCTAAAAATAGTGCAATGGCATAAGAGTAATAGAAATGCATGGAAAATAAAGATAAATATTTGCAAATAGATCCATGGAAGGACCTATTTGCAATTAGCAAAATCGGAGAGGGCCAATTGCAATTTGTCCTTTGCGCACATGGACATATTTGCAATTAATGAAAATTAGGTTGGGTCTCCCTGTAAATTACCCCAGACGTGCACGTGAGGCACATGCCTAGAGGACCTAAGTGTAATATAAGAAAATCCCAAGGTCTTTTTCATTGCAATTTTCCCATCCCCTCACTACGGGTCACGCGAGGGGGTCTAGGCTCGGGAGGTGGCGAAGCTTTGGTCATATGGTTTCTCTTGGGGCTTCGGCTCTTGGCACGGTCCACCTGAGCCTGTAGGTTCGACGTGGAGGCTCGGGAGGACACGTGACTGCTTCTGGGTCATCCGATCGTGAGGATCGGATGGCACTAATGTACACGAAAAGCAAGATCGACTACTTTGGAAAAATAATCAAGTGTCGTTGTTCCTAGACAATCAATTCGGTCAATCAAGAAAAATCGAGAACCACTCAAATCAAACAATCAACGCACAAAAACAATGTCAGCGGTCTTCGCTATTTAATTTAACCTGGTATAGCGACCAGGGTTGAACTCAAGGAGCACAAGTAAACCTACGAAGTAGTCGAAATTCAGATAATAAAAGGCATATTTTTTTAATAAATTTTGAATTTTGCAAATTCTTATATTTTTAAATTAATAAGTAAAATCAAACAAGCGAGAAAACTATGCACATAATCACACTTTTTTAATTTTTGTTCAGACCTAAAATCTCAAAAATTAAGAATAAAAATATTTTTGTGTTTTTCAAATATTCAAATGTTTTTGGTAATTTTCTAATGTTTTTTTTAATTTTATGTGATTTTATAAAAATCCAATAAGAGCAAAACAAGGAAACCGTGCACAGTAAGGACAAAATTACAAAGTAAAAATATTTGAAGTGTTCTAATGTCCTAGATCTAAATTTTATGAAAAAGTGTGAAGAAAATACTACAAAAAGGAACTGAAATTATTTTTTTGATCTTTTTAGAATTTTTAATGATATTTAGATGTTTTTAAGAGTTTTTAGTTTTTAGGGTTTTTATAATGATTTTTAAAGCAAAAATGCTACTGGAGATAAAACACACACAAATAAACTATTTTTTGGAATTTTTAGGACATTTTTTAATAAATTTTATGTATTTTTAAAATAGACAATAATATTTTTAGTGGTTTTTATTTTTAGAAAATAAAATACTCAACAAAATCACTCCCAAAATTCACGATAAATAATACACGTCAACACGAGCTTATAGTATTTTTTATGTGATTTTTGGATGTAATTTGATAATTATTAAATTAAAAATAAGGCACACAGTGCATAGGGACCTAGTTGCAATTATGAGGAAGTCTAGGGTACAATAATTAACTCATATAAACAGCTCAGGATGAATAATGCAAAAAGCCCATGGTATTCACGCACATGCTCAAACTCAAGCACTTGGGTATAAATGCAATTATAAAAAAATCTACTTAAAGCATAACATTCATGAAGTTCGGATAAAACATGCAAATACACCAGACAAGCATGTGGGATGGAATGCGAGTTCATATAAATAGGACTAAAATGCAAATACTGGAAATAGCAAGGGTCCACATGCAAAATAATCAAACTACAACTTTATTTACAGAACTAAATAGTAAAACATAAAAGTAATGGGGTGAAAGATGCAAACTACCCGAGGCACGTGAGGAGCGTGTGGGGTGGCACGTGGCGAGCTCTGGTGGAGGCGCGAATGTACGATGCAGATCGACTGGTAGTGTCAGATCTGACGCTCCAGTAGGGAGCGCTAGATCCAATGACCCAAAAGTTGATCTGGTCGGCGTCTTTGATGCAATCTGGCAGGAGTGAAGCTCATCCAACGTTAGGGAGTTGGCTTGCAAGAACAGGGGCCCGACGACTTTCACCCGAGCCTCGAATGGAATCCGAAGCTCTGATGAACGATCTGAGGGCTCATGCAGTATCGTGGAGGCGGCCCACGTTGAATGAGCAGCTTAGATAGATGAGCTAACGACTGGATGGATGTGATGGTGTAGAGGGACATGGAGTTGCTCCGTCGGAGAACCCGAAGGCTCAGAATGGATTCCTCGCGCACCTTAGGACCTGCAAATGGTAGAGCAACTCGGGGGCGTAGCTTTGGTCGATTTTATTGCAGCTAAAAATGAGGGAAGCGTAGGGGAATGGATCTTGACTCTCGACAGAGGTGAAGGAAGGGAGTTGCAACCTTAATCTCGACCAGAGGGTCGAAGCTAAGGAGGATCAGACTGCGTATGAAGATGATTGGAGAAGCGGGGCATCGATCAAAATGAATAGAGGTGGGTAACGAGGCTCTGGCCATCTAGTCAGATCAGGTGGTTATACGACGGAGGAAGATGGCAAGATTGATTCTAAAGTGAAAATGCGGAAGATGGGATAGTGACGAGTCGCTAAATACGATAACAAATTTGGTCACGTTGTAGTACATGTACTTAGCGATTCGGTCAGAACCGAGAGAAGATCTCCGTGAAGAGTGTCTCAGCATAATTTATATCCCGGGCAAGTCCCGGGGTCGAACTCAGGGAGGCAAAGGAACAACTTCGTTTTAATTCAAAAAAAGTAGATCTGGATATCCAATGCGGTATTTTTTAGATTTTTTTATGCAAATACAAATGCGAAATGCGAATGTGGTTGAATTAAGATACTTAGAAAACACACAACAAGGCCAAATTAATTTTAATGTCCAATTAGTCCAATTTAGTCAAATTATATTTTTCCTAGAGTTCTAATCCAGAGATGAATGCAAGGTACTTTTTTTGGAATTTTATGGGTTAAAATGCAATAAATAAAAATGCACACTTTTTATGGGTTTTTTCACAATTTATCACACAAACAGTAAGCAAAAATTATGAAAATATTACTGAAACTAAAACATGATGCAAGAAAGCTACATTAACTTTTTTGGAATTTTTTGACAAAGTATGAATTTTTTAATGAAATTAGAGTGGCAATAAGTAATTAATTTCTATTAAATCCACGTTATCAATTTAGTCAGAGAGCAAATTATCTCAAATAGATATTTATACAAACAATCCAGGAGAGTTGAAATTTCACAAAAAGGATGTACGCTGAATTTAATTAAAAATCAAATACTAAATTCACTCTACAAATTATTTCAGGCACAAGACATCTCTATTTTAGATGAAATTTAGACAGTAAGTTCATCAAATATCAAGGCATCATATATAATTTTTGTGGAATTTTTAAAGCAACCATATGTGAGATATAAATTTAAGAGTCCAGATTGGGTAAAATATATGAAATTTCAGTTAAACAATTATAATTAATTACCCACAACTCACAAAAATACAAATAAATATTCAAAAGTTAGAGAATTAGTTGCCCCAACATAAAACCATTTTTCATTGAATAAAAAGATGCATTAATGAGGTCCAAATTAAAGTGCAAACACAGGGGTGTCCTTGCAATTACAAAAACTAAAATTACAATGCAACTTATGTACAGGGACGATTATGCAATTATAGAAACATGAAATATTTTCAATAAAATTTTTACATTAAAAAAAAGAGAAAACCACCTTCTTCTACCTTGGTCCTTCACAGGTGGAAAACCCAAAGATGGGCGTGGTCGGGGCGGCGGTGCTCGCGGCCGTGCGCGGCTGCGAGGAGTACGGAGAGTGACGGCGCGGTGCAGCGGAAGGCGCTGGGGGGTTGCGGCGGCTAAGGGGGTGGTGGCGGCTCGCAGCCGTGCACGGGATGAGGGCGCAGGGTTGGAGCCGCAGGCGGCGGCGAGGTCGGGAGGAGGGCGGCACCTCCACGCGCGGTGGAGGAGAGGAGGGCGGCGCCTCCCACGGGGCGCGGCCGCGCGCTGGGGGGCGCGGCGGCTGTTAGCGTGGAGGTGGCGGGTGGCGCCGCCTGCCCGTGGAAGAAGGGGGGCAGCGGCCGTCACCTGCAACTTTTTTTTTTGATTTTTTGATTTTTTTTATTTTTTTGCTGTGATGTTTTTTTTTGTGATTAGTTTTTTATTTTTTTAATATATTTTTTTAAAACAGAGAATAAATGTAAATATATAAAAAAAGGGAACAATGATGGAGGTAAATGGGGAAGAAAATGAAGACGGTGGTGATGTGATAACAAAGTGAATAAGTGAAGGGTGATAATGGTGTGATTTGACGTTAGATAAAATAAACTAATAATGGATATGAGAGAAAATACTTACCTGAATCTTCGCCGGATTGGCGGAGCTGCTACGCTGGACTCCTGTCGTCGCCTCGATCCGATTGGCGAAATAAAATCGGAGAAGCTAAGCGAGCTCGATGGAGAACTCGTGACACGGAGCGGAGCTCCGCGGATCTCGCCTGAAGGAGGTCCTCGCTTGAGGAAGATGCCTTGCCGCTGTCACCAACAAAACACTCCAAACTCTCTCCTTTTTCTATTAGAATGGCGGATGGGAAAAAATGAGGATGTACATATGAATATAAAGAGAAGAAGAATGGAGCTAGAAAGATGGTGGAGTTGAATGGGAGGTTAAAAAAATGGTGGAATGGAATGGAGGTTAGATGAAGACTTGGTGGTTAATGGAGGAAAATGGAAGTTATTGTAGAGAATGGGAATAAATAAATAAATAAATAATAATATAAAGTATGCTACTTTAAATACAACAAAAATAAAGAGGAAAAAAATAGTGGTGAATTTACACGTAAATACATACAACATGTACATTTTTTTGTTTGCTTTTCTATTATGTATTTTTTTATCTTTTTAATAAGAGATATTTACAACAAAAAAATACAATAAAATACAATAATCAAAATACAACACAATCATAATTTTTTGTATTTTTAGTAACTGAGAAAGATAAAATAAAAAATGACTAAAGAATGAATATATACAGGATATACAATGTACATCTAGTCCCAAAACCCAACTTTTGCAAATGAGCTCCGATTTTAATGAAACCACTTCCATTGGATTGATAATTGTCTAACTTGAACTTTAAAAGTGAGTTTGGTGAATTTGGAGTTCAGACGGAGCGAGAATTTAGCTTGGAAGTTGGACTTTACGGCTTTTTCTCTTTGAGATCTAGGAGCATTTATTTGAGGTAAAATTTGTTTTGTATTTTATATTTTTATATACATTTTTATAAACAAGATAGAGAAAGAATTAGGCAAAAGGAGTTGAAATGAAATTATTAAAAGAACATGAAGTTTTGGGCTTTTTACAGGTGAAAAACTCCTTTAATTTGCGGTTTTTTAGTGTTAATTTATTTTATACAATATAATATATAATAATTAATGTATTTTATTTACAAGAGTCATTTTATTAATTTATGGATTTTATACACATTTATTAGGGAATTTACTCGTGGATTTTGCTAAGATCAAGATATTGAGATGATGAATCATGGATTCATCACCCCCTATACTTAAACTTTGCTAGTCCTCGAGCGAATAAAGAATGAATAAGTTGGGTTAATCCCTGACTGTGCATGTGAATACAAGACTTGATCCGTTCAAGAACTCTCGGTTTTAGAGATCCTAAAATTCTAAGCTGAACCAAGCTCTAGTCAAAAGGTACCCAATTCCCCTAATCATCAGACTCTCTTTGTATACGTATATATAAGGGATATGACTTTAAGTGTGGACTGCAGTTATAAGAGTAGAGTCGCAACGTCACCCAAGGTTCCAGTCTAAGGGACTCTCCTATGGACTCGATCCTCAACACTAGGGAATAAACCATTTCTTGCATCCAATCCACCGTCTCTTTAGTTGTCAGACTTAAAAGTGTAGATGGAAGGCCAGTTGAGGGAGGCCATAGGATTGTGTCATTTCTTCTCTCCCTCTCATTGGAACAAGGATCCTCTCGAGTGCCTTATTACTCAACGCATATTTTTTTTGATGTTGATCATTGCGTCCGTCAAGAGAAGTTGGAGCCGTCTGCACTTGTTTCCTGGGAGTACACCGGGGTGTGCTTTTTTGAGTACCTATCGTACCTTCTACACCCAGACTTGTAGCATTTACGATGCAGGGCCCTTTTTTGGTGCAAGCCCGACTCCTGGTCCTAATAGCGGTGGTCCAAGTGGACACTTTGAAATGGTTGGGAGCGCTCGCCTTTGATGAAAGCTCTTTTGATAATTGACTTTGTGTAATGAGAGCTTTTCTTTGACATTTCATTGCTTTGTAGTATTTGTGGCTAGTTCCACTGCTTTTACCAAGAGTTGGCGCACACTGATCATAATTTTTTTTATTTTATCACATCCTGGCACATAGGTAAATGTCAAGAGATAGTATAAGAACCATGTTCTCATACTGGCTAAAGATGCTGGCACTCAGGTTTCATGAAGCCTTCATTGATTTTATCCCATCCTCGATCATCATTAAATCAAGTCCAAACTCAAATCCCTCATCCCAGTTCCTTAAGTGAAATTTCAACTCATCTCATCATAACTGCAGTCGTGTACGTGAGGTGCTGATCATATTCTTAAGGTAGAGACTAAGCATGCAATATAGCACACAAATCTTTCAAACTAGAGAAATGCGAATAATTAAGTCAAGGACCCTAATGACTAAGGCTGGTTAACTCAAAATCTCAAGACCTCATAAACCAAGTGTTCTTGAACATCACTAGTCTTGTGTGAAAGTGAATGGTGCCAGGGATTAAACCAACTTATTAGTTAGTTTTTTTATGATGATTGATTGATTTTTTTAAGTTTTAGAAAAAGTTTTTTTTTTCAAACAAAGGTAAAGAAGTTTTTTTTGTTAGAAAAGTTTTGCTTTTTTTTCAAGAGTTTTTTTTGAAAAAGATAGGTAAATAAGAAAGGACTTCTTTTTTTTTGAAAAAGTTTTTTTCTAAGCAAATAATGAAAATAGTTTTTAAAGTTTTTTAAAGAGAGTTTTTTAGGAAAAAAAGTTTTTTTTGAAAGGTTTTTCAAGAGATTTTTTTACCCACCCCATAATTATTGTATAATATATACAAAAATACATGAAAGTACGAGGTATGGGTAAAGTATATATGTAATATATACATGCCCCCCTATACTTAGCTTGTGCTATGTCCTCATGGCACTAGGTGATAAAAAGCCATAGCTCGTACTAAGTATAAGTGGTTGAAAAGAATAGAAGTGAAAGAAAAAAATGTGGATAATATACAACGGGCATCGCCCCCCCTATACTTAGGCTCTGGTCAGCCTAAGTATTGGAAAAAACACAAGAATGGGGGACCGATGAGAATGGGAAAGAATATACAAAAAGAAAATAAAAAGAAGAGAAGGAGCAAATCGGGTCACTCACCCCCTATACTTAGGATCTAGTCATCCTAAGTATAGTCACAAAATGAAAACGGTACGGAACTGGGGCGAGTGATGCGAATCATGAGGGAGGGAGGTGAATAAAGGAAGGAAAATATGTACAAGGAGGAGGAAGAATATACAAGGATTAAGAAGGTTTGTGACGGACCTTCTTGCGGGAGCGATGGGGTGGGTAGCATACACATGTGTCGTTGTCAGAATCGTCCTCCGAAGAATAATAGTGAGGTGTGGGAACGTCCAACGGGGGTCGACACACGGCTGCTTGCTCAAGTATGGCTTCAGAACAGCCGAACTGAGCTCACTCATATAGATCACCTCATCCGGACCTGATGAGGACTCCTCAAAAAGTTCCTTCTCTGAAACATCGAAGGTAACCTTCTTAGTCGGTTTTCTAGAACCTGAAGCATCAAGAGGAATAGGAGATTGATACGTCTTAAGGAGTTCGGGGGAACACCTCAAAGAATCAACACCCGTCTTCTTCTTACCAGATGATCGACTAGAGGATGGAGCAACCGATTTATCAAGATTGGTCAATTTGATCCCAGTTGTCTCCTTTGGTGTATGTCTTGGATGTGGTGTGTGTGAGGTTCTGACCAGAGGTTCATCATCAGATGAGTCACCGTATGCATTGTAATAACCCTGCAGGGTCAGCACACGTCTCTGATAAGGCACAGTGTTCTCAGTTGGCTTGATATTGTTGGGTTCTTGTGTCGGATCATCGAAATGATCAAGGCAATCGACAAAGGTCATGTCCAACTCAATGATAGCTTCTGGTCGTGAGTCCTCTCTAGAAGCTGTCGGGGTGGTGGTGCAAGCAGTAGGCGGTGTGTGGTTGTAGGAAGTCTCTAAACCAATGGTCGTCTGGACAGTCGGTATCTCAGGTGTAGTAGAGAGATGGGACTCAACTGTCTCTCGAAGGTCACGACTGTCTGCAACTTTACGGGTTACCTTGGAATATCGTGTGTCCTCAAAGATCGGGTGAGGTCGGAGTGCTCCCAATGCAGAAAAATTGATCTCCCCAGTCTCACAATCTATAGTTGCCTTAGCCAAGGCTAAGAACGGCTTCCCAAGAATGATCGGAGACTGGGTGAACTCTCCTTGGTGCTCAATGTCAATGATCGTGAAGTCTATCTCCAGTAGAGCACCTTGGAAAGTGACGATGACTAAAATGGTTCCTTTCGACCGTTTAATGGTCCGATCTGTCAACTGAATGATCTCTCTTGACTTCTTGGCAGATCCGAGTTTGAGCTTGTCAAACACGGAGGTCGGGAGGATATTAATTGGTAAGTCATCATCGATTCTTGCATGGGTGAATGTGGTATCTTTGATTTCACAATCAAATCTAGGTAACCGCTTTACTCTGCGGCTCTTGGTTTTTCTCCCTATCATCAAAGATGTGGCCATAGACACTATATGTATCTCAGTCCTTGTTCTCTTATTGCCCTACCTTTTAGGCATCAATTTACTTCTCACAAATCTTTTAAGGTCAGGAAAGTGCTCAATGGCCATTATTAAGGGAAGCTCAAAAATCAACTTTCTATCCAATGCTTCCCTAACCGCAGGATCCAATTTTTTTAGATCTTTTCCTTTTTCAATTTTTATGGTATTTTCTGAGTTTTCAATTTTTTTGGTCTTTTTGGTAGGTGGAGGACTAGGAGAATGTACATACTCAAGTTTGGAGGAAAAGTGGTTAGTAGAAGAGGGAGATAGAAGGGACTCCAGCTGTACATGACGTGTGGTCAATCCGGTGTCTTCCAAGTTTTCAAGATTTAATCCGCAAAATTCATGATCCACATTTATACCTGGACTCTTGATTGGTCTACAAATGTCATCCTCCAATAAGTTCTCATGACACTTCATGAGAGAAGTCGATGCAATTGGAGGATACTGCTGAGAACTTGGGATCTTATACTCAACACATCTTGACTCAGGCGTGTAATACTGGGTTGAGTATGACCTATCTGTATGGCAGATGTTGGTCGGAGCCTCATCTGGTGGAGTTAGTAGACATGGGGTCTGTAAATTAGTCGCATGAATCCAATCCCCTGTATATGTCGGCTCTCCGAATGGGTGATATGAAGGTTGGTCAATGTGGTCTCTATTACTCAGGTCAATCAAGTCAGGAATATCGTACGGTGCAGGACTCTGCATTCGGTTTGTATGGTCGACCATGTTGTACTCTAAGGTTAAGTCGGGATGTCTATATGAAAATTGTTGTTCAGTCCCAACTCGAGGTGAAAGTGAGGTATGTTGGGTCAACTGATTATGCCAATCATTCATCTCAGCAGTCGCTTGCTCTTCGATTTGTTCCTTGATTTCAGCAAGCGGACGAGAATATGTTGAGTCAATACATGGTGGTTGTGGGTCATGGGTGTAAGAATGTGGGGTAGGTGAGAAGGACGAAGAAGTACGGAAGTCAGTCGGAGTTCTGACTTCGCGGTCGGGGTATGGGTATGAGGAGGAATGAGAGGGTGGAGATGATCGAAATATGGTCGAAGAAGAATGACGTGGATATGATGACCAATATTCTGACATCTTGGAGGGGAAATGGGAGAATGAAGCGGATCGAGGAAGAAAGCGTGCAAGTGCACCGAATAACACACAAAACAAACAAACACAAGAGCAAACCCTGAGTTCACCTACTCAACACAGTGATGGTCGCAAAAGTCCGACCGTTTATCTTTTCAATTTTAATTAGGTGATAAATCAAGATATAAATCCAATTACGCAAGGCTAAAAAGTAGGTTTTGGGCACTATCCTAGGGATGCGTCCTCACCTCTCAACAATCACAATTAGCTAAGCATACAATGAGGGTTTTGCTCTCCCAAAACAAGTGTTAGTTTTAATCAGTTTTTTTGGTCAACTCTGATTAGCAGTCTCGATTTTAAGTTTGGTTATCACTTGATTAGTCCACCAAACAAAGCACGCCTAACTATCAGTCCCGATTTCCTTTTAACCTAAGTTTCAAAAACCAAGGGGAGGGAGTCGAGAAAAGCCGATGCAAATAATGAAATCAATGATGCATGCCCAGTTCATAAGACTTACAGTGATCCTCGCGCTCTACATGCGGGATGTAAGGCAGAATTGAAATTTTATACTATATGAATGCAAACGAGAAAACCGTTCCTAGACAGGCAGTTCTATTAGCGAGTGATGAACAAGTTAAATTTGACTAATAGCCATGCGGTCTAAGTGCGTCTCATTAAATGTGATGCGTGGTCCTAAAAATTACGAGCACAAGCAATAAAGATATTCTAATAAAATGCTCTAAGAGCCACGAGTGCAAGTCCTATTCTACGTCAATCAACCACACGACCACGAGCAGGTCCAAAGTCCAGTCCGGATACAAATGCGAGCTCTCAAACAAGAGCCGCTGGAAAGAGCGAATTACCTAAGTTATTACAACACAATAATTACAAAAATTTATAAAAATTCTCTCAAAGACAAATTGATTTTCTTGCTCTTCAGCAGTCGGCGCGCGTCACGTCCGTCGACCTCCGATGCACTCCAAGTTCACCGGACCCTCGCAAGAAAAATAAAATTTATGTTAGAGAGATAAAAACAAAATATATACAAGAATATGAAGAGAAATAATTGAAAAAAATGGAATAAATACAAGGTGGCTCGGGGGTCAGACTACCCGAGAAAGCGAAAATCTAAATCCAAAATTTTAAATTAATCCCTAAGCCGTTTGCCTCCCTAGCAACGACGCCATCTGACGAGTCGCTAAATACGATATTTAATTTGGTCACATTGGAATACGTGTACTTAGTGATTCGGTCAGAACCGAGAGAAGATCTCTGTGAAGAGTGTCTCGGCTTAATTTATATCCCGGGCAAGTCCGGGGTCGAACTCAGGGAGGCAAAGGAACAACTTCGTTTTTAATTCAAAAAAAGTAGATCTAGATATCCAATGCGGTATTTTTTTAGATTTTTTTATGCAAATACAAATGCCAAATGCGAATGTGGTTGAATTAAGATACTTAGAAAACACACAACAAGGCCAAATTAATTTTAATGTCAAATTAGTCCAATTTAGCCAAATTATATTTTTCCTAAAGTTCTAATCCAGAGATGAATGCAAGGTACTTTTTTTGGAATTTTATGGGTTAAAATGCAATAAATAAAAATGCACACTTTTTATGGGTTTTTTTCACAATTTATCACACAAACAATAAGCAAAAATTATGAAAAAAATTACTGGAACTAAAACATGATGCAAGAAAGCTACAGTATTTTTTTTGGAATTTTTTGACAAAGTATGAATTTTTTTATGAATTTTTTAGTGAAATTAGAGTGGTAATAAGTAATTAATTTCTATTAAATCCATGTTATCAAATTAGTCAGAGAGCAAATTATTTCAAATAGATATTTATACAGACAATCCAGGAGAGTTGAAATTTCACAAAAAGGATGTACGTGAATTTAATTAAAAATCAAATACTAAATTCACTCTACAAATTATTTCAGGCACAAAACATCTCCATTTTAGATGAAATTTAGATAATAAGTTCATCAAATATCAAGGCATCATATATAATTTTTGTGGAATTTTTAAAGCAACCATGCGTGAGATATAAATTTAAGAGTCCAGATTGGGTAAAATATATGAAATTTCAGTTAAACAATTATAATTAATTACCCACAACTCACAAAAATACAAATAAATATTCAAAAGTCAGAGAATTAGTTGCTCAACATAAAACCATTTTTCATTGAATAAAAAGATGCATTAATAAGGTCCAAATTAAAGTGCAAACACGGGGATGTCCTTGCAATTACAGAAACTAAAATTACAATGCAACTTATGTACAGGGACGATTATGCAATTATAGAAACGTGAAATATTTTCAATAAAATTTTTACATTAAAAAAGAGAGAAAACCACCTTCTTCTACCTTGGTCCTTCACAAGTGGAAAACCCAAAGATGGGCGTGGTCGGGGCGGCGGTGCTCGCGGCCGTGCGCGGCTGCGAGGATGGAGAGCAGCAGCGCGTAGCAGCGCGGTGCAGCGGAAGGCGCTGGGGGGTTGCGGCGGCTAAGGGGGTGGTGGCGGCTCGCAGCCATGCACAGGATGAGGGCGCAGGGTTGGAGCCGCGGGTGGCGGCGAGGCCGGGAGGAGGGCGGCGCCTCCGCGCGCGGTGGAGGAGAGGAGGGCGGCGCCTACGGCGGGGCGCGACCGCGCGCTGGGGAGCACGACGGCTGTTGGCGTGGAGGTGGCGGGTGGCGCCGCCTGCCCGTGGAAGAAGGGGGGCGGCGGCCGTCACTTGCAACTTTTTTTTTGTTTTTTTTATTTTTTTGCTGTGATGTTTTTTTTGTGATTAGTTTTTTTAAAATTTTTTAATATATTTTTTAAAACAGAGAATAAATGTAAATATACAAAAAAAGGGAACAATGATGGAGGTAAATGGGGAAGAAAATGAAGACGGTGGTGATGTGATAACAAAGTGAATAAGTGAAGGGTGATAATGGTGTGATTTAACGTTAGATAAAATAAACTCATAATGGATATGAGAGAAAATACTTATCTGAATCTTCGCCGGATTGGCGGAGCAGCTACGCTGGACTCCTGTCGTCGCCTCGATCCGATTAGCGAAATAAAACCGGAGAAGCTAAGCGAGCTCGATGGAGAACTCGTGACACGGAGCAGAGCTCCGCGGATCTCGCCTGAAGGAGGTCGTCGCTTGAGGAAGATGCCTTGCCGCTGTCACCAACAAAACACTCCAAACTCTCTCCTTTTTCTATTAGAATGACGGACGGGGAAAAATGAGGATGTACATATGAATATAAAGAGAAGAAGAATGGGAGTTAGAAAGATGGTGGAGTTGAATTGGAGGTTAAAAAATGGTGGAATGGAATGGAGGTTAGATGAAGACTTGGTGGTTAATGGAGGAAAATGGAAGTTATTGTAGAGAATGGGAAAAAAATAAATAAATAATAATATAAAGTATGCTACTTTAAATACAACAAAAATAAAGAGGAAAAAATAGTGGTGAATTTACAAGTAAATACATACAACATGTAAATTTTTTTATTTGCTTTTCTAATATGTATTTTTTTATCTTTTTAATAAGAGATATTTACAATGAAAAAATACAATAAAATACAATAATCAAAATACAACACAATCATATTTTTTTTGTATTTTTAGTAATTGAGAAAGATAAAATAAAAAATGACTAAAGAATGAATATATACAAGATATACAATGTACATCTAGGTCCCAAAACCCAACTTTTGCAAATGAGCTCTGATTTTAATGAAACGACTTCCGTTGGATAGATAATTTTCTAACTTGAACTTTAAAAGTGAGTTTGGTGAATTTGGAGTTCAGACGGAGCGGGAGGTTAGCTTGGAAGTTGGACTTTACGGCTTTTTCTCTTTGAGATCTAGGAGCATTTATTTGAGGTAAAATTTGTTTTGTATTTTTATATTTTTATATACATTTTTATAAACAAGATAGAGAAAGAATTAGGCAAAAGGAGTTGAAATGAAATTATTAAAAATACATGAAGTTTTGGGCTATTTACAGGTGAAAAACTCCTTTAATTTGCGGTTTTTTAGTGTTAATTTATTTTATACAATATAATATACAATAATTAATGTATTTTATTTATAAGAGTCATTTTATTAATTTATGGATTTTATACACATTTATTAGGGAATTTACTCATGGATTTTGCTAAGATCAAGATATTGAGATAATGAATCGTGGATTCACCTAAAGGTGCTGATGAACTCAACAAGGTCAGGAGGAGCTGGGAGATGGGGTCGTGGCCTTGACCGTGCTGCGACAGGCAGGGATGTCTCGGGGTTCCGGGTCATAAAATATTTACAATATTTTATTCTTGTTCTTTTCTTTTCTTTATTCTATAATTTTGGCTTTCAAAAACCACATTTTATACAATATTTACACAATGATGCGTGAATGTTAACATGCCTAAATTAACAATATTTACACGTATTTACTAGGGTTTTTAAGGCCAAAATGATAGAATAAAGATGATGAAACGTAGATTCATCATCCCCCTATACTTGCCTTTGCTAGTCCCTAGCAAACACTTATGCAATAAGTGCAGAAAAAAGAAAAAACAAAGAAAAGAAAAAGAAGAAAGATGGACTAAATTAATTGTCAAACTTGTCTTCACAAATCAAAGTTTGGGGCGAGCTTAAGTCGTACCTTCACAAAATCATGGCTAAAGAAAACTTTGGTATACGCAGTATCAAAGTTTGGATCTTAAGTCGGACAAGGCGGGATAAATCAAAGTTTGGAATTTATAGATGCATGCAAAAAATAGAGGAAACAACAAGAAAATGGATACTGGCAGGGGTATTTATGAAATTATAGAAAAAATTAGGGGCCTCTACGCAATTTCCACACAAAGTATAATACTAAATATTGCAATTACTGGACCAAACACCAATACCAAAATCCATAAGGGTGCCCTTGCAAAAACACCAAGACCACGTGCGCAAGCATGCTCGCTTGGCAGGGGCACAATTGTAATTAACGAAACTTGCAGGGGCTGTAATGCAAATATTCCAAAAAAGTTAACACTATTTTCAAAATTTCAAGAACTTAGAAGCAATACACAGGACCCCAAGGGTTCTCCTGCAAAATGCCCCTCACCTCATGTGCACAGGCACGCGAGGTGACGTGGCAGAGGACCTTTTTGTAATATGGAAAAGTCTAGGGGTTTTGCTGCAAATATTACAAAATGTTTAAACCGCAGATGAATGTTTAAGTTCTACTAATTAAATACAAAAAGGGACGAGGGTGGATTCGCAAAATACCCTCGCCTGCGGGATCCAACGGCAGTGTGCCGTTTACTTAAGCCACGTGGCGTGACCAGACGCCCCGATACCCCTTCGTAACGGGTGGATAGGATTAGAAGATGAGGGCACGATCGGACGGCCTGGACGCGTTTTATCCAACACACAGTGCTTCGTCTGGGGGCAGCCCTTGATCGGACGGCAGAGAGGTGGAGACGAAGAACAGGGAAGATCCTCAGGGCAGCCGAGCTTCCCCGGCCTTGATCCTCCTCTCTGGTGGTGTTTGAAGTCTCAAAATGGGCTGACGAGCTCCCTGGAAGGTGCCTCTGAACGCTGGGGGCTCCAAAATCTTTGGCGGGGGCCAGAGGTCACGCGTGAGAACAACGGAGCTGGGAAGCTCCAGGTATCGTGGCAAATCCGTTAACACGAGCCCCAGGGTCTTTGGTAGCGCGTGGACCTGCAAAATATTGTTAAGGAGGGTGAGGGCAAAATGCCTCGCCCCTCTTGGGTGTGTATTGAAGTGACAAATGACAAAAAAGGGGAGCTTGCTCCGGTAAGGTGGCGACGGAGTGAAACATGTGTGAATAGTGCAGATAAGAGTGCAAAACAAAGGCCATGGCTTACAGGAGAAGAAATTACGGAGAAAGACAAAGAAAACAAGGAAAAATGGACCTCGAGGGTTGGAACCCAAGGTGGGTACCTCGACGGCCGTTTGGCCGGAGATGGGTGGAACTTGGCCAAATGCCCACGCCAAGAGCCGCCCTAGATGGCTGGAGACCTCCTGTCACCAAGGTCAATCCGGAGCGCATCCCAGGAAGACAAAGCGAGGTCAAAAGGGATTCAAAGAAGAAAGGGGGTTTTGGGTTTGGTTTTGAAGAAGTGGTGAAGGTGGCTCAAAGATCGAGATGCACGAGGCGCTTCAGTGATCCAAAGGTTTATACAAGCCCTGGGCGTGTATCCTTGGTAGTAGGGCTACAAAGTCGTGAAGGTTGCATCATGAAAGGATGAAAGGCGTGATCTCCAAAAATCGGAGAAAACGCCAAAAAACGCATCTCTGACACTGTCCAGACCTCGGTCAGAGAGTTGACCGAGGTCAACCAAGGGAGAGATCCGGTTGGTCCACGTGGACCAACCAGAAAAAACCTTGGAAAAAAGGTTTGTAAATTCGATTAAAAATAGTATTTGAATTTATTAATTTTTGGTTTCAACATAAAAAATATTTTTATTTTATAAAGTATTTTATTATGATTTTTAATTATTTTTATGAGGTATAAAGTACAAGTTACTATTTATACCCTTTATAGGTATCTATATCTGTATATTTTAATATTTTATTTTTATTTTGTGAATTTAATTTATTTATTTTTGTTTATTATTTTATAAATTTATAAAATATTTTATACACTTAAATATATTTTTATTTTTATTTCTGAAGTGTTTTGTACATTGAATAAAATAGGAATAGATTCTATGTAGGTTTGTATACAGGTACTATACCTATGTATTATATATACAAATATTTTTATTTTGATTTTTCTTTGAGTTTTTATTCTGATTTTAATACACATATTTATTATAAGTAATATTTACAAAATAATAAAAATATAAAATTATAAAAATAAAGAATAATAAATAAAATGATTATTTTAATCTGTACAAGTATACAATAGGGGTCTAAAACTCAACTTTCAAACCGTAGCTTCGCCAAATGAGAAACCACCACCATTAAATAGATTATTTTAAGCTATATACAATTAAAGGTGAGTTTGACGTATTTCTAGTTTTATTTGGGAGATACATGTCTGAGAAGTTGGGATTCTAGATTTTTATTCAGACCATAACTTTTTATCGGTACATTATTTTTGAGTGAAATCAATTTTGTATTTTTCTTTATTTAATTATCTACAACTTTCACGTACAAAGTTTCTTTATTTGAGGTATAAAAAGTGGAAATAAAAATAGGTCCCAAAATGAACAAAGAATGGATAAAACAAAAGGGATTTTTATTGTATTTTGGCCCTTATCTCCCCCTACTTTATTCCTTGTCGACCTAGTCATCGAGATGCCTAGGTCTCGGGGTTTTGGGTCATAAAATATTTACAATATTTTATTCTTTTTCTTTTCTTTTCTTTATTCTATAATTTTGGCTTTTAAAAACCGCATTTTATACAATATTTACACAATGATGCATGAATGCTAACATGCCTAAATTAACAATATTTACACGCATTTACTAGGGTTTTTAAGGCCAAAATGATAGAATAAAGATGATGAAACGTAGATTCATCAGGAGGCTGGACGCGACGGAGGACCCCGGCCACGTAGCTGAGCTGCGGGTACACGCCACCAAACCTTGATCCAAAGGCACCCTCCGATTGCTGTCACTCCACTGAAGATACCTAGGAACAAGAGAAGGGGCAAGGCACGGGCTACTCAGCTGCAGAGGCGGAGGCAAGACTTTATAGGATTCATAGGGGACTGAAATGATCGTGCGAGAGCGTGTAACCCTAGGAAGATCTGCACCTTCCTAGGAATCAACGAAGATCATGGATCTTAGGAGGAGGCTCAGGCGAAAAATCGGGGCGAGAGCGAACAGGTTTGGGCGTGAAAATACGGAGAAACAACTCCAGCGAGAGGTAGAAGACCCAATCCGACCTGGAAGGAGGCATTGACTGGAGTCAACAAAGCCTCCGAGCCAATCAGAAAATAGGGATGCACAAAATGATTAAAAATTCAATAAAAAATAGTAATTTAATTCAAAATAAAAAGTGTATAAAATAAAAAAATGTTTATTATTTTTCACAGAATCTTTATATGGTTTTTACTTATTTTTATGAAAAATAATTTAGTGTCTATATAGTATATAGTGTTGTACATTGGTATAATATACTTATGTATTATGCATAATAATTTTTTTATTTTATTATTTTTACATAAATATTCCAATTTTATATTTTCTTTATTTACAACATATTTTTAGGAGCATAAAATATTTTTTATTTATTTTTACAAATTATTTACAAGTATGAAATAAATGATGGATGTGACATATATACATGTGTATTTCACACGTGAAAGGGGATTTTATTTTTATTTTTGTTTAATTTTTCGAATTTTTATTTTTATTTATTTTACTTTTAGAAATATATACAATGAGGTTAAAATAATGATTTAGTTTTATTTTGTCAAAAATAATTATATACATAGTTACTATGTACAACACAAAGTAGACCCTATCTCTCTCTGCTTATTTTATTCAGCGATTAGGTCAAGGCTTGACCTTATCTTGGGGTTCAGGTCACTCTGTATTTATTCTAAATACCTCCTTCATTTTCCTTTTCCTTTATTCTTTTATTTTTGCACAAATACATGCTAATTATGTAGAAAAAATGCATGCTAAATGCTATGTTATTGTATTTATAGGTATTTGCATGTTGTTTCGCTAAGATAAATAGCTAAAATAAAAGAATAAAGAGTGAGAATCAATGATTCATCACCCCCTATACTTTACCTTTGCTAGTCCCTTAGCAAACACTTATTTGAAAAGGAAGTGAAAAAGAAAGAAAAGAAAAAGAAGGAGAATCAAGGTTGATTATTAAACTTATCTTCATTAAATTGAAGTATGAAGCTCAGTCAGACCTTTGGATTATTAGTTTGTCGGAATCTTATTGGAATATAGGTTTAAGACTCAACAAACTCTAAGTTCCACCATTCTATGGTCAAGACTCCTCAATAATCTAGATCAGAACAAGTCTACATACGCAAACTCTAATGACCATGAATCTTTCCTTGTACTATGTAAGTGATATATATCTCCCCGCCTCAGAAATGACAAAGAAACAACATCCCTCAATAAGGTAACTCTAATTCCTCAATCTAGCAGCTCTTTCCTCGAGGAGCGGGGTATTTACTTCTAAGTTTAAGTGCAACTGACTCAAGAAGAGGGGGAAAGAAGAGAATGGACTGTGGCCAGTGTAGTCATATATCCCTAGGAGCCTAACTAGTGTAGTTAAGTCTCCCGTTGCAAGCTTAATGAGATGAGAAGGTGTAATACATAAGCTTTGCTTTATTTGACTATATATACTCCGGCAGGCATTTTATTTTCAACCAGGACAGTCTAATTTTTTGGAGTTTTCTTTATTTTGCATATTTTTTGATGTGAATATGTACAACATATCTACATGGTGCATCATATACATAAGGACTTTTTCTTCCTGAGCCAGTAGACTATCCCTCAATTGAAGCATTATTGCAACCCACAACTCCTGTCTTTAGACCTCAACACCACTAGACCAAGTTGAGGTGCACATCCCTCCCTAAAGGAAGATGAGAGGTTCCACCTAGAAGTACTACCCTCATATGCTACTCCAAGCCAAAGAAAATTGCCTCCTCATCACCTCATCCGTAGAGAGCTATATGCAAGGTGCTGGTCCAAGTAAAGCCATTGTCTGTGAGAGTCATGCGTGCGTTGTTAAGTGTTCTACTTAGGCTCATCAATATGACATGTGAACATAAAGAACTAAGTCATTAATGGTCCGGAAAAGTTTTAACCCCAAATTCTATAAGGTTCCTCTGAGAATTAGGTGGATTATAATCTTAACCAAGCTCCATTTTCCAATTTAATTCCAGACTAGTTTAAATGTCAACTATGATTCAGAAGAATATACAAAACTATATACAAAAATCTTTTTATACAATTTTCACAATATGCAAATTTTTTCAAAACATGCAAAATTTTCTAAATTGTTTGAATGCATGCTTGCATGAATGTAGAAGTTTTGTAAACTATTTACAAATATTTACACACGGGTTTTTGCAAACTTTTTATTTTTCAAACATTTTTCAAAAATTTTATACTATATACATAATTTTAATACAAAAGTATTTACAAAGTTTTCACAAGCGAAACATTTTTACAAATATTTGTATACAAATAATTTTTATAAATAGCTATTTACAAACATGTATGCGCAGGAAAGATTTTTATATACAAGGGAAAATTTTAAAATTTTTGTGATTTTTAGGTTTATGGTTTTTAGCCAATTTATTTATTAACACACTCACACAAAGTACGAGTTAAGGATAAACTATATATGTAACATATATGACAACCCCCATACTTAGCTTGAACGATGTCCTCAGAGTGATCAAAGAGCGATGAAGAAGACATAACTCGTGCTTAGTATAAGGAAGTGAAAAGAAATACTATACTACAATGACGAATGAAAGAATAAAATCAATATAAGTCCGTAATTCTCCCTATACATAGGATCAAGTAATCCTAAGTATAGAAGATTGTACACAAGGGGAAAACCGAGGGCTAGAATGTACATGGTTTACCTCCCCTATACTTAGGGTGAAATGTCCCTAAGTATAGGCAACAAAACAGAGGTAAACAGAATCAAAAGAATAATCAGAAGTCTGACACTCCCCCTATACTTAGGGTAAAGTACATCCTAAGTATAGCATAATCATAAGATGCTGATGGGGTGCTAGACAAAGAATGTATGATATGGACATATGGATCTATACAAGGGCGGAAGATAGTGATAATCAGGCATGAGATGCAAATGATGTGAGTCGAAGACCACATCTCATGCAAAATGAATAGGGGTGACATCAACGATCAACAGATCATGATCTAGATTTGACTTCAGGCGCTGACCGTTAACTCGAAAGGTGGACTCAGATGACATCTCAGATATATCAATGCTGTCATTATCATGCACATTTCGGACCAAGTATGGTCCCTTCCACTTGCTCTGCAACTTCCCTGGAAACAATCTCAGCCTGGCATCGAATAACCATACTCTTTGGTTTGGCTCAAACTGCTTATGGCTGATGTGGGAATCATGCCATATCTTCACTCACTCCTCATATTGTAGGCTACTCGAAAAGGCTGTATCTCTAAGCTACTCCAGGGCTGCCAATTCTTCCTTCCTCGGATCTCCTATACTCTTTGGATCCAATAATATCTCAGTAATAGCCCAAAGTGACTTATACTTAATCTTCACAGGTAAATGTCATGGCTTGCCATAAATGAGATGAAAGGGAGACGTACCCAAAGGTGTCTTGAAGGAAGTCCGATATGTCCATAAGACCGAGTCCAAAAGCTGTGACCAATCCTTTCGGTCTGGGCGGACTACCTTATGCAGTATCATCTTGATCTCCCTATTCGGTACTTCAGCAAGACCATTGATCTGAGGATGATATGGAGTGACAACTCGATGGTCTATGCTGAACTCGTTAGCAAGGGCCTTTACCTTGTCGTTGATAAAATGAGACCCCCTGTCAAATATCAATACTCTAGGTACCTCAAATCGTGAAATGATATTTTTCCTCAAAAAGCGGAAAATGGTCTTAGCATCTACGGTTTGGGAGGGAATGGCCTCAACCCAACGACTCACATAATCAATAGCCAACATAATGTACTCGAATCCATGACTCTTAGGGAATGGACCCATGAAATTGATGCCCTATGCGTCAAAAACCTCACAAAAGTGAATGGGCTGCATCGACATCATGTCACGCTGTCCATAAGTGTCCATCTTCTGACAATCAGTACACCTCTTCACGAATTCATCAGAATCCTTGCAGAGGATAGGCCACCATAGGCCGGATTGGAGCACTTTCTATGTTTTTCTCCTCCCAGAATGATGTCCTCCTGCCTCAAGTTTGTGGCAGTAAGTGAGGATGCTGTGGTGTTCCTCCTGAGAATGCACCGACGCCAGACGCTATGCCCTCCTTCGTGGTAAATGATGGGATCCTCCCAATGGTACGACTTAGCCTTCGCAAGGAAGGTCTCAAGTCATTGTCTGGGCCAACCTTGTGGAACCTTCTTGGCAACAAGATAGTTCACAATGTCAGCGTACCATGAGAGCAAGGCGATAGCAATGATCATCTCATATGGGAAGGTCTCACTGATAGGCTCAATCTGCTCAGATTCCTCAAGATGTTGCAATCGGGAGAGATGATCCGCCACCACATTCTTGACTCCAGGTTTATCCTTAATCTCAATATCAAACTCCTTGAGTATAAGGATCCATCTAGTCAGTCTCGCTTTGGCATCCTTTATTGCCATGAGGTACCTGATGGAGGTATGGCTAGCATCTCTTTCTCCTTAACTGTGTAGTTCCGCTGAGCGGCATCCAATGTACGGCTAGCATAGTGAATGGCAAATGGTAATCCATCCATCCTCTATCTTAGCATAGCTCCTATGGCAAAGTCAGAAGCATCTGTCATGATCTTGAATGGGAGAGACCAATCAGGCGGCTGCAAGACAGGAGCCTCAACAACTAGATTCTTGAGAGTCTCAAAAGATGCAAGACACTTATAATCTACAATGAACTCGATGTCTTTCATCAGCATATCATTGAGTGGTCGGGCATTCCTGCTGAAGTCCTGAATAAAATGTCGGTAGAACCCGACATGCCCCAGAAGAGATCGCAACTGCCGCATGTTGGATGGTGGATTGAGTTTCCTGATGATATCCACCTTGGCCGGATCAACCTCCATGCCCCTGTTAGAGATGATATGACCAAGCACCATCCCTCGAGTCACTATGAAGTGACTCTTCTCCCAAGATAGATCAAAATGGACCTCTATGCAGTGCTAAAGCACTCGGTCTAGGCAATGAAGATAAGCATCAAAACCATCACCGTAGATTGAGAAATCGTCCATGAAGACCTCTAAGCAATCACCCACCATGTCTGAGAAGATGGACAACATGCACCTTTGGAATGTCGTCGGAGCGTTACATAGACCAACATGCATCTGTCTGAAAGCATAAGTCCCAAACGAATAGGTGAATGTTGTTTTGTCCTGGTCTTTGTGTGCTATGGCCACTTGATTGTAACTGGAATACCCGCCAAGGAAGCAGTAATGACTCTTCCTGACTAGTCTCTCTATAATCTGATCAAGAAAAGGCAGCGGAAAATGATCCTTCTTGGTGGCATGATTCAGTCGTCTGTAATTCACACAGACCCTCCAAGAAGTGGGTACCCGGGTAGCGATCTCCTCTCTAGACTCACTCACAACTATGGTGATGCTCGTCTTCTTGGGAACCACATGTAATGGACTAACCCATTTGTAGTCGGAGATGGGATAGATAAAATCGACGCTCCACCATTTTGATATCTCTTTCATGACCACTTCTCGAAGGTCTGGGTTCAGTCATCGCTGGAACTCACACGATGGCTTGGCATCCTCTTCGAGATAGATATGATGAGAAAACAGGGTCTGACTTATCCCCTGGAGATCAGCTACGCTCCATCCTATCGCCTTGTGGTTCCTTTCAAGAACCTCCATCAAATGAGATTTTGCTCTCCAGTCAAATCTACTAAGATAATGACTGGGTACATCTCATGCTCGCCCGAAAGGAATCTACACTTCAGCGACTGCGGTAAAGGCTTCAGCTCTAGGCAACTAGGAGCTGGAAAATATGGCTTCTAAAATGTTTGAGTGAATGCAACCAGATCTGAATGTGAGAACTCTTGCTGATCATGGATATTTGGTGAAGATGGCCCTGCTGATGTGTATGCAATCAGCGTTGGCTCTGTCTCCACTGTAGCTGTAGGCTCTGTACGAATCAGACAAGGTAATAGCTCATCAAACTCAACCCAATCTATGTCTGAATCCATCTGAATCAGAATCACAAGAAACATAATCTGCTTCACTCTCCATGGTGCGATCGTCAGCTCAAAAGTGTCCTCAGCCAAGAGTGTGCTCTCCAAATTCTCATCTGCTAGAAACTGTGAATATGTGGTATTTAAAGGTGAGAGAAGAGCTTGTGAAACTGGGTCAGTCCAAGTGGCTTCATCATCAGTGAAAAATCACACTCCTGGTGGACGTCTCGCTCTGCCTCTGTCATCTGCTCTGTATCATTGGACTGCTCTGAGCAAGCTGAATCTCGTGCTCTAGTCTTTTCGATCGTCTCTATTTGTATACTCTCGTCCTCGACACGAAAGTACACCATCCCACTATCATGGTCGAAATACGCCCTGGTTGTGGCCAAGAATGGTCATCCTAGAATGATGGGGGTATTCGTCACAGACTCAGGGATCTCCATGTCCAAAACAACAAAGTCCACGGGGAATTTCAGGCCCTGAATTGTGACGACTAGGTTCTTCAACAACCCCTTCGGCCTCTTGACAGATCTATCAGCAAATTGAAGGACTGTCCTGCTCTATCGAAGAGGGCCAAACTCGAATCGGTCGAGTAAGGCTGTCGGAAGTAGGTTAATGGAAGAGCCGCTGTCTAATAGAGTCCGATCGAATCTCTGCTCATGAATGTGACATCTGACATAGGGAGCTCCTGCATCTGGCCTCTTGGTTGGCAGACGGTTCTAGATTGCGAAGCAAGTGACACATATGAGCACATGGATCTCGGCATGATGGTTCCTTCTCTTTCTGCATATGGTGGTCTTCTCTCAGATTCTTTTGGAAGAGAGAGATGATGTCAAGTGCCTCCTATAGAGTCAGCTGAATCTGAAATCTGTCTATCATTTGCTGGCTGAACTCTAACCGCTGTGTCTTCTTTGGATTTTCTTTTTTATTCCCCTTCACCAAGCAGAGTGCTTGAGGGAAGGGGATGGCTGGGCCCTCCTCAGATAGAGGGCTAGGAATAGGTTCCTACTGTTGTGAAGGAATGGAGCACATATAAGGATCATCATGCAACATAGATGGACTTGCAGTAGATAAAGAAACCTTTCCTTTATTAATTTTTTGGTCTTTTTGGAATAGTCCTGAGATACAATAGATGGAAACATAAATGGAATAGAAACGGTGGCATCAGCACCACCTACGGCATCAGTCGTCGCAGCATCAACACCGTGCTCTGACTCAACATCAAGAAGAATGGTGGCATCAGTACCACCAACTACATTTGGAGAAGCGACGACCTCAGTACCGTCGACTGGATCATCATCCTTGGTGGATTCATCACCACCACCATCAACATCATCATTAGAGGCATCAACACCGCTATCCTCCTCATTTGGTGCTCCTGGATCATCATGTGGTCGTCGCTCAGATGAGGCGTCATCGGCCTGGCATCCTACTGCTCTTAAGTGACCAAAAATCAACATCAAATGTGTATGAAGAAATATCACCCAATGACTCACTAGGAGTGGTGGTCTCAGTGAACTGTACCTGCTCAGACTTCCTCTTGAGGTTGCTCGGATAGGGCTCGATCTGAGCGAGTATGGTAGCCTTCCCCTTTATGATCTCCCTCATCTCCTGCTTGAACTCATCCATCTCCCGCCTGAAAGATGCTTGCTGGTCTGAGAGAAGGCAGACTAGATCATCAAGGGCTGGGTTCTCATAGGCTGGTCCATGGGAATCGGACGGGTTGCCTCATTGAAACCGAGGCTGCTCTGGTACTGGTGAGGGGGAGGCTGAGTGAACGGCTGAGGCTGCTGCTGTTGCCTCCACTATTGTCCTTGCTGGTAGGGATGGGGACCCGATTGGTAATGCTGTTGTGGCTGGGAGTAATGGGGTCGTTGCTGCTGCTGGCTCTACTATCCACCTTGAGCTAGAGGCTCCTGTCGGGATGAGGTGCCTCCTGTAGACCACCTAAATCCGGGATGATCTCGATGGATCCCGGACTGCGGACGGTCATACCAAATCCTATTGACTTCCATCAACGGCTCCTGCTCGTAAGGGTAAAGAGAAAGAACTGCCAGGGGCTGCTCCTGCTAATACACCACCATCTGAGTGTCATGAGATGGCGATGGCTGAGAATACTGGAGCAACTGCTGAACCGGCTCTGTCTGAATTTGGTGGACCTGGCAGTACTAGGCAGGTTGCTGTAAAGAGCTGCTGCTGCTAGGACCAGCCTGTGACCTGAGACGGGAGTGAAATGCTGTCTATGCCTCCTGGAGGCACAAGATCTGGGTCTTCAGGTCATTGAGGGTCTGTGCCAACTGGTCGATCTGTGTCATGCCCTGGCACTGCTTCTTCTTGATAATCTCTATGCGGTCTAACTTCTTGCTAATGATACCCATGTCAGCTGCCGACGATTCTGCATGTCTTTCTATAGCTGACGAAGTGGATGGACCTGCATCAACACATGCTATCCTCTGATAGGACACAGCCTGTGGGTGGGTCTTCCCCTATGTGTAGGCTCGGGTCTGGGACATCACTGTGTAATTTTCATCCATCTCCTCATAGATGTCCTAGACCTGGTCCTCATCCTTGGAGAAGTAAGACTCTCCACAAGAGGCATTAACAAGCCCCTGCAACTTCGGTGTCAGCCCACAAAAGAAACTCTGAACTAAGTTGGGCTTGGAAATCTCATGGTGTGGACACCAGTCGATGAGCTCGCAAAATCGATCCCACGCCTCATGGAACTGCTCATGGGGGATCATCGTGAAGTTGTTGATCAGAGCTCGAGCTGCATTGGTCCGACTGAGTGGATAGTACTTGTTCAAGTACTTGATCCGGAGCTACTCCTAAGTGGTAACGTATCTCCCTAAATGCTTCATCCAGTAGGCTGCTCTATCGACCATGAAGAAAGGGAATGTTATCATCTTAATGGTATCCTTGTCCACAAATCTGTCGTGGACTGTGTAGCATATCATCTCAAACTCTTGTAAATGCAGATGTGGCTCCTCGATGGCTAGCCCATAGAACTTGGGCAGTAACTGAATCATCTGGGAGCTGAGCTTGAAGTCGCCTAGAATCTCAGGGAGTTGGATCCAAGATGGGTGAGGGTTGCACCAGGGTTGTGCAAATGTCTCATCGGTCGCGGCTGTTTAACAGGCTCGGGATGATCCTTCGGGTGTCCATCTGCTCCTCCTCCAGGTGCTGGAATGTCTCCACCGCCTGGTTGGTCTCTGTTAGCTCGCATCTGTGCTAACTCTCGACGCACCTCTGCCATAAAGGCTCCTTGTCTCTGCATCGTCTCCAGTTTGATAACACCCTGATCAAGAACATAAGAATAACCCTAGGTCTGTCCATCGATGCGCTCCTCACTGCTGGCCATCTCACGGGTCTCTACAAAGGCAAAAGACCCAAACTCAGGTGCCGTCAAATGTACAAATATCTGTGCTGGTCTCTGCTCAGTCACCTCAGGACTGGAAGAAGGGTGATCGATGGGGAATAGGGCAGAATTGAACTCGGGTTCGATGAGCGGGTCTAGGCTCCTCGGAACCTCCCTAGATGAATGAGACGGAGTGCTCGAGAGAAGGTCTATCAAAAGTAGTCTAAGGGATCTCTGGCCCATCATCGTGATAAGGGAATGAGTGCAGATGAGATCTGGAAAGCAAACAAGATCAACAGTCAAAACCCCAATTCACCTACTTAACACGAGAGTTGATGACCGTAAAGGATCGGTCGATTATCTCATCGATTTTATTTTAGGTGATAAATCAGTGTTGTAGAGCGATTAAGCGAGCTGGTAGGAACCCGATGCTCTGAGGAGACGGGCCCAATCCCAAAGCTAGTTCTTTCCCAGTCAGTATGAATTACGAACCGTTTACCTGCTACCCGATCGATTCAATCTGTTAAGGACGTCATAATCCACTTTATTGATTACCGAAGAGATCCTCATTGGAGAATGACTAACCCCAAGACTAGTAGTCTAACAGAAATTCAGGTATGGCTCTATCCTAGTGTATGAGTCATTCTCTTGCTCAAGCAAACCAAGCAATGAGGGGGTGATTCTCCCCAAAACAAATAATTTTAAGTGAGGTGGTTTTTAGGGTCAAGTTTGCTAAAATAGTCCCAATTTTATGATTTTCACTTTTTTATATATATTTTAAATAAAAGCAATGCCTAACGAATTTTCCGATCTCCTGATTTATTTTAAGTCCAAAATAGGGGGAGAAGTTGAAAAAGGCGATGCACGATCAAACACGATGATGCATGCAAAGTAAGAGATGCGTACCTGACTCCAGCACTCTACATACAGGGTGATCCACACATAACTTAAAAGATAGAATTAAAACTAATCTAAATGATGCACGAAGAAAATGGCCTAAAGACGAGCAATTTCTAAAGATCGTGAAGCACAATAGTTAACTGATCAGAAAGAGAGATCGATGCCCGATCGCAGATGCCGATCGATGTCTGCCACCACGGATCTTGCATGCACTGTATATGGCCTCTAGCGGCACTTGACCTCTCAATCAATCAAGTTAACTTTTTATCATGAATTATTAATAAGGTCCAATTACGAATTATAGGTGCAAGCAATCTATTAGGGATTGATCCTTAAGTTATTTATGTCACAATCAAGAAAAATACTAAGTATAGGGGCCAAATTCTACGGAAATCAACTAGAGGAAATGCGATAAAATAAAACCAGTGAAAAACATGGTGAGGTCACCCGAGCACACCGATGCTCGGCAAAACAAACCTTGATATAAGAGTCTAAGAGAGAAATCCAAGGTCCAAAGAATTATAACAACAATAAACGAGTCTGTTGAAAATAAAACTAACTCTACTGCTATTCTAAAGCTACTCTAAAGTCTATGACCGATTCCTGCTCTTCTCCTGCATCTCCTCGGGTACAGGTCTCATCCAAAGCGTCCTCGAGCAGTTCCTCGCATGAAAAGCGAAACAGAAATGGGTCGGAAAAATAGTTATAACAAATAGAGATAAAATATATAAAAGGCTGAAAAGCGACTACTAAGCCGTGCTCCTCGGTAGCGGTGCCATTTTAATGGACACGTAAAGCGAGATCAGCTAAGATGGAAAAATAATCAAGTGTCGTTGTTCCTAGCCAATCAATTCGGTCAATCAAGAAAAATCGAGAACCACTCAAATCAAACAATCAACGTACAAAAAACAATATCAGCGATCTCCTCTATTTAATTTAACCTGGTATAGCGACCATGGTCGAAGTCAAGGAGCATGCGTAAACCTACAAAGTAGTCGTAATGTAGTGAATAAAAAGCATTTTTTTATTAATTTTGCAAATTTTGCAAATTTTTATATTTCTAAATTAATAAGTAAAATCAAACAAGTGAGAAAACTACGCACACAATCATACCTTTTTAGTTTTTATTCAGACCTAAAATGCTCAAAAATTAAGAATAAAAATATTTTTTGTGTTTTTTCAAATATTCATATATTTTTGGTAATTTTCTGGTGTTTTTGTAATTTTTATGTGACTTTATAAAAATCCAATAAGAGCAAAACTGGGAAACAATGCACAACCAGAAAAATTTACAAATTAAAAATATTTAAGTGTCCTAATGTCCTAGATCTGAATTTTATGAAAAGGTGTGAAGAAAATACTACAAATAGGGACTGAAACTATATTTTTTATTTACTTTAGAATTTTTAATGATTTTTAGAAGTTTTTAAGAGTTTTTAGATTTTTAGGGGTTTTATAGTGATTTTTAAAGCGAAAGCTACTGGAGGTAAAGCACATATAAATAAAAAAATACTATTTTTTGGGGATTTTTTAACACAATTTTTATAATTTTTTTATGTATTTTATAAAATAGATAGTAATTTTTTAGTGGTTTTTGATTTTTAGAAAATAAAATACTCAACAAAATTACTCTCAAAAATCACGATAAATAATACATGTCAACAGAAGCTTAAAGTATTTTTATGTGATTTTTGGACGTAATTTGATAATTATTGCATTAAAAATAAGGCACACATTGCATAGGGACCTAATTGCAATTATGAGAAAGTCCAGGGGCCAATAATTAAATCATATAAAAAGTTGAGGGTAAATAATGCAAAATGCCCAGGGTATTCATGCACATGCTCAAAAACTCACGCACAGGGTTATAAATGCAATTATCAAAAAAATTCCACTCAAAGCATAACATTCATGAAGTTCAGGATAAAACATGCAAATACACCATACAAGCACGTGGGACGACACGTGCGTTCATACAAACAAGACTAAAACACAAATACTAGAAATATCAATGGTCCACATACAAAATAACCAAGCTACAACTTTATTTACATAACTAAATAGTAAAACATAAAAGTGTTGGGGTTAAAGATGCAAAGTACCTTGAGGCAAGTGATGAGCGCATGGGGTGGCACGTGGCAAGCTTTGGTGTAGGCGCGAACGTATGGTGCAGATCGACTGGCGGTGTCAGATCTGACTCTTCAGGGAATGTAGGCTACGTGTGGTGTAGATCTGTCAGGGAGCGCCAGATCCAATGACCTAGAAGCTGATCTGGTCGGCGACTCTGATGTAATCTGGCAGGAGTAAAGCTCATCCAACGGTAGGGAGCCGGCTTGCAAGAACAGGGGCCCCGACGACTTTCACCCTAGCCTCGGATGGAATCCGAAGTACCAATGAACGATTTGAGGGCTCAGGCAGTATCGTGGAGGCGACCCGCATTGAATGAGCAGCTTCGATGGAGGAGCTAACGACCGGATGGACATGATGGTGTAGAGGGACCTGGAGCTACTCTGTCGAAGCACCCGAAGGCTCAGAATGGATTCCTCGTACACCTTAGGACCTGCAAATGGTAGAGTGACTCGGGGATGTAGCTACGGTTGATTTTATTGCATCTAAAAATGAGGGAAGCGTAGGGGAATAGAGCTTGACTCTTGGCTGAGGTGAAGAGTCGCGACCTTAATCTTGACCTGTGCGTCGAAGCTAAGGGGGATCAGACTACGCACGAAGATGATTGGAGAAGTGGGATGTCGATCGAAACATATGGAGGTGGGTAATGAGGCTCCGGCCAGCTGGTCGGATCATGTGGTTGTGCGACGGAGGAAGATAACAAGATTGATTCGAAAGTAAAAATACGGAAGTTGGGATAGGTACCTGAAGGTGATGATGAACTCAGCAAGGTCAGGCGAAGCTGGGAGATGGGGCCGTGGCCTCAACTGTGTTGCGGCAGGTAGGGAGGCTGGACACGGCAGAGGACTCCAGCCACGTAGCTGAGCTGCGGGTACACACCATCAAACCTTGATCCAAAGGCACCCTCCGATTGTTGTCACTCCATTGAAGACATGAGAGAAAGGGTGAGGCACAAGATACTCAACCGCGAAGGCAGAGGCACGACTTTATAGGATTCCCAAGGGTCTGGAATGATCGAGTGAGAGTGCGCAACCCTAGGAAGATCTGCGCCTTCCTAGGGATCCACAAAGATCATGGATCCTAGGAGGAGGCTCGGGCGAAAAATCAGGGCGAGATGTGATCGGGTTCGGGCGTGAAAATACAGAGAAATGGCTCCGATGAGAGGTAGAAACCCGACCTGACATGGAAGGAGGCGTTGACTGGAGTCAACAAAGCCTCCAGGCCAATCAAAAAATAGGGATGTACAAAATTATTAAAAAATTAATAAAAAGTAGTAATTGAATTCAAAATAAAAAGTGTATAAAATAAAAAAATGTTTATTATTTTTCCAAAGAATTTTTCTATGATTTTTAATTATTTTTATGGAAAATATTTAGTGTTAATACAATATATAGTGTTATACATAGGTATAATATACCTATGTATTATGTACAATAATTTTTATTTTGTTATTTGACATAATTACCCCAATTTTATATTTTATTTATTTACAACATATTTTTAGGGGTAAAAAATAATTTTTTATTTATTTTTACAAATTATTTACGAGTATGAAATAAATGGTGGATGTGACATATATACATGTGTATTTGCACAAGTGAAGAGGATTTTATTTTTATTTTATTTAATTTTTCTGATTTTTATTTTATTTTTATAAATATATACAAGGAGGTAAAAATAATGATTTAGTTTTATTTTGTCAAAAATAATTATATACATAGTTACTATGTACAACACAAAGTAGACCCTACCTCTCTATACTTGTTTTATTTGGCAATCAGGTCAAAGCTTGACCTTCTCTTGGGGTTTGGGTCACTCTGTATTTATTACAAATACCTCCTTCCTTTTTCTTTTCTTTTATTCTTTTATTTTTGCACAAATACATGCTAATTATGCAGTATTAACAAATGCATGCTTAATTCCATGTTATTGTATTTATAGTATTTACATGCTATTTCGCCAAGATAAATAGCTAAAATAAAAGAATAAAGAGTGAGAATCAGGGATTCATCAGGCACCTACTCTTCAAGTTCCTCAGCCCCACCACCTCCTGTGGCAGACTTGGTGGGGCTCCAGCGAGCACTATCACTCCCCTCCACTTTCCATTTGCTTCACTCATGATCGAAGAAGATTCTAGAAGCGTTGTCAAAGAAGCTATGACGGTGGAGTAGATGCAGGGAGTGTCAGAAGTTGCTATTGATAATGCTAAGTGGGAGACGAAGTCTGAGAATGGAGCCACCTCGGAACGTCCGACCATTGAAGCTCTTTGGATCTACATAGGTTAGAAATACTAGCCGAGGCGGGTGTTGTGCGTATGAGGTGAGTGAGATGGGGGATTGTGCATGGATAAGAAGGTGGAGACCGAGCAACTCCTCTGCCTTGAAGGAAGAGAAGGTGGTTCGACATGGGCAGAGGGATGGGGAGCTGGATGTGGTGAGCAAAGTGTTTGGCGAAGATGGTGGATGTATTGCGGAAGATGGAGGATGGTTAGGTGATGGCGAGATGCTTTGTAGGCGACGTATTAATTATGATCAAACAAGAGAAAAAGTATAAGTAATAACCTGGAGGATTCGAGGAGGAAGGGGCAGAGCGAAGCTTGGGTTGAACACTAGAAGGCACTCCGATCATCCCTCGATAAGGGCATTTAGGCCTTGGAGCTTAGCGACTACCGAAGGTGCCGTGACATGGCCATACAAGCCGTGGGTCGACACCTGGGTAGGAGGACCCATGGTCGTCAATCAAACACCTCCTCCACTATCACCGGAGGAGGGAGATAGCTCGGGTTTACCCATGAATTGGTGGACGAGATCGGACGGAGGCCGGGGGGGGGGGGGTTATTGGCAGAGGGAGAGGGTGTTACTGGGGTATTTTGCAACAGCTGGTGGAGTGACGGAAGAGTGATGAGGGGGCTCTGGGGGTTACGTGAGGAACGTGGGGCTCGTGGCTATGGGGAGGAGCCGTTAGGTTAGTGCAAGGTGAACGGAAGCGAAGGCTAAAAAGGAAAGGGGCAGTCGAGTCGCGAGGTGTAACGATTGAAGAGGGATGTTTGGAGGTAGGAGACATAGCCCTAGCTATTGGATATCACGATCCAATGACCATGATTAAAGTGCAGTTGAAGGGTAGAGATTAGATCGGGAGTAATGATCAAGGGATGAGATCAAGGCAGGTGTGTATGGTTGGGATGCGATTTGGAGGTCCATCCAATAACCACAAGAGGCAGGGTGACGTGGAGATCAGAGAACCGTAGGATCAATGGTGATCCTACGGCTGAGGGGCAGACATGCGTAAGTAGATGGGATCTGACCTCAGGGGAGATCTGATGGCTGGGAGGAGATGGAAGATAGACAACCGAGATTGAGGCGGGGAGAAGGTGATCTAATGGTGGAGATTGAAGCCGGGTGGTAGAGAGAGGAGCGGGCCACATGGGCGTCCCAAAGGGTGTCACATGGCCCAAGAGAAAAATTAGAAAATAGGAAAAACAAAGAAAAATAAAAAGAAATAATTAAAGGCCTAATTAGGAAAAGTCAAAACATGAAAGTTATAGATCTCGATGAGATCTACGAGTTTTATGTTGGTCAAAAAGCAAAAATAAGTCATTTGTACAATGGTTTATTTTTGGGAGTATTTTTCATAGGTAAAAAACACTATTTTTTATAGTTTTGATATTTTTGTATTTTATTTTTTTAAAATCCAAAATAATATAAATAATATTTAATCCTATTTTTAGAGGTTTTTAATAAAATAGAAAATAAAGAAAAAATGTTAGAAATTAAATACAATGAATAAGTTAATTAAACACATAATATTCATATTCGTAATATAATACAAGTTAATATTAGTATTTTAATGGTGGTTTTTATTGAGCTGTTTAAGCAAGGAGAATAATAGATAGATTTTAGCATGATGAATCTGAGATTCATCAAGGGCCACCTCAACTATGGGTTCAGGACTAGTCCTATGCCCAATCTCTCCAGTAGTTACCATCGCCAGCTGAGATCGTCGAAGAAGCACCACCTCCGGTATTTGAGGTAAACGGTATTTGGTACACTCAAGACCCTACTCGACAATATAATATGTGGGATTGCCCACCCTATCAATGTCCCCCAACTTTCTATAATGTCGCATTCTCACTCGCCCTGCAGCACGGTCATAACATTGCCCCGTCCCAACACCAGAGACCACAACAGCCACATGGTCTTCAGGATTTATGGGTTGATGTAAATCACTTATCCCGTTGGAGAGATGAACAAATGTCCTCTGCTACAACCATTTCCGCCTAAGTTCAAGCTAACCCTAACAGCTTAAATAAACCTCAATCTTCTCAATATAGTGGTCAGGTATACTATTCAGTCTCATCCATATCTGAATATGAGATCCTTTCGTTTGACAATATCAATGCTATGTCACTCAAGAGCAGAAGGACCGTAGTTGTGCCTGACTTGGCTTGGGAAATAGAGCAAACCGATTCGGGAGATCAACCGAATGATACTTCTGAAGACGAAGAAGAAAGACATCTGAATTTACAACCATATCCAAGGACACAGAGGATTCCCACTTATGAGAAAGGAAAAGCGCCCATGGAGTCTATAGAGGACTTTGCACCTCCAGTTGCGGCTAATTCACCTTTGTCATTCTTTCCACAATATGATGCAGACAATTTTGATTTTTATAATCAAGTCAAGAATAAAGGTCATTGTAATAAGAACTCCGCTTCTAATAAAGATGCTCCTATTTATGATTCGGGTTCTTTATCTCCTGTCTCGACTGCTTCCATTCCTTTCACCCGTGCTCTTACGGGTGGAAAGCGTAAAACTCAGAAAACTCTTCAAGATGACATGGAAATGATACGATTTTATCAAGAAAATATTACAGTCAAGGTGCCATTCAATCAATATGTGGCTAGCAACCCTGCATTCCAGAAATACTTGAAGATGAAATGCACTCCTACTAGGACTCGTAGAAAGAACACAAATCAATTCGTAGAGACTCATATCTTAACAATGGCAAGTACTAAATGTGCCAAAAATCAACATCTACCAAGGAAAAAGAGGAACCTAGTTCTCAGTATGTGGTGAGTCGCATCGGCGGCATTGCGTTTTCACGCACACTCTTAAATAACGGTTATTCAATCGATCTTCTACCCTTAGCCTTATACTACAAATTGGAGTTAGAACCTCTCAGAAAATCATCATCTCTACTCTAATTTGATGATTGATCAATGAAGAGACCTATGGGAGAAATAACGAACATGGTTATCTAGGTTTAGGGGACAGAGTACAAAGTGGACTTCATTGTCCTTGATATGGAAACCCCCAATCATTGGAGAGAATCTCATATTATCCTTGGACAACCATTTTTTAGGATCAATGGAGCAGTATTCGATTATGGCATAGGAATGATGAAGTTCAGATCCCCAGTTGGAGAAGTGGACTTACAGATGAAGCAGAAAAATGGCAAAGACCCGACTCCGAATCTAGCGCTGAGTACGCAGAATTTTCAGAGGTAGAATGCAAGATGATTTACACCATGGGAGCTTGGCAACAGATTCTATAAGGATAGAGCGAGATCCTCTCATCTGGTGAGGAAACAATGCACATTGCAGTTTGCCAGGTGTTGCTGAACTTACTCAGAGACACAAATGACTATACCCTTGATGACATAGAGATCCCTTTGGATCTGTCAGTCCCATCTTCTTTGGGCCAATGAAGAAATATAAGTGACGAGTCAGACGTAGTTTTGGACAAATTACCACACTACTTTTGCGATCCGACGCATCCTTCATTGGAGTTGGTAGCTAGTATATCGTAGATTGATCCACCATCATCCAACACAAAGCCAAACTCAGATGCCATTCAACCGAACTTAATTGATGATTCAGACTTGCTTGAGCTGAAACTAATTCCTCCTACACTCAAATATGCATTTCTTGCGGGATCCAAAGAGAGATTTCCTATGATCATTAGCTCGACACTAACTACTGACCATGAGTCTAGGTTGCTTGAAGTTTTTGAGCAGAACCGCAAGGCCATTGGCTAGACAATGTCAGATCTCATGGGGATTAACCCCGCTCTCTGCTCGCAACAAATATATGTTGAGGATAATGGGAGACCTTCCCATGAATTTCAGAGAAGATTAAACCAGAATCTCTGAGAAGTAGTTAATACAAAGATCGAGAAAAGGTGCAAATGAGGATTTATATACCCTATTTCTGACTCCAAGTGGGTGGCCTCATTTCATATTGTTCCGAAGAAGTCAGGAATCTAGATGGTCACCAACGAGGAGGGGGTAGAGATCGTGACACGAGTACCCACGTCGTGGCGCGTATGTGTCGACTACATATTTCTGAATGCCACGACCAAGAAAGATCACTTTCCTCTGCCATTCATTGATCAAATCTTGGAGAGACTTGCAGGGAAAGTGTTCCTTTGTTTTCTTAATGGTACTCAGGATATAATCAAGTAGCCATCGCTCCGGATTAGGAAAAGACCACATTTACATGTCCATTAGGCACTTACGCATTCAAGTACATGCCATTCGGGCTCTGCAATGTCCCGGGCACATTTCAACGGCGCATGATCGACATATTTGCTGAGATGGTGGGCGATTTCCTGGAAGTCTTCATGGATGACTTCTCAGTCCACGGTGATTCTTTTGATACATGTTTAGCTCACTTTAACTGAGTCCTCAAGATGTGTAGGGAGGTCAATTTATTACTCTTCTGGGAGGAAAGTTACTTCATGGTGACGGAGGGTATCGTGTTGGGGCATGCCATCTCCAAAAAGGGAATGTAGGTTAAACTTGCCAAGGTGGATGTGATCAAGAAACTTGAGCCACCAACCAACATCAAGTCAATGTGGTCATTTTTCAGGCATGTCAGATTTTATAGAAGATTTATTCATAATTTTTCAAAGATCATCATCCACTGACCGAGCTCTTAGGGAAAGACAGAGTTCATTGTAAATCACGAGTGTCTAGAGACCTTTGAGCTCCTGAAAAAGAAAATATGTGAATCACCAATTTTACAAGCTCCCGACTGGTCTCTTCCCTTTGAGATCATGACTGATGCATCGGATTTTGCTGTCAGAGCTATGCTTGGACAAAGATGTGATGGGATATTGTATGCGATTCACTATGCGAGCAAAGTTTTGGATCCTGCACATAGAAATTATGTGGTGACTGAAAAAGAAATGCTCGCGGTAGTTTGGGCAATTTAAAAATTCAGATCATATATATTGGGCTCTAAGGTGACAATTTTTACTGATCACACAACAATTAGGTACCTAATGGAAAAGAAGGATGTGAAGGCACGTCTTCTGAGATGGATCTTGTTAATACTGGAATTTGATTTGGAAATTAAGGATAAACCTGGAATAAAGAATGTTGCGGCTGATCACCTTTCCCGAATTGAGCACAAAATGATAATCCTAATATTGGACCAATTCGAGCGACCTTCCCGGACGAGTTAGTTTGTGCTACTAACTCACTCTCGTGATACGCCGACATAGTGAACTATCTTGTCTCCAAGCAACTTTTTCTAGGTTGGCCCAAGAATAGGATTGACCGACTGAAGTCGAATTCGAGGAAATACCACTGGGACGATCCTTTTCTTTTCTTTGAGGGACCGGATTGCGTCTGGCGCATATGTATTCCTCATGAGAAATACTAGAGTGTCCTCACACACTATCATTCACTTGAGGCTGGAGGACAGTATTCAAACCGCGTACAATGTACTACAATGCGGATTTCACTGGCCGACCTTATTTAGAGATGCCAATAACTTTGTACAGTCGTGCACGATATGTCAGAGAATGGGAGGGACAATGGGATATAGAGATGAAATGCCCATGCAACCGATGATTTTCTGTGATGTTTTTGAGCATGCGGAATTGATTTTATGGGTCCCTTTTCCAACAGTAATGGACATGAGTACATCTTCTTAGCAGTTGATTATTTATCAAGATGGGTGGAGGCTATGCCAACCTGAAACGCATATAGAAAGACTATCTTTAAGTTTATCAAGGATAATATCATTGCAAGGTTTGGGGTCCCAAAGGTTTTGATTTCTGATTGCGATAGCCTCTTTTTGAATAGAGAAATGAGTTCATTGGTTAAGGACTGTAAATTCAAGCATACAATAGTCAATCCATATCATCCACAGTCTAATGGCATGGCAGGTGTTTCTAACAGAGAGGTGAAGAGCATTCTTCATAAGTTGGTTCGTCTCGATAGGAAGAACTGGTCCCAGCTTTTGGATCGGGTTCTGTGGGCCTATAGGACAACCAATAAGACTCCACTCGGTACTTCACCTTTTAGGATGATCTATGGCAAGCTCATGCCATTTACTCGTGGAATTAATTCACAAATCTGAGTGGGCAATCAAGAAGATTAATTGGAGTTGTCATCTTGGGAAGCTATGTTGTAACTTGAATCTGAATGAGCTAATAGAAATCCGAAACTGGGAATATGACAACAATGTGATACATAAGGAGAATGTCAAGAAATGGCATGATAGACACATTAGGCATATAAGACCTTCGTCCTTAGGCAGAAAGTATGGTTGTTCAATGCGCGGTCGAAGATTTTTCACGGGAAACTCAAATCAAAATGGACGGGTCCTTACATTGTCATTAATGTGCACACCAACGGAAGTGTTGATATAGGTGAGCTCAAAGATGGTGCGCAACCTTTTCTAGTGAATGGGAAATTGTTGAAGCCATATGTAGATTCTAAAGAACAATTATCCCAAGTCGAGATCATCAACTTCATGTAGAGAGAGCACAGTAAAGACTCATCAGAATACCCTACATGAAGAGAAGCTGTCAGATACATGCTGTAAAGATCATCTTTATTCTTCACACATTTCAACTATACATTCTCCTGATTCTCCAGATCTCATCGGACCCCCACCCTTTTTTCGTACTTAGTCTAACAAGAGCCTAAGTATAGTGGACTTGATGCCCACTGTATATACTCTTCATCCACTTCTTCCACTATCTGCCTCGTTTTCGCTCTTCTTCTATACTTAGAGTCTTTACAGCCTCAGTATAACGAAGCGTGTGGTTTTTTTAATTTTTTCTTTTTCACTCTCTTACGCTTAGACCGAGCTATGTCATCTCTGTGCTTCATGTGCTCTGAGGACATAACACTCGTTAAGTATAGGGGTGTGTGTGTATACTCTGTATATATTTTACCCATAACTCGTACTTTCACGTAAGTCTATATTCTTATTTACGGGGTGGGTAACTAACTTATAAAATTGATAAAAAATGCAACCTTAGTCATTTTCTTTGCATTAGAAAAACTAACTAACTTTGTGTTTTGTGCAACTAACACTGTGTGTTTTTTTTGAAAAAATGACTTCTTATTATTTCTCGAAAAAAAAACCTTGCATTAAAATAAATAAGCTCAAAAAAACTTATTTGCTTTTCAACATATGCACTTCATCCAACATTACATGCATTTGCATAGGTGAAAAACCCTTGGGTTATGAACCGAGTTTTGAGCAGAAACCGAGAGTAGTCTAGACTTGGCCTTAATCCACCTATTTTTTAGAGGAACTTCATCGAGAAAGAAGATTTTAAAATCTTCAGGTCTTTGACTTAATTCTTCGAGTTTCACATGACAATGTGTAGAGTTTGACTCAGTCTCTAACATGGATGCCTCATTCCGGTACGACTCTTGAATAGGAAATTAATATGTAATCTCACACTATGCACTTATCGGATAAGGGATGGACGACTGGGCACAATTTTTTCTAAGACCCCAAAATATCTACGAAAAAAGGATTCCATATACGTAGGGGCACAACAAGATCCACATAGAGCTACCAAATATCCAAACAAAAAGAAACCAACTATCAAATAAATATTTGACCAATAAAGATCCATGCTACAAGAAAACCTGCAGATCTTGGTGGAGACTTGGCTAAACTGGCCAGCTTCACAAGGAGAGATGACTACACTAGTCATCCTCCTGTTCTTTTCCCCTTCTTTTAATTTCTCCCCCTTTTCAATTGTGAACACAACAGACAAACTTTAGAAGGAAATACCTGACTCCCCGAGGATGAGTTATTGGGGGAGAGGTTTACATGATAGTCCGATATTGTTGATGTGAAGATCTAAAACCTTTCACACATATGAGATAGTTGTTTAATGTTCATGGGGTATGCTTTGGGAAGAGAATCGGTCTAAGATGACTTCTGAGCCAAAACTATGACTATGATTTGTAGAAGTAGGAGGCTGTTGATTTTAAAACCTTAATTCTCGCAGGAGTTCCGACAATTTATAATAATCCAAAGGGCGGGTCTAGTTCCATTTTTACCTTTTTCTCATGGTCTTGGTATGGAACCCAATCTCATTTCACCTCATTTCATTGTCTTGATGCTTGGGGATGAGCATGGTTTAAGTATAGGGGGTTGATGAATATGTAATTGATCACTCTAAAAGTGATTAATTAAGCTTAGTTCCCAAAATTCTTCTGCATTTTATCCACTATCTTGCATAATTAGCATTCATGCATATGTAAATAATAATTGCATTTTATCATGCATGATTGCATAAAATAAGAAGCCAAAAATCTCAGCCCAATTGACCTGTAAAATAAGCTAACTTCCCTAATTTTTAATTGATTCATGCTAACTTTAAATCACTTGAAACCATGTCAACTTTTTACATATGACTAATAAGAATAAAGGGAAAATACAAAAAAATACAAACTGAAATAATTGATAAATAAAGCCAAACCTTATTTCAGATTTGCCAGACTAAAATGATGATATCTTCCTCATACAATATTCAATTTAATCCTACTAACTTTTGAACTAATGTACATTCAATTACCTTCAAAGCAATACCAAGTTCAAGTGAATCAGATCTCATATGTGAAAGTTGGATTTTGGGCCTCTCTTTTGTACATTGTGTATTTTACCCGATTTCGACCTATTATTTTATGTACATATTTAACTCTTTTTTATTTAGTTCCTTTTTTTATTTATTTTCTTTGACAAAAGTTTTATCAAAATATGTAAAAGTCCAAAATAAAATAAAAATCAAAGAAATTGACTTAGTCTCAGTGTTCACTGTCAGTCTGTACAAAAGTCATCTTTTTCTTACAATATTTTATTTCTTCATTTTCTTAACTAATAAATATATAAAAAAGTAAGTAATGTAGAAATTTTTGTCTTTGAATTTATCGTATTTCTTCTCGATTTTTATTTTATTTAAAAATCATAAAAATACAAAATCTTAAAAATTCGGTATTCTATGTACATAGAGTACCCCCAAATACATCACTTTGTGCAAATGATCTATTTTGGTTTTAGCCCCTTCATGAAAGTCGTAGTCTCATCGAGAAAGAGCAACTTTTGTGAAGAAAATTGTTCAATCCAAGGTCGTTTGTTATTTATTTCATATTTATCTTTTCCGAGCCAACACGTGGTAGCTCTTGGAGCCGTCACGTGTCACTCATTTTTGGCTTTTAAATTTCTTTTATTTATTAAAAAACAAAAATTTTAAAAATAATAAAAATAAAATAAGTACGACATGGCACAACCTCAGCCGTCCGATCTCGGTTGATCAGACGACCACTGCTTCTTCTCCTTTCTCCCCTAATTCTTCCCCACTTTCCACCTTCGGTCGCCACTGCCACGATCGCCGGCCACCTTCATCTTCTGGACGGCCTCCAATCACACCCAATCTCAAATCTCCATAGCTGTGCCTTCCTTCCTTAGCTCGAATCATCAGATCCAATCAACCACCCTCTCGCGATTACTCCCTGATCTCCATCAAATCCCTATGATTTCACCGAGCTCGACAAATCTCTCTAACCTTCCATCGCCGACCCTCCTTTTCATCGCTATAAAACTTCACCGATGTCCCCCTCTGTTCGACATTTGCCGACTCCAATCGCAAGAGGAAGAAGCTTCACGATCAAGGTGGTGACAACACCTACAGTTTCAATGCTCAAGCCCTTCGCTTGGTGTGATCCTACATTCCCCTCCTCATTACAGTGCATCTCTGCATAGCAGTTGCTTACTCCGGCTTCCCCTTAGCCGTCGAACCACGATACTTCCCAGGTATCTCCCCTTTCTCGTCTCTTTCAACCTTCAACAACCGCATGATCACCACTTCACCGCTTCGCTTCTCCATCACCACTTCCTATCATCACCTTCGCCATATCCTTTAACTATTCATTACTTAACAACTGGAGGCCTCTTCGTCAATGATTCCAGAACTTCTGCCCTGTGTTCAGCCACGCCTCTGTGCTCTACCCCTGCTACGAGCTCTTGCAACACCACCACAGTAGGAGCCCTCCTCCTCTCCAGCGATCGAACCCCCTTTTCCGACAACAGGGGGAGGCCCTCGTTTAGTGGGACACCCTCCTTCATCTGCTACGCCTGATGAGTCACGTCGCCATCGATCACCAGCCGTAGCGCCACCAGACGAAGCCCTCTGTGGCTCGAGCTCCGACACCCCCATTGTCGTCGACTCCATCACTAGTCGTCATCGACACTCCATCCTTCATCATGCCGCGAGCGACACCCCTCTGCCTACCATCCACGAGATCATGACTCGAAGCCCCCTCCCCGCACATGACCCACACACATTGGGGAGGGAAAACTTGCATCGAGCCCCCAAAGGAGCACCTTATTACCAGAGGATCCCCCATCCCAGAGGTCACGTGCTTCGCATGTGACTGTTTGGAAATTTTGTAGAATCCCCCTTCTAGGGTTAATTACTGTTAGGTCCTTCCTCTGTAATTTCTATTTTATTTTTTTATTATAGTTTACGAATAGAATCATGTGTTCCTCTATTATTTTAAGCCTCAATTGACATCATTTTATTTATGAAAATACATATTTTTTTACAATTAATTATCTACATTGCGGCATGATTGTTATATTTTTATGCTATGTGGTTGATTATAAGTAATTATTTTTACGGAAATTTGCATATTTTTCCCAATCTGTACGTAGAAGTTCATATTAAATTAACCACAACTCCAAAAATTACCAAAAAATCATTAATAGTAGAATTAATTAATATTTACATTGTGCCCAAAAAGAATTGTATTTACATCCCATTTTGCTCTAAAAAAATCATTTTGTATATTTCGATATTTAATTTTTAATAGGTATTAAACTCCATATTTTCAGGATTTAGGGTTTTTCTAGGATAGGTCATTTGTTTATCTACCTTGGATAATTTTATTCCTTGAAAATAAGTAAGTTTAATATTTATTATAACTAATTATTGCGAGTCACCTTATTTGCATTCATAAATCCATTATTATTCATCTTGCATCCAAAAATTACAAAAAAATTACAGTACATTTATTTCACCGTACTTAACATCTTGGCCAAGTTTTGTAATTTTTGGACATCGTTTGATCAATAATAATTTTTCTAATCCTTAAAATTGGCATGTATTCTCATTTGCATTCCAAATTGCATTAAAAATACAAATAAATACCACCTCGAAACTGCACATGAAATTTGACAGACATTAACCTAGGTTGTTCCTTTGCCTCCTTTGCCTCCTCGAGTTCAACCCTAGGGGCTAAATAAACATAAAAACAATTTGATTAAAGTTGATTAATTAAATTAAGTGGTTATTTATTGATTGATTCCGATTACCCACCTACAACGAACGATAAATTCATTTTAATGCACTATAGATAATTCACACTAATTAATAGAGGGTAATTTGTAATTCGTCAATAACTTATTCTGAATAGAACATGAAGTCGCCTTGGTCAATACATGTTTCTCAACTCGTGAGTTCCTTTTCTTACGTGTTATGCACTTGTTCCTCATTCGATTCTTGAGTGCAGGAAAGTGATCCAAGGCATAATGAAGTGGAATCTTAAGAAAAATGTGATCTTTTAATAAATGATTAGTTTATGGAGTAATAACATTCTTTTTGAAATTTTTCTTTCCTTTTCCATACAAAGCATCAGGAAAAGGAATAATATCAGGAACAACAAAATTCTTTTTATTCATATCTAAAGTGGAATCAGCATGTATATCGAGAGTCTCAAAAGTATGTACACAACTTTCTAAAATGGGAGAAGAAAAATCTGCATCAGGAGTATCTACATGGTCTGGTGTGGTATCGTCATCTGACTTGCCCATGTCCATGTCAACTATATCTGCATCGCTCGCAACTCTCTGATCATCAAGGTGAACATCATGCTGGTCCTCATCATGGTGGGCCTCCTCCTCAGCATCAGAATGTGAAACATCAATATCATCATGGATCGGCTCTCGCTCCTCATCATGTGCCCTCTCCTCTCGATCAGATGCTCGTGATGATCTACCGCTCCTGAGACGAATGAAGTTAGATAAAAATTCATAAAAAGAGATCGTACATGTGGCGGTGTCTACCTGATCTGTGTGCCTCCTATTGTTGTCGAATTAATCTGGGGCTGGGCTGGGAGAGTGGTCTTGGGCACGGTTAACTCATCCAGGCGATGGTTAACCCACTCCATCTCTGTCCTATGTGTGCTCTGGAGTATGCCAATCGTATCCATGATCCGATTCAGTACCGAGGCTTGTAAAGATATCTCAGACTCAGTGTGATGTCCCTGACTGTCTACTCTCTCCTGCCTAGGAGTGTGATGCTGTGGCATATAAGGCTGAGGAGATCTCTGTAGTGTAAAGGAAGACTGTTGCTGTTGTTGGTACTGATAAGGTTGTGAATGTGTAGCATGGTACTGATGTGAATGTGGTCTCTGATAGGCGTGCTGGTGATACTACTGCTGTGTGTAAGGCTGGTGGTGCTGGAAATGTGGGCGTCCATGCTGCGGATGATATACTGTTGTTGCTGCTGGTGGTGTACGCTTTGAGAGTAAAATGCGGTGAAGGCTGAACAAGAGCGTACCAAATCCCATTGATCTCAAGAGTAGTGTGAGAATCAACATCAACATCTCCAGGGCTAGTGATTTGACTCAAGTTGGCATTGGACAGATCCTCATGCCAATCAATCTGTGGAGGCTCAGTGTGTTGTACCAACTCGCTCTGAATATACTGTATCCGACGGGTGGGAGGAGCAGGTAAAGATCTCCGTACATGTTGAGAAGTGGAAGAAGGAGTACAAGACTGCTGGTACTGAAGCTACAACTCGGTCAACTTCTTCGTCAGATCGCTTAACTATTGAGGAAGTGATGAGAGTTTCTCCAATTCCCATAGCAGCTACAATTCTTGGACTTGCTTCCGAATCACGTCAACTAATGTCAACTTTTCAGTAATAAACCCCATGTCGGACCGTGAAACGGACTCTAAAACATGTGCCACCTTATGATGCGCTCGGCGGTATTGTGGTTGTTGGCCCTTTGGAATGCCCGAGTGGAATCGACACACGTGAGTTCTTTGCCATCCCCTCAAAGATGGACCAAACTGACTCGGCATCCCTATTCAGATAACTACCGTCACATGCGATGCTCACTAGGCCTTGTATATCCGACTGGAATCCTCCAAAATAATTCTGAACAAGCACCTTCAAAGCAATCTCGTGATGAGGCCATCTCTGTGTCAAATCCTTGAATCGATCCCATGCCTCATGAAGTCTTATGTGGTAGCTGTGTAAAATTGGAGATCTGACTCCTCATCTTGTTCGTCCATCCCATAGGAAAATATTTACGTAGAAATGTGGACTTCATATCGTCCCATGTAGAAATCTCCCATCCCAAGTAACTCAACCAGTAAAGTGCCTTATCTGCTAAGGTAAAGGGGAAGGCCTTGAGGCCTATAGCCTCCTGTGTAACTCCTGGATAGCTAGCCATACCAGAAATCATCTCGACCTATTGTAAAAAGGTAAACAACTCCTTTGAAGTGTTCTCATAGTAATTGAAAAGCAAAGAAATAAAGGACGATCTCAGCTCGTATGACCCTTGATTCGGTGGTAACCAAATCCAATGGTGTAGTGTCCTAGCTCCCAAGTCATACCCATCTCGTAAAGTAGCGAGAATCACGACAGGTGCTGGTGGGTTCGCTTCTCCTACTCTCAGCATGGTGATCTCAGCTCTAAGCTCATCCTGAACTGTACACGGATCTTCGATCTGTAAGATCGTCTACTGTAAAGTTTCTAGAATCCGCTCAGTAATATCTGAAGCTAGATCAGGTCTCCCGTCTGTATGTCTCTCCTCAGTTTGTCTCTCCTCAACAACTCTGTCCTCAACTGGTCCCTTCCCTCTAGCCATGATCTTCGAATCCTTTGAGAAGGAAAAAGTCTCATAAGAACTCAGCGAAAAACATGCAGGAGAAATAAACAAAAAATTGAGGTATGAGTCTACCTCAACTAAAGGGATGGGAGGCGAAGGAGTCTGGGTCTGACTCACCTCGTAACTAGGTGGGGCCAACTCGGGAAGAGGGTCATCCCGAGTATGTGAAGGCATACAACAGACGGTGGAACGTCGAAAGCTCATGGATTCTGAGTGCAAAATCCATCTAGTCATCATATGCGATGTCAAAATGAAATACAATAGAGAATATGATGTTAAATCAAGAACACGAGTATGAAGTCATATGCGGAATAACACACACCTTGCATACAAGTATAATGCAAACCCCAGATTCACCAATTGCACATGGTGGAGACCGTAAGAGTTCGGTCTTTTATCTTTTCAATTTGATGATCAATCAGTTGCATTAAGCAAACTCACAGAGGGTGTCACCCTGTCGCCCAACGTACACGCTTACAACCCCCCAAATAATGGTACCATCTGCCCGGGCTGTGGGTTATATCTGGCCCAAAGTTGACTGTGATGTATGAGTACACCAAAACGATTCTCTATGGTCAGAGGAAAGTGCTTACAGTTTCAACCATGCACCAAAAAGTGATGCACATGTACTTAAGGTACAAGTCCAGTGATTTTTGGCTCTAATCCTTAAGATCATGTCCTCATCCACTCTGTCTAGAGTTGTACTTGAATACAATGAGGGGTTTGCTCTTCCAATACAAATTTAAGTCCATATATTTTTTTTTATTTTTGTCAAGTTTTTAAAAGCATTTTTTATTTTAAGGGTTTTCACTTTTTTTTGGATATTTTCAAAGATATCTAACGGGATGTCAGTTCTTTTTAATTTGCAAAAAATATGTATGGCGGAGGGAGAATCATGGAATATGATGAAAAACTATAAGCATGCAGAGATAGAAATCGTACCTGACGCTAGTAGCCTACATGCAAGGTGATCTGCAAAGAAATTATAAACCTAGACTAATGCATGAAAAAGCAGTAAAAGCTGTATCCTAAATCAACGACTCTTGCGTAAAAACAGATTAGTTTTCAAAAATTAGTTATTTACACCTAAGCGTGGATTAGGATAGTGGGATTTTACTTTACTCGTCTATTCAATAGTGCATACAACCCTAGGCTCCAAGAAAACACGTTAAACAAAGAAAAATCGATAGAAAACCAAACACTGCAGTGAGGTCCCCCAAGTGCATCGGCACCTGGAGAAACAAATTCCGATAAAGAAGTGTAAAGTTTGGTCTACAAGTTGGGATGCCCTTAGACCCCTTCTAAAAAATTAAAAATGGTCAAGCGTCCCTTCCTCTCTCACAAAATAGAAAAATGGACAAGTGCCCTATCTCACCAAAGAAAATAGAAAATGAAAATAAATATTACTGTCACTTTCTCTCTCTACCTCTCCAACCGACTCGTATAGAAAAATTCGATATATGTGCTCCTAGCTGAGCCGGTTTCCTAAGAAATCAGCTAGTCATCCCTACAAAAATTGTTAGCAGCCACAACCAAAATTTGAGAAAATCGTAAAAATCGAGAAGATCGATGAAGAATTAAGAAAACAGATAAAACTCAAATAAAAACATAAAAGTCGTAAAAAGAATAAAAGAAAACCTTAACCAAAATGCACAAACTACCAAATCCATCCCAACATGCACGAATAATTCCTTTGATTACTCATGGACCAAGCCCGCCTCTCCTCTATTATCTTTAAAGCTAATTCACGCTCACAACTATATAAAGACCATAAATTTCGTATGCTTAAGAGGTATGGGACTAAACCCCCCTTTTGCCTTCTGCTGCTATTTACAAAACCAATTCGAGTAGCCATATTTGAAATTATATTCCCGCTACAATTCTTAATGGATCTGAGTGATTCCATATGCGTTAGAAAGATCTTAGAACCAACTACATCTTTTATTGAGAGAACTTTGTGATATCACATTGTCTTGACCTCGAAATGTTAGCTCGGAGTCAACCCAGCCCCATGTTCTGTTACAAAAATCTGCACCATGTGCTATGAACAAACTCTCCTTCAAATAAAGATTTCAAGGAAATTTGAGCATTATTCTTATTCATTTCAATTCTCTTACAAAGATGCTTTGATTCTCTACATAATAGAGTCGATAATTTTGAGAATCCATCTTGAATCAACCTTTATTCAAGAGGTCGAAATTGACAATTCGATTCTGAATTCTGCTTGTGTACAGAAATACAACGCAATTTTGTAAAATCAATTTTCATTGCATTTCTTATCTAAATTTCAAGATTTTTGAAGTTTTCAAAAGATGTTAGCTAAGCTACAGTTTATATGAAGGATGTTTTACATTATCATCACATTTGATCCTTTAAAATTCACGCTTAAGGTAACACTAGTACTATGTGAAAACAGTGGGGTGATCATAAAACCAATGTCTCCTAAAATCCATATTCTCATTGAACCTCTTAATGAAATTTGATGATTTTGGTTTCATGAGAAAGATAATTGATAGGATTAAAATATTGTGAAGGAAGTTTTAGGATTTGACATTATTTGCATCTCCATTTTTTATGTATGAACAAGACCTTAGTTCAACCCATGCTTCTGATAGAGCTGCACATATTGCCTTCTGATGAAATTGACTTCTATATGTTGTCCTTATGAATCTTCATGTGATATGACTTCATTTAAAACCTCACATGTGAGATTCAAAAGATCTATGATCCTTAGACGATTAGGAAGGGAAACACTTGAAAATTGCAAGTTGAAAAGGCTTGTCGCAGACCAATACTCTACAAGCAGTGCCCATACCTCACAATGATAATGGCATCATTTTTTTCTTGGCCCATACCTCTTGGTATCTTGTCTCATCATACTTTATTGGCCTTTTCCTCCACAACCATAGGTAATTGCCATTGTCTTACTCATGCCACACCTAATACGCACATTGAGAACCACCACCATACATAGATTGCATCCACCGACCACAACATCCCATGTAAAGAATATATTCTAGATTTTGCCCATACCATGCTCCCTCTATCTTATTCAAGATTCAAACTTGAAAGTTGCCTTTGCAACTTGCCTTATCTCCTGCCGTTCACCTTACCTCCCTACAACAACCATCATGTTATATGACATAAAATATTCATCATTGTCTCGACACAAGACATGCCTCTTCTATTTAAACCATTCCTATTGCCTCTAAAAGGCTCATCTTTTGTTGTAGACAGAACTCCATAGAGTGAACTGAAGCACCATAGATCAGGGAGTTTTGGCTATGCTTTTAGGGAGGAAATGTCGGCACCTCCATGGCCAAAGGGAAGATTAGTAGCTTCCTCATGAATCTCTCTCTACCTAGCATGCCCCATATGCTTAGATTCTCCTATTTGAAGAAGCCTCTCCTCCCAACCTCTATCTTTCTCTTATTTATGCATTTTGATCTTGTTTTTATTTAACTTAGCTCTTTCTTATGTATCTTTCTTACTCTTTTCTTGTAGGTAACTGGTAGATCATTTAGGATCTTGGAACTGGTCTCTCATTTGACTAGAGCAAAGATGTTCATTCTTGCCAAGTTCTCCATCAGTCGGTGTGAATAGAGCTTTGAGGCTATCAACTTCTTCTCCTTGGCAGCTGAAACCACCACCGAGCTTCCTCTCTTGTTCTTTGCTCATTTTATTTTAATGTTTCTCAAATATTTAGAACCTAAACTCTTCAATGATGCACTTATGTTTCTTTCTACTTAGTTCATGTTACACTTTTAATATATATGCATGAGATTGTTAAGTATAGTATAACATCCCATCATGCTAATTTAAATTTTCACTTTAAGTGTATTTATTCTTGTGATCTCACTCATCATTCTAGTTGCATTAACGCTTAATGTTTACATGTGCATGTATTTCTTGATCTATCTATAATTACATCTTTCATCCATATCGTAAGCATACATCTTGCACATTCAAAAAAGAAAAAAAAGCAAAGATAAGAAGAAAAAATAACACAAATGCACGCATGCCTCTTTGTGGTTCGACCTGATACTCGTTGCTATTCACTCATACACATAATTTGTGTTAAGTTTTTTTTGCTTGAGTTCAGTATTTTTATTATTGATTTGAGCAAGGATCATTTTAGCACCCAGGATTCGAGCGCGACCAAGAAGAGCTCAGAAAAAAACTCTAGTTGATCAAACAAAATCGACAAAAATAGGAGAGAGATTTTAATAGAATAAGAATGTCTCTCGCCTATTTTTATCTATACTAATTATTAACCAAATAAGTGTCCCTTGATCGAACTCGACGAAGCAGAATAACTATACTCATGTTTTTGAGAAAAATAGGATATTTTTGTGATTTTTAATTTCTTTTCGAAGAAAGGGAAAACTATTTTTATTGGTTTTAATTTTTGAAGTTTTTATTTGATTTTTACTTTTTCAAATTTTATTTAATTTTCAAAAGGGATATTTTTCAAACAAATTTATCTACAAAATAATATGTGGAAAATAGGATATGGAGGTGATACTAGTGTTATCTTTCAAATAGGTCCATGGTAAAGGACCTATTTGTAAGATAAACTTTGGAATTTACAAATAGGTCCCTGCATGGGGACTTCTTTGTAATTAAGCAGAACTTCTGGAGTGCTTCTGGATACTGTATTCTACGGGGGATACTTTTGCTAATTTTCCACTGATTCGTACAAACGGTCGGGATTAAAAGATGAGGGGTGATCTGGTGCATATGTTCTTGACATGCGTCACGTGCCTGTATCTCCTGTTCTCCAACTCGTGCTTCCCATTTTCTGGATTAGGAGATAGTGTCTTCCTGGAATCATCGTGCTCCGACAATGTTTGGGCGACTGCAGGGCCATGAGGAGGTTGCCTACCTCCTCCGAGCTCCCCTGCGGAGATGAATAGTTGAAGAAGGGTAGCGGCACCTTGAACGTCAACTTGGGATGTCTTCTGCTCAATTAATGATGTGCGATGCTTCTTCGATGCTCCGGATGTGATTAGGATCTAGAATCTTGTGAATACCTACAATAGAGATTATATATGCTCGATTTACATGGGAATCGACCCAAGAATTAAGAAGAATCGTAGGATCAACTTTTATTCCAGAATAGGTGATATAGCAGATGAAAGTGGAATGAATTTGTAATGGATTGATTGGGGATTAGAATATGTAACTAGATAGGGTGATTATGGATAACTAAGTACGTGATTAGCTAATCTAATCGTGACACATGGATCGATGAAATCAGAGAATTGATGAAGGTATTAACCTGGGAGTTGAAGTTGTATGAACTTCAAGTATTTGCTCAACGGGCGATGACCCAGGAGCTCTACGCCAATGATGGTGGAGATGCAAGGTCAGAGGAGGCCTTAGAACCCTCTCCGATTATCCCTCTTCCAGAGCTCGCCTCAGGCTCCATCATAGCCGGAAAGAGGCGAAGAATGGAGGTGAAAGTGGTGGTTCAATCCGGTGATTCCGGTTCTAGGAGTGGTTAGTTAGGATGGGTGAAGTTTAGGCTAATTTATAGAATGATCGGAAGGAGTTGAGTAGTGATCCAAAGGCTGGCGTGGAGGATGGTAGTTATGTATAAATGATAGAGGGTTTAGATCAAGTAAAGATGGTAAGGATCGAAGGGAAGAAATAGGTCAAGTTAGGGCATTAGAACATAGTCTAAACATCTTCTTGAGGTCGAAGATGGCTCCAGGTGCAGACATGTGTCAGCACCTAGTAGGATGATGTGTATAAAATTCATATTAAATATTAAATAACATTATTTAAATTAGGTATAAAAATGAAAAGTGTAAATTATTTAATTACCTAAGTTATAAAATAATTTATTTTGATATAGTATATGTATATAATGAAATATAAATATTGTATTAATAACCAGACATAAATAATACTTGATAAATAGATGTTGTATTTTTAATTTAATAAATTAATAAATAACATATTAAGCTTATATTTTATTAATTATTAGAATAATAAATATTACTTGTATGGATTTTTCCAAATTTTAATAAATTAATTTAAATATATAAATAAATACATGTGTATACTCTATAATTCAAATTCATATATAAATTAGGGTTTTTTATTTATTTAAAATATTAAATAGTGTCAAAATACAAGATCAAGAAAATAATTAAAATCTAAAAAATCATTAAAACTATAAATAGTGTGTTCTGAAGAAAATAGAAACCCAGAAACCCAGTTGTCATTATGCCCCAAAAATGACTTTTTGCAAACAAACTCTGATTTTAGTGAAACCATATTTTACTAATTAAAGAATACTATTTTATGAACTTTAAAGGTGAGTAGAGTGAAATTGGAGTTCATATGAGAAAGTTATGATGTTCGGAAGTTGAGAAATTGATAATTTGAAAGTTAGATTTCTTGGCATATATACAAGATAATATTTTTTAACTTACTTTTATATTTTTCTATGCATTTTTAGAAATAAATAAAAAAAGAGTTTGGTGAAATACACACAGACACACACATATGAATTAATTAAGATTCTGTGAAGTTTTGATAAGTATGGGATAAATAATGAATAATGCGTAGGGTGTATAATTAATTTATGGTTTTCTTCCCTTATCTCCCTGATAACAGGCCTGATCACTAGGGTATGAGGTACAAAAATCAGGTCGTTGTGACCCAAGCAATCAGACCACGTATATCAAGAAGAATCAACCACTCAAACAGATAAAATAATCAAGCACGAAAGAAGAGCGGTCTAGCTATAGGATTAACCTGGTATAGCTCCCAGGGTCGAACACAAGGAGCACAGATTGGCCTAGGGCCTACGAAGTAGTAAAAACAATATAAAAATAAAAGGAAATGTTTTTTAGTGGTTTTTGATAATTTTTATATTTTTTTTGGATTTTCAAATTATAAAGAAAATAAAAGAAAGTAAAATCTAGGCAACTTCAACAATTTATTAAACACACCAAAAATAATGCGAAAATTAAGGAAAAATTGTTTTTATGTTTTTTAAGTTTTTAAGTGTTTTTGGTGAATTTTTGAGATTTTTCTAATGGGTAAATTATTTTCTAAAAATCAAACAGTGCTAAACAGGAGAGGTACTGTCCAGCAAGGCTTGAAACTCAAAAATAAAATATCTAAGAGTCTCACTAAGCCCTGAAGGTAATTTTCCTGTTATCTAGAAAGAATAAGGAAAATTTAGGCACCTTAATTATTGTTTTTGGATTTTTAAATTAATTATTATAATTTTTTATGAGTTTTTGAGGGTTTTGCAATTTTTAGGGATTTTAAGTGATGAAAAATAGCCAAAATTGGCTAGAAAATCAAACAACAAGCAAACAACAGTATCTAATTTTTTTATAATTTTTGGGGGTGTTTTTATATTTTTTTTGGTATTTTTAAACCTAGACAGTAGCTAAAAAATAGGTTTTTGAATTTTTAAAAATACTAAATGAAATCAGAAATGTCCTAAAAAATCCCTAAAATTTCTACAGCATGGCAGGAGCCATGTGTCAAAATCTCATTGGATTTGGAGATGATTTGATATTTTATTCAAAAATAACAAGGGGGCACTGTGCACAGGGACGTTGCAAATACCCGAGAATCTGGGGGCCCAGGTGCAAAATACCCAGCAAGTCACGCGCGTGGCGCGTGGCTGGGGCACTCAGGGGCCTATTTGTAATAAAAACCTACTTCTTGGACCTTTTGGTAACTGGTACCAAAAAGTCCAAGGGTATGGTTGCAAATATCCCACTAAAATCCGCACATGCGTGAATAACAGGCTCACAGGGGTATAAAAGCAATTACCAAAAAGTTTCTATTCATTACATAACAGCCCAGAACTACAGGGAAAGAAATGCAAATAACCCTAAACTACACGTGACGACGCACGTGGTCTCATACAAACAGGGGCATACATGCAAATCTAAACAAACACGAGGTCCACAATGCAATTTACCCTACGAAAATAAAGTTCTAAAAATATTTACAGGACTAAGACGAAAAAGACAAACTAAGAGGGGGCCCTAAGTAAATTACCCTTTTATTAATGTCGAGGGGCGGATGCGCGCCACGTGGCTGGATAAACGGCTGATAATGAGTGGCGCTCCAACGCTGAAGCCCTCGCAGTGGTCGGACGGTCCAGGTGCTGCCACGTTGCAGATCGGACGGTGGCTAGGAGAGGTGGCTGAGCTGCGCTGGATCGACGGTGGGGATCGAACCTCAAATGGATCCGACGGTGACTGCTCCTCGTTAAATGGACGGTCTCGATCGAAACTGGGAGCTGAGGCTGATCTGACGGTCGAAGAGGATGGTGGAAGAACTGGCGGCCGGCGAGCTTCGCCGGCCCTCTGCGTGCACGGTGGTCCGCGTCGACCGCTCCTAAGGTGCTGAGAAGCTTCCCCGTGAAGCTCCGCACCCGATGCAACGCTCCGAAGGAAGAGAGGAGCTCAGGAGAGCTCCAGCGACGTCGAAGAACGGGAGCTACTGTGCTCTGAAGCTCCGACCTCCAGATGAGGTCGATGGACCTGAAGACCTGCACAGAAAGAAAGAGGGGTCGAGGGCAAACTGCCTCGACCCGTCAGAGCGGGCGGAAAGTGAACGGTGAGGCGGAGTGGAGGGTCTCCGGCGAGCGGCGGAGGAAGGAGGCCCGTAACCCTGCTCCGGGACGAGCCAGGGGGAATGGAGTGGCGGAGCAGGTGGAGAGAAGGCTGGCGAAGGTGATGGCGGTGTCGGATGATCGGATGGGTAGACGGAGACGGCTGGTGGAGGTGGCGGAGCTACGCTACTGCGAATCTAAAAACCTAAAGCTACGCTACTCTAATGGCTAAGGAAGTTACCTGATGGACGCATTCGACTGGGCTGGAGCCAAGGAGGCTCCCGGTCGTTGCCTCAAGGGGTCGTCGAGCTCCCCGAGGCTCAGGCGCGCATGCGGCGGTGCACGGCGGAGTCAACCACCGGATCAGTGATTTCCGGCTGCCCAGGCCTCGCTTCCACTCCAAATCACTCGCCTGTCACTCGGGTGGTCTGGAGGAGCTCACAGGCGCCGAGGGGAAGATCAAAGATGGCGTGAATAGGTCGCCGGTGACGACATTAAATATGGTGCCAGGTCCGAGAAGATGGTGTTCGGGCGAGTCAGGCGGAGCTCGGATCCGGCAAGCCCACCCCGGGCGAGGGTCCTGGATGATCGGGTATCAATCGGGGCCCGGGGTTAAGGAAGAAGGCGGTCGGGTCATCCGTGAAGAAAGTGGAGAAAACGGGTCGGGCGAGGGGGACCCGGCTCTGGTGGTCCTGGGGGGAGAGTTGACCGGGGGTCAACAATCCCCCGTGGACCAATCAGAGCCCGCCAAGGCTTATATCTTTATTTGATTTTTTTGGGGCCTTAAATGGCCAAATTTTCAAAAACTCAAAACATGAAAAATATTTGTTTTAATTTTTTCTATTTTTTTTGTGATTTTTAATTAATTTTTGGAAATCAAAATAAGGTATTTACATAATAGCTATACATAGGTATATATACACTGTATTGATTTTTGATTTTTGATTTTTAATTAGTTCTTTTTATACATTTTTATTCCTATTTTATAATTTATTTATTTATAGCATAAAATGAGGAATAAAATGCTATTTTTATTTCATTTTTATTATTTATATACATAGGTTAAGTAATTATTTATATACAACTATATACATGGTATATGTACAAGGTATTTTTGTATTTTAATTTTGTACTTTTTATTCGATTTTTGTTTTGTTTCTTTTTATTTATTTTATTTACAAAACATAAAAAGGGATATTTACAAAAAGGTTTAAAAATAAATTAGGTTATTTACAAGGTGAAATAAATAAAGAAGGTGGTCTATGTTCATGGTGAAGAGATGTTTTTTGGATTTTTGATTTTTTAATTTTTATTTTGTTTTTAATAGCTTCTAAATATATACAAAATATAAAAACATATTTTTGGATGAGGAAAATATTTATTTATTTTATTTACAAGTATGTACATATGTGAGCCCCTATCTCCCTCTACTTGGCTTTTATGCGGTCAGGCCCATGCTGAGCCCTCCCTTGGGTTAGGTTGCTCAATATTTATTCTAAATATTTCCCTCTTTTTCTTTTTTTTATCTTTATTCTTTTATTTTTGCACAAAAACATGCTAATTATCTATTTTTACACACATGCATGCTTTTGCTAACTTTTCCTATTTACACATATCTACATGCATTTGCATAGGTTTTTGTAGCTAAAATATAAGAATAAAGAGTGATGAATGGGTATTCATCACTCCCCCTACTTATTTGTTTATCGACCAATCCATGTTGACTTGGTCGCGGGGGCTAGGTTATATAAATATATGTTTCAGCTATATTTATATTGTATAAAAGCTGAGAGATATTGTATAAGCCATATTGTATAAACCATATTGTACATATATACATATTTAAAATTTGCCTACTTTTTATTTTCTTTATTTTTGTTCTTTTATTTGTTTACATGTTTTTGATGCATAAAAGTGCTTTTTTTATTTATGAATATAGTCTTGGTAAAAGATAGAAATTAATGGATATTTACATGTATTTATTAAGGGTTTAACACAAAATGCAGACAGAATGTTAATGAATCGTGGATTCATCAGCAACGAGTGACACAAATAATAGTTATAGCAATTTAAAATCAATTAATGACTTGTAATATCGCAAAAAACACATATTCAATATAAAGGTGCATCAAATAAAGAAATGACATGCAAAGTCCTCCTATGTTAGGCAAACGTCATACATGTTGGCTAAGTGAATACATTTTTTCATGCTATCAATAGGCAATAACTTATTTATTAATATAAGCCAAGAACGAAAAGAGCCTCATGGAAGTAAATTTATATTCTAATGAAAGCACCAAATACATTAAACTAAGTCCCCATTATCAAAAAAAAGTATGCAAATATTTTCTAAAAAAGAGAAATTTTTTATGAGGCTTTAAATGTCATAATTTATGCTTGACATTTTCCTTCAACCAAAGAAAGTAAGGAAATCAGTAGTTTGCAAAGGATGCAAAATTCAAATCATAGTAGTTAAGGATTTGGCTTAATTAGTTCTTGCTTTATATGTCTCGAGGCATTTGAAAGATACACATTTTTATTATTTGTATGGGCAAAAACTGGCACAAATAATTTGACAAAGGAATTATTGTGTAAAATTTTAGGATGTTGGAAAGAATTCATCTTCTAACCATTGGCATTGTATAAAGTGAAATGTAAAGTAGATTTTTTTCGCTTTGAGAAAGTTTTTAATAATGTGAGAACAAATGATCACAATATATAAGTTAGGCTCAAAGAGGTTTGCTACATATACTTATGTGGTGAAGTTTCCAAAGGTTTTTAGATAACGGAAGAGGTTCGAGGTTTTGAGGCCTAGGATGCCCAACCTTCATTATTTTTAGAGTGAGTAATGGACTCTCGACTAGCCAAATATATTCTTGTTTGATTCATTAGCATCATTCAAAGTGAAATGAGCTCTAATTTTATCAACTTTGCTAGAATCCAATCAGAATAATAACTATAGATGTATGGTAAAAAGAAAAGAGGAAAGGGTAGAGTGGAGAAGAATAACCTTTTAAGAAGAGGGTGATATAACCTTTTAAAACTACATAATTTGATACGTGTGAATCTGGCAGAAGAGGAGGAGTAAATTGTTATTAAAAATAATCCAAGTAACAATTACAAATTAAAAGTTGTAAACCACAAAGATAGAGAATAAATATGCAAACCGCAATAGCATACGATAGTTTTAATGTAGCAACTCACACTAGAAATACCCACGATCCAGAATTCATGTTTTAAGATTTTCTCTTCATTCTCTTAGTAAAGCTTTCTTCCACTATTCACGCTACTTGGACCAAGGTTAGAGAAACCTCATGTATACACATGTACCTTTCCTTGGACAAATGCCAAAGGATATTTTATATCATGTATAAAATGGAACTCACAACTTAGGTACTTATTTACAGAGCTTGCAAAGATGCCTTGTTAGTATGTAGACTCAATACACAAGCTTACTTAAAGCAAAAGTGAGATGAATCAAGGCTTGAGATGCTCGATGGAGCGGGATGAAGCTTGAGAGAACTAGAGAGCACTTGAGATCACAATGGAGTTAAAATACTTGAGAGTTTTTTATGGATAGAGATTGACCTACGGTTCCTAACCAGATTGGAACCCTAATCGATGTGATGATCAATCTCTAATCAACTAACAATTAACCCACGATATGATAAATGAATCAATAAATGTGAATGTGACTTAAATTTTATTATAACATTGCAATAAATGTGTATAGTGTAAGTACTAATTGCTGTAGAGGTCGAATACTAGGACCAAATGGGTGTAGGTTATAATTATTAAAAATTATTTCTAATTAATAATAATTTCTTGTATTTTTCTTGATTTTTCTTATTTTTATGTGGGTTTTTAACTCTATTTAATTTTTAGGGATTTTAATTATTTTTTATATTTTTAATGTATTTTAATAATTAATTTTTAAATTTTTATATTTTCTGTTTAGTTTTGCAAAATTTTAGTTTCTTTTTTATTTTTAATATAAGATATATAGTTATACATAATAATAAGGATATTATATGTTATATAAATAATATATAGTATATATATATGTTACTATATTTTTTTAATATATCAAAGTATAGTTAAAATACAAGCAAAAAAATTTTTTGCGATTTTTATATTTAATCAAAATACAAGCGAGAAATATTTTTGCTATTTTTATATTTATCTCTATTTTAATTTTTTTATGCATTTTTTTACTGATTTTTAGGTATTTTTAAACAATAAATATAGCAAAATATTGAACAGAATAATTATCCAAGATTATTTTTAGGTTTAATAAATATAAATAAGTTTGAAATCAAACTAAAACTATTTTAGTATATAGAATATATAATATAAAAAATTCACAAATAGAAAGAATTATTTTTGCATTTTAGATGATTTTTATTAATTTTTATAGAATTTCTAAGGGTTCGTGATTTTTAGGTTTTATATTATATTTTTTTAGTAATTTTTGGATATGTTCTAGATATATATATATATATATCAATAAAGCTACTATATTTTTTTGTAATTTTTGAAGATAATTTTATATTTTATGAGTTTTTATACTAAACTAGGAGAAAATCCATCTATTTATATTTTTAATAAATAGGAAAATTAAGTAATATAACAAGTTAAAATTATGTGAGCTTGAGCATTGTATCAGGCATCTATACTAATTTTCCAACAATTTTTAGAGCAACAAAAATATTTATAATAAACAAAATAGAAGAAAATAAAATGTTATATGTTCAGAGACCTAATTGCAATTTATAGAAACATTCATTTCATTTAATAATAGATCCCAGAACTATATGATTATACAATTTATAGAGACCCACATGTCTCTACACGTGAGGCGGAAGGAACTAAATGTACTTACTCGACAACGCGATATCATAGTTATAATTTTTACACAAAATATTACACAATTTAATATTTACAATATTGAAAAGAAATACAAAATTAGTGTGGGGGTTTAGTTCAATATACCCATGTAAAGCGTGTGCGGTACGTGCTGACGGAGATGAACGACTGAGCGTAGGCCACATCGATGCCACTTATGATCTAACGACAGAGCTCAGAAATCGCTTCTTTTAATTTCAACGTCCTAGATTAGATTTGGGTTGAGGTTTGCATCTGAGAGTGGAGGAGGTAGGTGGAAGAACATGGAAGAACACTTCCCCTTTATTCCTTTGATATGTTATATTTTTCGTGACTCTGAGAAGCTCTGGTGATGCTGACCAACCCTAAGGCTTTTTTAAAGCCTTGTGCACCTACATGAGGGGTCAAAGAGCTCCGGGCCTCGTCAAAGGATGCCTGGAGATCGGGTTTGGTTCAGACCACCTAGGGACCCACTTCTCTGTTCAATTAGAGTTCTAGTTGAGGTTCTAGGTGATATCTTCTGCGCAAAAATACTAAGGGTCTCGTGGGCTTTCTCTTTGACCCAAATATGAAGCTATTCTCATAGAGGATGAGGTGAGGCGGTGAGCTCCGGTGAATGGTGGAGGATGGAGCTTTGAATCCATGATCAGAGCAAGATCGGGTTGTGCAAGGGCATGATCAATATGGAGAAATGAAGGGGTAAGACGACGAGATGGACTAGGAATCAAGATGCTGGTTAGAGCACACTGGAACATTGGAAATCTAAACTCCATCGAACTTCGATTCAACTAAAATATGCAAAATTAAAGGAAAACGAGTAAACTAAGCCTACGCAAAATTAAAGGAAAACGACTAAACTAAGCCTAAAACTATTCTAAGGAATTGAATTGTTAACTAATTATCCTAACTAGCATCTCAACAGGGGTTACCTGGAGCATAAGAACCTCATCTGAGCGGAGCTCCGGCGACGTCTAGATCTCACGTTCCTCTGCCTTTTCCTCATCGATAGGTTTAGAATTGCTTGCTGTCACCAAGCATTCAATCACAGAGGGTCCCTTTGGGGATACTGTGGAATAAGATGGATCAAAGTCAAAATGAAAATCAGGGTGGTCACTTATACAAAGAGGAAGAGGCAACTTTGGGAGGAGATTGCGTGAAGGGAGATGGAGGTTGGTAGAAGCTAGGAGATTGGTGTGATAGAGGTTTGTGGTGGTTGAAGGATAGGGGCAATCTCGAGGTGGAAGGAGATATTGAAAGGTGAAAATGCATAAAGATGAGCTTCTTGTGAGCTCTAACAGATTCAGAGCTGAAGGCAAGACAATTAACCACGTGTCAATTTTTGAAGGTGCCTCATTAGTCCATGTAGGACAAGGTGAGGATAAAACAAAATTTAAAAATTTTATTAATTCAATAATAACTAGTAAATGATTTTATTAACTAAAACTCAAAACATGAAAATATATCTTATTTTTCAAACTATTTATTTATAATGTTTATTTATTTTTTACAACCTTAATGGTTCCGTGTTAATTTTTACAAGTGTATATCTATGTATATTTACCTATGATTTGGTATTTTATTTTTATTTTGTACTTTTATTACTTATTATCCTATTTCACATTTTATATATCTAAAATATACATAAATACATATTTACATATTTTTATTTTATTTTTCTAATTTTATTATATATATGTATTTACATTGTATCTATAGTATACCTATATATTATAATGTATTATTTATTATAATATCTTTTTAATGGTTTAATTATATATATATATATTTATTTATTTGATATATTTAAAATAATCTATATAATTATTTCAAATATAAGAATAGTAATGATGTAAAGAATGAAATATATGAATATTATATAGATACACAATACAATGGTACCCCATGAAGCCAACTTTTGTAACTTAGCTTCTTTTTTTAATGAAACCACTTCATTAGATAGATAATTTTGATTTTAAATACAATGGAGGTGAGTTAGATTAAATTTGAGTTCATATGGAAAGATATTGATATCAGAAGTTCGATTTATGGCTTTTTCATCTGTGTGTCCTTGTTGTATTGTGCATTATCTTTATTGGCTATTATGTTTATAATTTTCTTTATATTTTTATGTACAAGTTTCATATTAAAAATATTATTATTTTAGATGTGTAAAATAAAGAATAAAATAGTGCAAAAATAGGTATTTTCGGGGTAAATAATTAGGGTTTTATGATGTGTATTTGTCCCTTATCTCCCCCCACTTTATTCCTTGTCGACCAAGTCAATACTAACTTGGTCTCGGGGTTTAGGGCCATTCAGTATATTCGATACTTATTTATTTTCCTTTCCTTTTATTTATTGTTTTATTTTTTATTTAATTGTGGGTAATTATATATTAATTATAGATGAATAAAAAATGTTAATTTGTATAAATTAATATTATTTACATGTGTTTTGCTAAGGATTGAAATACAAAATGGACGAATAAAGGTAGATGAATGGCTATTCATCACCCCCCTATACATACCTTTGCTAGTCCCTAGCAAACAATTATTAGAAGAATAAGTGACGTAAAACAGAAAATAAAGAAAAGGAAAATAAATAAAATTAGAATGATAATGATTATTAAACTTGTCTTCACAAAATCAAAATAAGAATAAGTGATGGAAAAGAGAAAACAAAGAAAAAGAATATAAAGAAAAATGCAAACACTTGTTAGAAGAATAAGTGATGTAAAAAGGAAAATAAAGAAAGTTAAGACCTTATTGGGAATAGGATCTAAAACTTAACATCCCTCAAGTTCCACGATCCTCTGTTCAAGTTGCCTCAATAGCCATGTGATAACTCGAGATTGACCTGTCATTCCTAACAAAGCTGGAATGACAATCGCTATGGCAATCAATCTCAAATTAATCAATAAGTAACCCACAATTAAAATTAAGCAATAAATGCAAGTGAGTCATGATTTATTATAACTCCATAATAAATATGTAAATGGCAAGTATGTTGGAGTGTCGAGTTACAGGGAGCTACAATATTGGTTAAGAAAATAATAATTAATTATTGCTATTTAATATTAATTTTTTGTTTAGTTTCTTTTTATCTTTTGTTTTTTCTTATTTTGTGGGTTTTTAATTATATTTATTTTTCATGGATTTTTAATGTTTTTATATTTTATTTTTTTTATTTTTATTTTTGCAAAATTTTAAGTTCTTTTTTATTTTTAGAATAAAATATATAATTATATATAATACTAACGATATTATAGATAATATAAGCAATATATAAGGTATATAGTATATATAGGGTGTTATATTTTTAAATATATCACAATATACTCAAAATATAGTAAATAAAAGTTTTTTGTTATTTTTATTTTTTTTCTCTATTTTTAGTAATTTTTATAGAAAATTTACTAACTTTTAGGTATTTTTAAAGTAACAAATATAGTAAAATAGTGCACAGAATAATTATCTCATATTATTTTAGGTTTATTAAATATAAATAATTCATAATTAATCTAAAATATTTTATTATACAGTATATATTATATAGAAATTTTAGAGACAGTAAAATATATTTATGGATTTTTCTAGAATTTTTGCTAATTTTTATAAGGATTTTAGGGCCTTATGACTTTTATGTTTATATTTTGCATTTTTTTAATGATTTTTAGATCCATGATAAATAATCTAATAATAGAGATAATATACTTTTTGGATTTTTTGGAAGATTTTTTATATTATTTATATTTTTTTCTAAGTCAAAATAATAAAATAGCTTGTTTTTGAATTTTTATAAATAGGAAAATAGGTAGATATCCTAATAAAAATATATGTGATAACGTGTTGGTCTAGATGCTTAATCTATTTTCCCTATATTTTTAGTATAACGGAAATGATTAAAATAATAAAATCAACACACAAAATAAATTAGGCAAGCATAAGGGCTGATTTGCAAATATTAGAAACCTAAGTACGTAAATAGAACCAATTCATAAAGTTCAGGGGTCAAACCAGCAATTATCCCATTTAAATTAAGTTTTAAATAGTTCCAGAAGGGGCTACTCTGTAATTGATACAAAGTAAGAACTGAAAAACATGCAATTTAACCAATTAAATTATCATTTAATATCAAACTGGTAGGAACTAAATTACAATTACATAAAATATTCTTGGAGTTTGATAATTAGGTCCACAAAGTACAAGATTTATTATGCAATTAACCCAAAGTGCGCCTCATGTGGGATCCCACATGAGGTGACGTGGAATGGACTGAGTTGTAAATAGATGAAAGCTTAGGTTCGATTTTGCAAAATATCCAACAAAATATACAATACAAATTATATTTACCACAGTAAAAAAAGCCAAAGAAGTCGGAGGGGGTTAGGTGATATTACACCCTCAACACGCGCCAAAGGATGACTCTTCGTGCTTCACTTAAACATGTGGACGTTTCAAGTCAGTGGGTACCGCTTCGACGATGGAGGGTCGAGATTAGATCTCAGTGCTTGATGTGATGGATACGAAGGGCTTCATCATGCAGCTGCTACTACACCTAGAGAGATATTCTTGATTAAACGATGGTGGAGGGCTTTGGAAGAACAGTGAGGAAGCTATGCTAGGGCAAGCTTCGATATGAGGAATCTCCTTCGGCTGGCATCCTCACGAGCTCAGAAGAGAGGAAAATTCTCCCAGGATCTTTCTGCAATATCTCGATGCTCCAATGGGGTCTAGGCCTCGCTGATGAGAGGCCTGGAGCTCGAGGAAAGTAGGCGACCTGGAACTGAATGTGAGCTTTGATTCACCCACCCCCCGATGGGGTGTACATGGCCTTGGACCTACACCAAAATAATCAAAGCTTGAGGGCGGTTCCCCTAGACCCAACGGTGAGCTGAAAAGAGGCAAAATGGATGGAGATGGATGGACCTCCGACGACATGATGGAATTGAGGTTGGAAAACCTAAATCTGTGCAAGATCAAGGGGGAGGGGTGGAGTAATTTGGAGGTGGAGAATGTTATGAGGAAGATGATGGGATGGCCGAGGAGTCATAACGATGGATGTAGATGATGAACATAGGGCTGGAGCTTAGTTCTCAGATGTGCTAACAGTTTTTTGGTTGATTCAGATGCAATTAAAAGAAACTAAGCTAAAACTAAGATTCTGGATTGAAAATGCAACTCAAATTCTAAAGATAGAATGGATAACCTACCTGGATTGGCTTGGAGAAGAGTTCGCCTAAAATAACTCCGGCGAGGGGTGAATCTCCCTCCTTTCTCCTTCTTCATGCATAGAGTTAGTAGGACTCGCCTCCTGTCACAAGGGAGTCACTCAAGCTTTTGATTTTAGGGGTTATGATGGATCATAGGCTATTAAACTCAATTCGAAGGTAGATGGTTGCTTTTTATAGTAGAACGGGAGGCTCCTAAGGAAAATTAATCTCCTTTGATTTAGATCATGTAGATCAACAAGGTGGAGTTCGAGCACAGAAGCTCGGCTTTTTGGGTCAAAGTATCTAGGATGATGGGTTAAGCTCCATGGATAGTGGGGGATCGGAGTTGGTAGAGGGAAGGTTATGTAAGGTATAACAGAAGATGGAGAGGACAAGGGGATGTGGTATTGATTGGGGTGTGTTCGAAGGTTTTGGTTTCAAACAAAACAAGAATCAAAACAAAATTTTAGAGAAGAACTGTAGAACAGAATTAGGCTTGGAGGTTTGCAAGAACTTGGGCTCCGATGAGTATTGCCTCAAATGTCGGGCATACATCGACCTTGAAGATTTGCAGATGTACACTCAAACTGCATCAAGGAGAAGCGTGACTTCTTGGATCTCGCCTTGAGCAGATGGAGGTCATCATTGCTCGACTTTGGCATTCCCCAGCTGTCACCAGAGGAACGAGGGGGCTGGGCATGTTCTTCTCTCAATCAGTGAATGAACACATGGAGGTGGTGGATAGAATTTTGTTGGAATGCAAGTGGTTACAGTGATGTGGAGAGAGTGGGAAATGAGGCTGTAACGGTAAGATTTTTTTGGAAAAATCCCAATAACCTTGTCATTACTCCATAATTGCCTTTTTTATTGGCCCGTTGAATGAGATTTAATATTCCATTCATTTGCTTCATTGGTTGCCTTAAAATCCCATCACCTTCCCATTCTCACATCATTTTTTTGTCCATCAATGTGAGCCTTGAGAGAGGGAGAGGAGAGAGAGAGAGAGGAAGATGGAGATGGATCTCACAGAAGATCGGTTTTCATCGTAGGATATGGCGACATCAAATCAGAGAAGGAGAGCTATGCGTTGGATCAAAGGTGAAGAGCAAGTTTGATTAAGCACTCAAGTCCATGCAGCAAACTCAACGAGACATTCAACGTGGTATGGACATTACAAGTTATATGGTGGATATCTGTATGCCCACTGGAATAGAGAACCGTATTGTGAAATTATTTAGTTTTCGTTTGCAAGTATACCCTTATTGATGTTATAATAATGATTTTTTTATATGTTCATTGATTACCATGCATGATTCGGTAACAGTTCGGTCGTGCGAATTCTAAGTGCACGCTTCCGCTGGCCGATACGACTCGTTCCGTTACAGAGGCGAGTCGCTGGCGGGGGTCCTATGGGCGGTTAGAGAAGATGCGGGGACAGGTTTTGCTGGAAAGTGATTTGAGGAGTTGCAGTTATGAAGGAAGTGGTAGGAGTGGAGAGTTGATCCGTTGGTCAACAAACAATGGGATCTGATTGGTGGAAATATGGAGTGAAGGGGTATGCTGAGGTGGTTAAATGAAGAGTGGGGACCAATGGGAAGTGGCCAAGTGATAGTTGACTAAGGAGAATGTTGAAATAAATAAAAGGACAACTCAAACAATAAATGGTCAAAATGTAAGTTGTAGATCACAATGAGATATACAACTTTTATGAAGACCTCAAAAGTAAAATAAACCAATATATAGAAGATATAGAAATTTGAAGGTTTTTTAATATATTAAAACACCCATTTTTTGTAGTTATATATTTTCTTTGGTTTTAATAAAAATATTTACAAGAGAAAATACCGTAAAATAATAGACATGTAATTACAAAAAAAATCTATTTTTGGATTTTTAATAATTAAGAAAAAAGAAATAAAAATCAATAAAGAAAAGTATATACAATATATACAGGGTCACAACACACCTTTTTCTATGATTCTTAGTTATTTTAGATTTTGATTTTAATGTATTTTATTAAAACAAAAACAAAAAAAGAAATGAAAAGAAATAAATTTAAAAGGATTAATTATATAAAAGAAATCACGGGTCAAAGTCAATGAATATTTATAAAGTACAATTAGGTCACAAAATGAGATTTTGCAAACAAGCTTCAATTTTAATGAGACCACTTTCATTGGATAGATAATTTTCTAACTTGAACTTTACAAGTGAGTTTGGTGAAATTGAAGTTCATATGGACCCGAAATGTAGCCGAGAAGTTAAACTTTATGGCTTTTTCAATTCAAGACCTAAAAGTATTTATTCAAAGTGGGAATTGTTTTATATTTTGGTATTTTATAAATATTTTTATACACAATTTGGAAAAAGATTTAAGTCAAGAGGAATTAGTATGAATTTACTAAAAATCAAGGAAGTTTGATTATGTACAGGGGATTATTTACAAACAACATTCAACAATTTTTTGTGATTTTTATTTTGAATTATTTTTATGGACTTATTTTCAAGATAAATATAAATTATTAGTCCAATTTTATTACCAATACTATTTTATTAATTTATTAGATTTAGGGGTAATTATTTGATGTTTGTTCAGGAATTCAAGCTAAGCTTAATATATTAAGATGATGAATCACATATTCATCATATGTTACCCCCTCAATGCACACCAACAAATGATGCCCCATGTTTCACTTAAACGTGTGGACGGTTCAGATCAATAGGTACCACTTCGGTAATGGAGGGTTGAGATCAGATCTCAATGCTTGATCTAATAGATGTGAAGGGCTTCATCATGCATCTACTGCTGCACATGGAGACGTGTTCTTGATCGAACGGTGGTGGAGGGCTACACAGTGGCTAGATGCTTCAATGGAGTCCGGATCTCACTGATGGGAGGTATGGAGCTAGAGGAAAATAGGTGACCTGAAACTGAAGGTAGGCATCGATTCACCTCCCAGATGGGGTTCGTAGGGCTTCGGATCTACACACAAGTAATCAAGGCTCTAGGGTGATTCCCCTCGACAAAATGGTGAGCTGAAAAGGGGCAAAATGTATGGAGATGGATGGACCTCTGGTGATGCGACAGAGAGGAGGTCGGTGAACCTCGACCTGTATAAGATCGAGTGGGGAAATGTGAGATGGAGGTGGACAACATGATTAGGAAGATGATGGGATGGTCGGTAAGATGTAACTGTGGCTGTAGACGATGAACAGAGAGCCCGAGCCTAGTGCTCCGGTGTGCTAACCTTTTTTTGGTTGATTCAGATGCAATTAAAAGAAACTAAGCCAAAACTAAGCTACTGTAGTGAAAATATGACACAAATGCTAAAGATAGAACACCTCACCTGCATGGATTGACTGGGAACCGAGTTAGCCTGGAAGAGCTCCGGCAAGGGGGCTCCGTTCTCCTTCTCCATGCCTAGAGTCAGAAGGACTCGCGTCCTGTCACAAGGGAGTCACTCCATCTTCTGATTTCATGGGTTATGGTGGATCATAGGGTGATTAAACTCAATTCGAAGGTGGAGGGTTGCTTTTTATAACAGAACATGTGGCTCCTAAGATTTTGGGATTTTGATTAAATCGATGAACCCAATTTTATTCTATAAGCATGGTGTGATGGAGCATTATATTGTGGAGAGGTTTCATGAAGGACTCGAAGTGCATTGAGCCATGGACCATGCATGAAAAATTAGAGAAAATGGGTGGCTCATAAAATCTGACAAGTCAGAGGTATGCGAGGGTATAGTTGACCTAGGATCAGCCATCAGGCAGTACCCTATTAGTCCACGTCGGACCACTAGATAATAAAAAGAAAATAAAAAAAAGAAAATAATTCAAAAAATAGAAACTGAATTCATTTACAAAAACTCAAAACATAGGAAATGTTTCCTATTTTTTGAACTATTTTTCTATGATTTTTATTTATTTTTACACCATTATTTGTACTATGTTAATATATATATGTATACACATAGGAATTTTTGCCCATATTTGATGGATTTTGCTTTTATTTTGTATTTTTAATATTTATTATCATATTTATATATTATATATATTTATAATATAGTTAAATACTTATTTCATATTTTTATTTTATTTTTATGATTTTATTTACACACATAAATAATTGTATGTATATACATTGTACGTATAGTATACCTATCTTTTTTATTGTATTGTTTATTTTAGTGTATTTTGATTGCTTTATTTTGTATTTATATCTTTAATGTATTTTAAATAATATATAAAATTATTTAAAAATATAAGAAAAGTAAAAATGTAAAGAATGGAATATGAGAATAAAATATACAGATACATAGTATAATGGGACCCTAAAAAGCCAGCTTCTGTATCTTAACTCCATTTTTAATGAAACTATCTTCATTAAATAAATATTTTAATTTTAAATACACTGGAGATAGTTTGGAAAATTTTAATTCATATGGATAAGATATTGATCTGTGAAGTTTGGTTTGTGCCTTTTTCATCTATGTGTGCCAGTCGCACAATGTAGTATTTTTCTTAGCCATTATTTTTACAATTTTCTATGTATTAATATGTGCAAGTTTCATTTTGAATATTTTGTTATTTTAGGTGTGTAAAATAAAGAATAATACAGAGTGAAAATGGTTATTTTTCTAGTTTCAAATTAGTGTTTTAATATACAATATCTGACGCTTATGTCTCCCTACTTTATTCCTTGTCAACCTGGTCAATATTGACACGGTCTCAGGGTTTTAGATCATTCAGTATCTTTAATGCTTCATTTTTTCTTTATTCTTTTATTTTTTATTTAAATACATGTAATTATGCACTAATTACATATGAATACAGAATGCTAATTTGTACAAGTTAGTCGTATTTACATGTATTTTGATAGAGATTTTAATACAAAATGGAAGAATAAAGGTATATGAATGGCTATTCATCACCAGGTCAGAATAAGTCCCTTCATACACAAACCCTTATGACTGAGTCTTACTTGTCATCAAAAATAGCAAGGAACAATCTCCCTTAACAAGATAGCCCTAATTTCCGAATCTAGCTACTCTTTCCTCAAGGACCAGGGTATTTCCCTTCTAAGTTCAAGTGCAACAGACTCAAGAAGAGGAGATAGAGAGAAGGATGGATTGTGACTAGTGTAGTCACATATACTAAGGAGCTTGACCAGTATAGCCAATTCTCCTGCTGCAGGCAACCTTGAGATATTTGACTTTGAAGCATAATGCCTTGCTTATTTCATGCACACTCCGACATGATTTGATTTTTCATCGATTTTTCCTCATCTAGTCTTTTTGAAGTTTTTTTGCATTTTTTAAATACTTTATACAATAAAATTTACATAATTTTTTCCTCTTGAGTCAGTAGACTATCCCTCTTTTAAGCATTATTGCAACCCACATCGTCATGTCTTTAGACATCCAGTCACTAGACCGGGATGGAAGGCACTGGCCACCTATTGGGGTGACGCATATTTCCACAAGTGTGCTTCCTCAAGCTAAAAAATCATGCCCTCACCACCTCCTCAGAGTTGAGCTAAGTGCAAGGTGCGGTTGATGAATTCCAGATTCATCTACATTATTCTTGTTTATTACCTCTCAAGATTAAGAAAGCTAATAAAAATCATTGACAAATAATTTTAATTATCTAACAATGTGTTGTTAATAATTACCTATAATTATTGTATATTATTTACCCTATTAGAGTGTTATATTTTTTATGATTATTATTTATTAAAAATCCAATAAAAGTAAGTATAATATTGTATATAATTAATTTAATATAATTTATAAATTATAAAAATCAAAAAATAATAATAAGAAAAGAAATTAAAAATAAGTCATTTAATACTCTAAATTACTTGCAAAAATATTTACTATGTTTATATAACCTATTTTCTCTTTGAGTTCTACATGAAATTTATAGATCTCAGCGAGATCTACAACTTTAATGTTGATTTTATTATTTTACCTCTAATTAATTATTTTTTAACTCTTTTTTATTTATTCTTTTATGTCAATTCTCATTGGGCCATATGGCACAATCTCAGTGCACCACGTGGCCCCGCCTCTTCTGTGTCACCCACCTCTCTCCAGGCCATTTGATCTCAAGATCCAACGATTGAGAAGTTGTCCTCAACCTCCAGTTCAACTTCCCAAAGGTTGCGACCCTTTGTGCCCATCTAAATTTTCCATTTTCTCCCGATAACCTCCATTAACCACTCAACCAACTTTCGCCGCCTTCTTCAATCTCTACTCACCCTCTTCCATGCCAACTCTCCAGCCTGACCTAAGTCTAACTACCTCGTCGGTTACAGGTGGTTAAACCTTTGTGTCAACCACATGGAATTGATAAACCTCCTCCATCAAAACCCTACCCTCGGCCATTGCAACCATCATCCGCCATTCCATGAGTTGACTCTGATCCAAGGTCCTCCTTGAGCGACAAATGAGAGTGTGCTTCTGTGTGCAATGACCGATATCTACTCAGGCAAGATCCTCAACCAAAGTTGGTCGTGTTTTAGTTGTTGCTCACTGCCGATCGAGTTTCCACCTAGCCAAGGTGGATAAGCGATGAACTGAGAAGCCTTCAAGCTTCTTCACCGGCTAAGATTCAGATCCTTCATTCATTTCCATCTCCAAGTAAGTCTCGAATCTCTGTTTTCATTAGTTTAAGCATTTTATCCGGCTTATTCCTAAAACAAATTCCAATATCTGGTACGAGTGTCATCATCATCACCCCGCTTCACTGATCCACGTGTATCTTCCCCGGTTCTCCTTCCATTTCTCCATAGTCGTATCCACCTCAATTCTTTGCCTTGGTTTGACAACCTGGAGACCCATTAAGGCTCGAATCTATTTGCCTTACATAGCGCCTTCATCTCACTCCCTTCGTGTTCAATTACTCGCATTTGGTTTGGCTCCTTTGCTAACCCATACAGGTACGTAGTGGTTCACTGATCAGAGGAACTAAGAGTTCTCTGACCTCAAGATTCTCCTTCGACGACCAATAATCGATTCTGAGATATACAAATCCATGATGCTTCCTTACTACTTAAGCACCTTCAGGGGACTACCAAGGAGGTCCTGCTATCTCTGGATAGAGCTAAAGGCAGTGGAGGAGTAGTTTAAGTTCACCGGAGAACCACCTTCGCCGCCGCCTGCGGAGGAAGGAGGAGACATCCTAAACGAGCACTTAATGTTGGATCTTGCCAAATTGGGTGAGATCCTACGGCCTGGAGCATGCCACGTCGATATCCAAAGCAACCTTTAATTCATGCGGGTTGGAGCATCCGAACCTACACCGAGTCTCCAAGTGGTGCCACGTGTAGACTAAGCCGCACTAACCGAGCATGCCCAGTCACTTGTAGAGCGCAGTGACTCTAGGTATTTTGCAGACAAGGCCAGAAAAGATTCAATATTTACAGATAAGTCCTACCATTTGAAAAAATTACAATCATGACCAAGAGGGTTTCCGTATTTGCTTTTTAGTCCATTTTGGACCTATTTGTAATAGATTAATTCATATTTTCTTGCATTTATGCCCTTGAAGTGTTATTTTAATAACTTGCGAATCGCTTGTCCATTTTTAATGAAATTGGTGTCGTTAGAAAGCTAATTTTGTGCTCTTTAACTTAATGCAATCAATGTTTTAGTCTATAAATTTTCACATTGATTTTAGAGTGTTAATTTTGACTATTCACATTTTTATTGATTAAAATAATATATTTATTATAAGTAAGGTTGAATTTTTCTTCTCTCGTCATTGATTGATCATTAAATAATTGAATTTGTAAGCATTTATTTTATTTAAACCAGAAGCATAATGTGCATTATTTGTTTTTGTAAGTATATTTAATCATTGCTTGTCTTTCTAAAATAATTGCATAAAAATGATTTAAAAAATGCATGTTGTGTGTTCCTTTGCATTTTTCTTGACCTAGAACCTATAAATTGTTGAATTAAATAATTAGAATCTAAATTTAATTAGATAATTACTCATATTCACGTGCTCGACCCTATACGTGCTCGACCCTATACTTGCTAAAGCTGAATCCTCCTCGAGGAGATATTTTAATTTGGTTCTATTGATTGTCGATTGGATCATGATAAAATGAGAGCATATTATTTTAGCTGAGTGACAATTCATCAGTGGTGCCCAAGTTAGGTCATTATCAGCAAGAGTCATACATGCTCTTCGAAATACTCTACTTAGGCTAATCAAGATGGCATGTGAACATAATCGTGTGGACTCAAAGAATTAACTCAATGACCTCAAAAGTCTTACTCCCAGTTCCTATAAGGTTCCTATGAAATTAAGTGTATTAAGGTCTAGACTAAGATCTAATATTCAGATTTTATTTAGACTTTTTCAATTGTCAAAATCATTCAGAAAAATGCTTATGCATTACAAGGAAATATTTTTCTGAAACTACCTTTTGATTTTGTAATTTTATGGGTTTTTAATCAAAAAGTTTTGTAAAATTTTAGGGAGTTCTGAATTCAGTTTTAAAATTTTTAGGATTTTTGGAATTTTGTAAATTTTTCTGGGAATTTTGAAAAGGGTTAGTAGATTAAATGTATTCAAATATTTAAAAGGGAATTTTATACATATTAACAAAGAATTTTATGCAAGTTTTGTACATGTTTTTATACAAGTATATACAGAAATTGGTATAGATATGTACATGCTTTATTTAAATAATTTTTGCAAGGGTATTATTTACTGAGTTTTCAAAATAATTTGAAAATATTTTTGTAAACATTTATTAAATATTTTGAAAACTTTTTTTGCAAGTAATTTAATAAATAATTTTCCAAAAATGTTCTTATAAATAATTTTGACAAGCATCTACAAAGAGCTTATTTTTTAAATGGTTTGAAAACATTTTACAAAGATTTTTCAAAGGTTTTTAAAAGATTTTGAAGGTATTTTACAACTATTTTCCAAATAATTTTGCAAAATAGTTTCAAACCAATTTTTACAAATAATTTTCCAAAACTTTTTATACATATTTACAAGAGCTATTCTTTACAATTGATTTATTCGTAAAACCCTACCCTATATAGTGTATTTGCCATATTATTGAAAATAAGAAAGTATGAATTATGCTACCATATATATAACATATATACTATGCCTTTATACTTAGCTCGAATTATGTCCTCATAGTGATTAAAGAGCAATAAAGGAAGACATAACTCATGCTAAGTAAAGATAAACCTATACTAGATCGACTCAAAATAAAAGAATGAGAAGTAGATTCCTCCTATACTTAGGATCAATCAATCATGAGTATAGCAAACTGTACACAAAGTGGTGGTGATCAAGGATTCATAGAAATCAATGACTTAACTTCCTTCACCCTATACTTAGGGTAAAATACCCCAAGTATAGAACAGATTGTCAAGAAGTTAGAAGACAAGCAAGAGAATAATGAAGAACACTCAAATGTATTCATCCCCTATATACTTAGGATTTGGTTATCCTAAGTACATCACATATGAATGGGATGAATAAAATAATTGGAAGAATGAAAGAATTGAAAAAGAATGAAAAGAAAAAGAATTAATCAAAAATATTTTTTAGAGACATCATCTGAATCTTCTGATGATGCGGCTGGGAGATCTTTATCAAAAATCACATCAATTGAATCAACAATGGACATTAATGTGTCGCTCTAGATACGACTTCAACAACTATCCATTGACCATAAATGGTAGTGCATCAGATGACAATTCTGATATGAGAATACTATCATTGTCACGCACAGTTTTCACTAGAAATGACCCTGTTCATTTACTCTTAAGTTTACCTTGGAAAATCTTCACTTTCGCATCAAATAACCATACCTTCTATCCATGCTCGAAAGTCTTTCTTCTGATGTGCTTGTCATACCAACGTTTGACTTTCTCCTTGTATAATAGGTTATTATCGTAGGCTTAATCTCAGAATTCCAAGAGTTTGTTCAGATCTATCTTTTGGTTCAGACCACCAATTTGTGAGTGCAAATTGCAGATATTTACGGCCCATAAAGATTTGTGAATTAGTTCAACCGCCAGATGGCATGGCTTTTCATAAACCAAGCGATAGGGAGACATACCCAAAGGATACTTGTTGGTTGTCTGATAAGCCCATAGAACTAAGTCAAGCAGACTAGTTCTTCCAATCTGACCTAACAAGTTTCTACAAGATTGTCTTGATCTCTCTATTGGATAACTCAACCAAGCCATTCGATTATGGGTGGTATGGATATGCGATACGATGATTGATGTCACATTCCTTCACAAGTTTCTTGACTTCTTTGTTTATGAAATTGCTAACCCCATCTAAAATCAAAATCCTTAGAATCCTGAATCGCAAAATAATGTTGTCCTTGAGAAAGCAACAAACAATATGACTATCAACGATTCGGACGAGAATAACCTCCACCTAGCGACTCACATAATCAACGGCAAGCAGGATGTATTCAAATCCTTACCTATTAGGAAATGGACCCGTAAAGCCAATGCCCCACGCATCAAAAGCATCTAATATCTGAATAAACTTAAGGGGCATTGAATATTTGGAACTGCAGGTTCCTCCCATTTTCTGACTATCAATGCATCCTTTCACATAAGATGCAGCATCCATGAATACTGTGGGCCACCAGAGGCCATACAACAATACTTTCGCTATGATTCTGATTCCAGAATGGCATCCTCCATATTAGAGTTTATGACAATGCTAGAGGACACTAGTGTACTCCTCCTGAGGAATGCACTGATACCCAATGCAATCTGCACCTTCTGTGAAAAGGTACGGATTTTCCCACTGATAGAAATGAATATTAAATAAAAAATTATCCTGCTTTATTCTCGTCCAATCTTGTGGAACTTTCTCAGAAATGATATAGTTCACAATATCGACATACCAGAGGAGAGAAACAACACTGAGAATAGATTCGTCTGGAAAGGTCTCTATATCAACACACCGCACAAGGGAGTATTTGTGTATTCAGTTCTGGATAGATGGTCTGCTACCACATTCTTAACTCTAGGTTTATCTCTAATTTCCAAATCAAACTCTTGGAGTAGAAGATCCATCTGAATAAATGTGGCTTGGGCTTCATCTTCTATTGTGGGTATTAGATATCAGAGTGGTCAATAGAAAACAATAACCTTTGAAATGAGAAGATGGGATCTGAACTTTTCCAAGGCGAAAATAACTGCCAACAGCTCTTTCTCTATAACAATATAGTTCTTTTGTGCATCATCAAGTGTTCTGCTTACATAATGGATGTCATAGGGCAATCCTTCTCTGCTTTATCTTAACATAACCCCAATGGTGAAATCAGATGCATCATCATCTCGAATGGGAGAGACCACTCAAGTAGCTGTAGAACCGATGCTTGAGTGACAAGCTCTTTTAGCCTAGTAAAGGCTTGGAGATCCTTTTGATCAATAATGAAGTTAGCTTCATTGCCTAGAAGTTCTGTGAGAGGTCAAGAAATCTTACTGAAGTCCTTGATATATCTTCTATAAAAACCAACATGTCCCAGAAATGACCTCACATTCTTCGTTGAACGAGATGACTCAAGTTTTGCAATAGCATACACCTTTATCGGGTCGACATCCATACCTTGTTTGAAGACGACATGGCCCAGCACAATTCCTTCAGTGACCATGAAGTGACTCTTTTCCCATGATAGAATAAGATTTACTTCGCAATATCTCTTAAGTACTCGTTCTAAGTACGTAAGACAAGCGTAAAAAAATCACCATCGACTGAGAAATCGTCCATGAAAAACTCAAAAAAAAATACCCATCATGTCAGTAAAAACAACCAACATGCACCTTTGGAATGTAGCGGGCACGTTACATAATCCAAAGGGCATCCGCTTGAAAGTATAGGTGTCGAACATATAGGTGAAAGTGGTTTTCTATTGATCCTCAGGACTGATTTCCACTTGGTTGTACCCGAAGTAACCCTCCAAGAAGTAACATATCTTTCCTTGCTAACCTCTCAAACACTTGATCAATAAAAGGAAGAGGAAAGTGATTCTTATTGGTCACTGAATTCAAGCACATGTAATCAATATAGACACGCCATGATGTAGGTACTCGGGTAGAGATCTCCTCTCCTTGATCATTTGTAACCACTGTAATTCCAGATTTATTCGAAACTATATGCAATGGGCTAACCCATTTCGAATCGAAGATGAGATAAATGAAGCTAGCCTCACACCACTTTGTTATTTCTTTCATGACTACATCATGAATATTAGGGTTTAACCTTCTCTGAAATTCACAGGATGGTTTACAATCATCCTCTAAGTAGAATGATATGAACACATGGCTGTATTTATCTCTCAGATATCAGAAATGTTCCCACCAAGAGTCTTGTGGTTTTTCTCTAGAATCTCTGCCAAGCGGGATTCTTGATCTGTGGTTAATCTACTATTGATGATGACTAGATACATATTTTCATTGCATGTAATGGATACATATTTTGATCACCTGTAAGGAACGCGTACTTAAGATCTGCCAAAAGCGGCTTTAATTCTGGTACATTTTGAGTCAGCTTCTTGGATACTTCGAAAACTGAACTAGTTGGTGCATGATATGCTAATAATAAGGTGTCGCTTACCTCTGTCACTCTTGGATCTGGTATTAATGTACCGAACATGTCTACAATGATGTATTCTTGTTTGGTTTGGCATGAATCTTCTTCGAATAAATCGATTAGTGAATTAGAATCAAATTCTCATTCGTAAAGGAGTAAGAATTGTCTGTGCTATCCAGATCCTCTTCTAGGAAGAAGATTTCCTATGTCAAAGTATCATCCAGTGAAATGCATGGTTCTTTGATCTGCTTGACAATATCATAGTCTTACGCAGTCAATTATAGCTCTCTTTTCTCAGATGAGCTCTCAATGGCTATTGACTCAGTGATCATATCCAATGTAACCATGTCACTACAAGAACATAAAATGATCTTTTCATATCCGTAATCAACTACCAATTTTGCTGTTCGAATGAACGATCGACCAAGAATAATCAGGGTCTGAGTAACAGTGTAGGAAAATCCATGTCCAGGACAACGAAGTCCATTTGGATTTTCATGTCATGCACAATTACAATTACGTCCACTAGTAAACCTCTAGGACAATTAATGGATCGATAAACAAACTGAAGGAACATGCATGTGCATTTAAGCAAGCCCAACCCGAATTCTTGAAGTAATGAGAAGGGTATAATTTTAATGGAGGAACCGCTATCAAGAAGAGTTCGCGCAAAAATTTGATTAAATATCTCACATCTGGTTAAAGGTACTCCCTTGTCTATCTTATTTGTTGGGAGGTCATTGATTGCATTCACGATATCCATAATGAGTATGTGCTTCTCTAATCTGTTGCGTCGGTTTTTGCAGGTTGACGCTTTCATGTACATGCTTGTTTCAGTCTTTTCTTAATAGAAGACATATATTCCATGGTTTTTAATAGAGGAATTTCAAGAAAATATTATGTAAGATCTTAACAATGGCAGGATCAGACAATGTTGTTTTTATTTTTTTGATTTTTTGGATTTTTTTCATTGCATCAGGAAAAGGAATATTTACATACCGAAAAGCATTGTTCCTACTTACAACTGAGTCATCGTGTACAATTGGATGACTAGAATGGGTATATCCATCCAATACAGAAGGAAAGATAAAAATAGGAAACTTAACTCCATTGATCGGCACTAGATCGACTACTGGTGCGGCTTTCTCATTGGATTTCTTGGCTCGAACTTGGCTTTTATTTTGTTATCTTTTTATTTTCTTTGTTTTTTAGGTTTTCTATGGTGCAGCTCCTCCTATTTCTTCTTTATCATCTGGCCCGATTGTTAGATCGAATGATGTAGAAGATGATGATTCACCAGTTGACTCTTTATTCTTCCCCCTGGCTATGGTAGACGACTGCAAGGTCATATCACTCATGAGAGTCACAACGTTAGATAACATAATATAATCATTGATACCTGACTCATCGGGGTTGAAGGGCATATCACAAACTACCTGCTCTTTATGCTTGAAATTGTTGGGGTTAGCCATGACCTGTGCTGGTATGATAGTCTTTGTGGCGGTGAGATTATCAAGTTTTTGGATCATCTTTGTTACGCTCTTCACCAGCTGAGCCAAACAATCAAGACTAGGGTTGGGTTGGCGAGCACTACCTTTGATGATTCAACCTGACCATGCAGAATCTGATAGTGATGTTGAGGCTGATACCGATTTTTGTGGGAATAATGTTGAGGAGGATACTACTACTGATAATATGGAGGAGGACACTAGTTCTGATAATGAGTAGTTGGATAATGATGGTAAAGTTGTTGTTGGCGGTACATCGGTTAAAAACACACTGTAGATGCAAACAGATTGGTCGTGTGGTCTCACATGGTGAGACCATGATCGTTGAAGAAACTGGACGTGACACTCGATGGATTCTCAACAATTAACCCACATATAAAGGTAAGCGATGCAATGTAAGTGAGGAGTAAAAATTTATTATAACCCTAAAAATAAGTGTATAGTGGTCAAGTATATACAGGGTGTTGAACACAGGGAACAAACGGGCGTAGGATATTATTTATTGCTATATAATATATAAATGTATATATATATCTCCTATGTACTCAGTGCTTTTGGGGTTTTTGGAATATTTATTTTTTATGGATTTTTTATGTTTTTTATAATTTTTATTTTTTTAGTTTCCGTTTTTTTAAAATATATAATAAGTCAATTTAAATAACTATATGTAATAATATATATTGTCACGACCCCGATTCCCGGGCCGTCGGATCCTCTCATATCCGGATCTGGTTACTCAACAATAATTTATTCAGCAATCACAACTAACATTCAGAAACAGACTGCAATTAAAAATACTCAGAAGGAAATATTTCAACACTTATCCATTCACAAAAATACAGTTCACATGATTCATTATCCCACTACAACCATTACATGTACATCAACTGGAAGGAAATACACAGAAAGATTACTAACTACTTTACAAAAAAGCTACCGTAGCTGGATGGATGTCTACTATGTAAGCTGACTGGATTACTAAAGTCCTTATGATGGCTCACCGACATCGTTGGGTTTTCCATAAATCATAGGATAAAAATTGACGAATGCTAAGTAACGAAGAAGAGAAAAGCAAACAAATTGTATAGTTTTTCAAAATTTGTTATCACAAAAAGTTTCATTCCTTCTCATCAATTTAAGTCCTATTCCTTTCTATTCCACGCCAGGGATTAATCTAGGGAATTACATCACCACTATATGGATTCCGAAGCTGTGGACACTTCGGGATTGGATATTGCATTGATCTTGGTAAGCTTATGCTGCCACACGTCGCCTCAACCAATCCTCCAATACTACCCTGATAAATTTTCTTTTCTTTTATTAATTAGGGTCTCAAACCCTCAACTTGGCAAACAAAGGAGCACACTGTCCTAGAGGACTCGATTGCTTAAAACCTCAGGCTAACATTTAATCATATAACCTAACGGCTTTAAATACATGTTATCGTGACCCAACCGCTATTGAACCACCCGTGCCTCCACATGGCACGACCACATCTTCCGTCGTTCAATCCGAATATACTGGCTCCCGGTACCACGTATTTCAAATCATCATTTCATGCACACTTATCATAACAGGGCAACCGTGTACCGCCTAGGTTGGGAAACGCCAATATGGGTTCCTTCTGACAAACCTACAGGTTGCATGCCCGATCTGTAGTTCTACTCCCAATCATCCTTAATGTAACACACGATCCTTTTCAGGATCCAATTCAAAACACATCAATTCCCATGATGTAATTCCTCCGTTGAGCCTTAGATTAGCATAACCATAAATACTGAGTATAGACTTGCACATATATTAATTCATATGTTTATATACTCATATTTATGCTCTTTTTAACTTCCAAATCCTAACTTTCCAAACCATTGCATCCATTCGATGCTTAGACCTTATTTTAGCTGAAATCACAAAGTAACTTTTCTCACTTTCTCAAAATGTTCTTCATAGCAAAGAACATAAAATCAGATATTTCAATGATCTCATATGAAAACCCAACAACGAAAGGAAGGATTTTTTTACCTAATCGAGCTCTCTCCCTCGTATGTGGTGCTTTATCATGATCCTCTTTCAAAAGGATGATTTATAGCTCCTGAAACGATCGAATTTCATTTTCGTATCAAAAATGCTGAGACGTGCCAAGAATGTGAAGAACGAATGAAGAACACGAAGAACGCGAAGAACATATTTTCTCTTGAAATGTCGGCAGAGCTTCTCCTTAAATGGGGTGATATTTCTAGGAAAATTTCGGCAGAGTTTTCCCTTATATTGGGACATATTTCTTAAAAATTTCGGCAAAGTTTCCCCTTATAAAATCACCAAAAGGAAAACAGAAAGGGAACTGAACATGAATCAAAAACCTAACCCACGAAGAAAACTAAGAGAGGATCGTACCTTCCTCCTCGTTCTCCCGGCAGCGCTTCGCTAGAGCTCCTTCCTCGCCTCCCACTCCTCCTCCCGACCTCTCGACCCTAACCCTTGGGGTGGTAGTGGTAGTGGAAATCGTAGAGAATGAATAGGTAGGGGGGCTATTTATAGGCTTGAGAAAACCTCTAACCATGGTTTAGCCCTTAACCGCGGTTAGCGGCCCATGGTTTTGGACCATGGTTTTGGCCAAAACTTATCCGAAACTTAGGGCTTGAGTTAGAACATTCCAGAGGATTCTAGATTCGCTAATGATGCTTAATTAACACTATTCATGATTAACTTTCACTAATCACGATTTAACTTTCATTGCATACGTTTATCTTTTGCTAACTATCGATTAGTGTTCGCTAATAATCATTAGCGGTTTTCAATCCATCATTAGTTTCTTTAATCATGCTTAATTAGTCTTAATGACAGTCATTACGGGCTAATGATATTTTAAACCTCCTTACTTCTCTTTCTTCCAAAAATCATAACAAATTGAAACGAAGTCCGATTCACATGAAATAAATTCCGTTGGTTTTCTCTTGACGAGCCAGATCTTATTATATAAGATTCGAGAGATACCAAGTTCAAGTCTTTACATATATAATACAATACATATATAATATATATCATAAAATTCAATAAATATAATAAAAATAGTCCTTTTACTTTTTTTAAGCGTTTCAAATATATTTAGGTTTTTATAATTAATAATAAAAATATTAAGTATAGATAAGGATATATGTATGTGTGTGCATATACTATATAGGGTATTCTATTTATAAATATATATATATGTTCAAAAATTGTAAAATATAATATTTTTTTGTTTTTATAATCTTCTTTTATTTTTGTTAATTTTTTTTTGATTTTTACGAATTTTTATGTATTTTCAAAGTCCAAAATAGTACAAATCAGGGAATAAATAAATAGACCAATTTTTTTTAGTTTTAAAAATAGAAAGTAAGTACAAAATAACTCAAAACTATTTTTAATATGGATTAATTTGTTATATAAAAATATAGAACAAAAATAATATTTTTTGGAGTTTTTTAGAATTTGTTATAATATTTATAGAGTTAGGAGGATTTTTCAATTTTAAGGTTTTCTTTTGATATTTTTTTGTGAGTTTTGTTCTAGAGTGATATTATATAGTAATATATAATACCTATTTTTTGGAATTTTTAAAGAAGGTTTTTCTAATTTTTTGCATTTTATATCTAAATAGGGAATAAAATGGCATCTTTTGATTTTTAATAAATAAAAAATGTGAGTAATATGCTAAAAAACATGATGAGATTTGGCATAAAATCAAGCAGCTTCTACTATTTTTGCATAATTTTTGGAGCACGAGAACTATTTAAAAAAATGAAAATACATATAAATAAACAAGACATGATATGGGTATAATTGCAATAAAAATATAGTGTGAGGGTTTACATGAAATTAATCCAAAAGCTTAACATTGAATACAACTTTTTATAGACTAAACAGAAATTACAAGAACTAGAGGGGTATGTTTGCAATTTGGACAACTCACGTAGGGAACAACATGAGCTGACCTGACACTGGACCTATATGGAATATATAACAAAGATGTGGGGGGTCCGTGTAATTTTTACATAAAAGCGGCAGGGGTCCTAAGCAATTTACCCCTCAAGTGGCACTGGATCGGGTCGTTCTTGGCACACCATATGGCTGATCCTACAGTTGATAGTGTGTATGGCTTCGGTCTTGAATGAAGGGCCCATATTAGATCTGGGCTCGAGTCTTGATCGGACGGTGTTCAAGGTCTCTAGATGAAAAACCCAAGAACACGTTGGAGGTGATCGTCAATCATTGCATTCTTCTCCGCCCAGCACCCAAACGCCATGACGATGGGACCTAAACATCCATGGAGTTTCTCCTCACCTGTAGGTGCATGCCAAAGGGTTCCAAGTCCCCTCAAACGAGACCTAGGCTCTTGTTCTTCTCCATCCACCTGGAGATTCAGATAAGGCATGGATTAGACACCATGCGTGCTATCAACGCATGGTTCCTACAAAAAAATAATCTATGGCTCGAGGCGACAGTCGTCGACTAAAAATGGAAGATGGTTGCACAAGGGAGTGAATGAGCGGAAGAGCTCCAGCGTTGGCTGATAGAAGGAGCTTGATTCTCTGACCCGACCGACTCTAGTTTATTTTGTGAGATGAAAAGTGAAGAAGATGGCAAGGATTAAAGTGAATTTGTAATCGATGTGGAGCACTGATGAAGGAATAATGAATTCGGTCTGGAGATCAAGCTCTAGGCCAAAGGGAGATTACTAATTTAACCTAAATCAACGACCCATTACATAAATTATAGTGTAGAAATGAGATCTACCACTAAAACTAACCTATAAAAGATGAAAAGGGGCCTCGATTTGGTCCTAGAACCGAAGAGGCAGAACCGATTGAGGTGGACTCCAGTGATGGCGTGGATCGACTCCTCTGTGTCTCCTCCTCGTTGCAGTCCACTTGTTGTCACCAAACTATATGAGTAATCTGAGGGGCTAAGAAACATAGAAGGGGAATCAGGGGCACAAAAATGACGAAGAAGATGTTCTTATAGACAAGGTGGTAGGTGAGATGGATCACAGGATGATCGAAGATGGAATGATCAAGCAGGTGATCCATAAGCGTGGCGAGGTGCAGGATGGAGTGGTGCCCATTTCATGTGAAGAAATCGAGGCTCCTCGAGCCATGGATTGTCTCCAAAAAAGTGGAGAAGAGAGGTGGTATACATGGTCTGATAGGTTAGCTGTGGAAGACCATGCAGTTGACCTAGGTCAACTCACGGAGGTTCCTGGTTGGTCAATGTTGACCAACCAGGAAAAAGACTGAATTAAATATTTTGTAAATTCAATTAAAAAGAGAAATCGATTTTATTAGATTAAAGCTAAAACATAAACAAATATTCATTATTTTATATGGTATTTTATTCTGATTTTTATTTACTTTAATACCTTAATTTATTACAAGTTAATATTTACAAGTATATATAGGTAAATATACCCGTCTTTTGTATATTTTATTTTAAATTTGTAATTTATATCTTATTATTATATACATGTATTTTATATATTTATAATTTATTTAATTACATATTTGGATTTTTTTAGTTTATTTTTCTGAGTTTATTTGTATACTTAATTAATTATACACATATTATATAGGTATACTTTACGTATATATCCTATAGTTTTATTTATTTTATTTAATTTTTGATGGTTTTAATTTATTTCATTACTTTAACTCAACCATGGCCGGTCCCAAGCTCGAGTAAATGAGGAGGGTTACGTTAGGTAGCGGACAACCAACGTAAAACAATCAGAGACAACTTCCTAAATAGTACTTTTAAAAAAATATTATTTAGGAAGTTGCCTCATGACAGTCGGATCTTTTCAACATGGATTTAAGCAAACATTTAGACTTCATTGGGGCGTTCCCTACTTGCGACATGTTGCATCGCCCGAATGCAATGAAAAATTGGCAAGTATCGCTACATCGCAGTATGGATGTAGTTCAAAATTTGCAAGGGTTCTTGCATGAGGAATGCATGCGAGTAAATACGATAGTTCCACTGCATCACTGCGCGGATGCAGTCCAAAATTTGCAAGAATTCTCGCATGATGGACACATGCAAGTAAAGAAGTTAGCAAAAAGAGATTGCAAAGTAAGTTGCAGATTAGTAGTTGGAATATTAGCACTTTAACTGGAAAATTGATGGAGATAGTGGATACGGTGGAAAGAAGGAAGATTAATATACTATGTATTCAAAAAGACTAAATGGGTTGGAGAGAAAGCAAGGGAGATTGAGAAGATGGGCTTTAAACTTTGGTATTCAGGTAAAAATAAGGGCAGAAATGGTGTTGGAGTGGTTGTTCATAACGATTTGAAGGATTGAGTGGTTGAGGTGCAAAGATTTGAAGATCGGATTATTTTGTTAAAATTGGTGCTTGAAGAAGAAATTCTGAATATCATCTCAGTTTATGCACCGTAAATTGGTTTAGATGAAAGGACTAAACACACTTTTTGAGAGGATCTGAATAAGATTTTACAAGGAACCCTACAAAGAGAGATGATTTGCATAGGTGGAGATCTTAATGGACATGTGGGAAAGGATGCTTTAGGGTATGCTAGTGTTCATGGAGACCATGGTTTCAGAGATAGATATGAAGAGGGAAAAGTCATTCTGGATTTTGTAACAACATCTGATATGTTCATAGCAAACACTCTCTTCAAAAAGATGGAGGAGCATTTTATTACTTATAAGAGTGGCCCAACTAGAACACATATAGATTACTTTGCATTGAGGAGAAGAGATCGGTTGTGTTGTAAATACTACAAAGAAATCCCATGAAAGAATTTGACAACCCAACATCGCACGTTAGTCATGGATGTGCAAATAAAAGGGTTGGTACAGAAAAGGAGGGTTCCCAAGATCACTAGAACTAGATGGTAGAATCTTCAACTGAAGCAATTGAGATTCAGTGAGAAGGTTTTAGAAGACTTATCTTGGGATTGTAGCGGACGTGCAAATGAGATGTCGGAGGCAGTTGCATCTTGTATCTAAAAGGTAGACAAAGAGATGCTAGGTGAGTCAAAGGGAGGAGCTCCAAGTCAAAAAGAGGCTTGGTGGTAGAGTGAAGGGGTGTAAGAGAAGCTAAAAAATAAAAAATCATGCTTTAAAGCTGTGTCTAAGGATAGAACAGAGGAAACGATCACAAACTACAAAATAGCAAAGAAGGAAATAAAGAAGGTTGTAAGCAAAGCAAAGTCAAAAGCTTATGAAGTTTTTGTACATAAATATTGACTCGAAGGAGGTCAAGAAGGATATATTCAGGTTGGCCAAAGCAAGAGAAAGAAAGATCAAATATCTTTCTCAAGTGAGATGCATTAAGGATGAGGAAGGCCGCATGCTTGTTATTCAAATGGATATAGAGACTAGATGGGAGCAGTATTTCCATAAACTTTTCATTGGGGAAGGAAATGGATAGATCACTTTAGGTGATCTAGACAGTAGTGAAAGTTACTTGAATCATGCAAGCTATAAACAAATACAAAGAAAAGAAGTAGAGGAGGCTTTGAAGGTTATGAGACATGGGAAAGGTGTAGGATTAAATGACATCCCTGTAGAAGTGTGGAGATATTTACGTGAGCGTGGTTTGACTTGGTTTACGTCTATTCAATATTAATTGGCGAAGTAAGAAAATGCCTAAAGATTGGAGGAGTATCGTGGTGAATCTTTATAAGAACAAAGGAGACAATCAAAATTGTTTAAATTACAGAGGTATCAAGTTGATGAGTCACACTATGAAAATTTGGGAACGTGTGATCGAAAGAAGATTGAGGCAACTTTTCAAAGTAAAAGAAAATCAATTTGGATTCATGCCCGATCGCTCAACTATTGAAGCGATCCATTTGCTAAGAAGAACAATGGACATTTATAGAGCTAAAAGGAAGAACCACCATATGATTTTTATTGATTTGGAGAAGGCTTATAATTCAATCCCAGAAAGATATTGTAAAGAGTTTTGGAGAAGAGACAAGTACATGTCCTATACATTACCTCATAAAGTATATGTGTGATAGAGCTTTATCTTATGTAAGGATCCAATCTAGGAAGACTGGCTATTTTGCCATCAACATTGATTTACATCAAGGTTCAGCTTTGAGTCCATTTCTTTTTACTTTGATTATGAACGAGTTGACAAGTCACATTCAGGATGGGATACCTTGGTGTATGTTATTTGTAGATGATATTGTGTTGATTGATGAGATTAGAGAAGGAGTAAATGAGAAGCTTGAGGTTTGGAGACATGCATTGAAGAATAAAGGATTTCGTATAAGTATGGCTTAGACTGAATATATGGAGTGCACCTTTGATGGAAGCAATGGTCAAGGAATCGAGGTGAAGATTGGTGATGATAATATTTGAAAGAGAAATTCTTTTAGATACCTGGGATCTATTTTGCAACATGATGGGGAAGTTGATGGAGATGTTACTAATAGAATAAATGCAGGCTGGCTAAAGTGGAGAGGGGCCTCTATTTTTCTCTGTGATAAGAAAATTCCTTTAAAATAAAGGAAAGTTTTATAAAGCAGTCATGAGATCTGCTATGATCTATGGATAGGAATGTTGGCATGTGAACCAGATACATGCACAGAGAATGTTGTGATGCTAAGGTAGATGTGTGGACACACACACAAATACACACACACAGACACGTAAAGATCAGATTTGGACTGATGCAATCAGAAAGAAAGTTGATGTAGCTCTGATTGAGGATAAGATGCGAGAAAATCGCTTAAGATGCTTTGGTCATTTGCAAAGAAGGTCGGCTGATGCACCAGTTAGGAGATGCAAGTTTTGGGATTTGAGTCAGCTAAGAGAGGGAGAGGACGCCCCAAGAAGTGTTGGAAGGAGACTATATGAAGGGATCTTAGTTTTTTGGATATAAGCCTGAGATTGACCCAAGAAAGATCTAAATGGAGGCAAAGAAACCATGTAATCGACCCTACTAATTTTGGGAAAAGGCTTTATTGTTGTTATTTGTACATGTGTTTTAAATAATATTTAGAAATTTATAAAAATATAAGAATCCCAAAAATATAAGGAATAAATAAATTTAATATTTTACATATATATATATATGTATATTGCACAATGAGGGCCTAAAATCCAACTTTTGTGTCTTAACTCCAAATTGAATGAATAGATAATTGAATTTTATGAACAATAAAGGCGAGTCAATTTTGAATCTGTATGGAGAAGATACAGGTCTACAAAATTTTCTTTACGGCTTTTTATTTTGTGTATTTTGGTCACAATGTGCATTATTTTTGAATGAATTAAATTTTGTATTTTCCTTTAGTTTCGTATTACAACTTTCATGTTCAAAGTTTATTGATTTAAGGTATAAAAATAATCAAATAAAATAGGTGATGAATCTATGATTCATCACTCTAAAAGTTGAAAATAGAGCTTTGTTCCTGAGTAATCAGTTGCATTTCATCACTTATATTGCATAATTAGCATTCATGCATGTGTAAATAATATCTGCATTTTAGCATTCATATTTGCATTAAATAAGGAGCCAAAAATCACTTGTACATATTCACATGTATATAGCTAAATTCACCTATTTGTATCTATTTTATACTAACTCTAAATCCAATAAAATCAACTCTATAGTTTATATATTACTAACACTAATAAAGGAAAAATGTCATAAAAATACTAACTTGTAAAAATATCCAATAAAACCCAAATCCAAATAGTTTGAGACTATGAACCTTAAAATGCACATATATCTCTCATACAGTGTCCAATTTAGGTCCACTCACCTTTAAAGTAATGTACATTCAAAGACCTTCAAAACAAGACCAATTTCATAAAAATCGGAGATCGTATGCAAAACTTGGGTTTTAGGCCCCTATTGTACATTGTACATATTAACCATAATACCCTCCATTTCTATCTTTTAAAATCCAAAAAAATAGATTAAGTTGTAAATATTCCTTTCATATTTTCTCTATTATTTATTTTGATTTTTCTCTTATTTAAAATGACAAAAAATTGAAAAAGATAAAATGTGGTATTTTATACATATAAGGTACCACCCAAAAACACACTTTGTACAAGTGATTCCATTTGATTTTTGACCCTTCACAAAAGTTGTAGATCTCATAGAGACAAGCAACTTTTGTTTTGACCACTTTTTGATTTAACCGCTTTTGTTATTTTTTTTATTTTTCTTTGCATTTAATTTTTGAATTTTCTGGGAGCGACACATGGCGCTCCTGGCCCACCATGTGTCGCCCATTTTCATCATTTTTATTGAGTTTAATTAATTAATTAATTTTTTTAATAATTATTATTATATTAAATAAGTGCCACATGGTCGCTCCTAGGCGCGCCACATGGCACATTCTTTTCCCACCCTCATCACGTGCGATGCACTTGATGAGTTCTTCCCTTCCTCTGGAGCGCTCCTGCGTCGAGTCCTCCACCTCCTGCGGGGTTGCAACGGCCACGCCCGCGTCCGTCGCTCCACCCCCATGCCTTGCGGCGCACGATACCGACGCATGAAGCGTAACCACCCGCACGAAACCCTCGCCAACCGATCTCACTCTCCCCTCTTGCGCCCCCGTGTCCTCCGCCTACCAACCACCTATAAAGATTCCCACTCTTCCCCCATCGCCAAGCATCCACCAACTAACGCGAGAAAGGAAGAGCTCCATTGTTCATCTCAGGTGACAACTGAGAGTTCTTTCGAGTGAAGACACCTTGTTGTGGGCGAGATCCGACGAGGATCTAACCTCCGCCGCTGCGAGCTTCTAGGAGCTTGCCTGTCAGTTCTCGCCAGAGCTTCTGAGCGAAAACCGTAGGTGCTGCACCTCCTCCACCAGGCACCACGACCACCACCAGGTAGACTTCGTCTCCCTTTCCTCTTCCTTCTCCTTCCTTTGTTTCTTTCTTTTTCCTTTGTTCCACGATCTTTTTTTTGCCGTGCATCGCTACCATCGATTGTGTTTCGCCTTCACGATTCCACCTTCAAACTCCCGATCGACTTTCACCCTTTACAACTACGCACCCCTACGACGCCTCGCCACTCCATCGTCGCTCCCACCTGCATGACCCTCTCTCGCCAACGCCACCGACCCCTCGTGATCCACAACCAAACCACAACCCCCCAGTCCTTGCTTGCAGGTATGGCCACACTCCAGGTGAACCTCCATGCAGCCGCTCCTGCTCATCGCCCCTCGTGAACCACAACCTCCTCCTTCGATTTGCAAAGCAGCAGCCACACCTTCATCCGCACGAGGCTGCATCGACATCCAACAACCCGTAACTCTCCGCCTTGCACGGTTACAGCAACCGCGCAGTCACCTCGACCGTGCGCCTTCACGATTCCACCTTCAAGCTCTTGCCGCCTCCTAGAACAGCAGCTTTCTCCACCGTACAAGGAGCAACCATCCTCCCGCCTCGGGGGTTTGACCACAACCACCTCCACAGCTCGTTGCTCCGAGGCGTGACCGTGTGTTGGTCGAGTCCTTGGAGCTCGCACTCCTCCTCCACCGGCTTCAGCACCTCGCATCCTTATCCAGCTGCCCCCTACTAGGTCCCGATCGTGTGTCGACCGGGTGTCGTACATGTCATCAACCATGCCTCCACTACGAGCCACCTTCCAGTCTCAACGAGCCTTCGTCTCTTCCGACGACGCACCTCCTCAGCGGCGGTCCATAAACGACCGCCCATCGATGAGCCAAGCTCCCTTCCCCATCACATGAGTCACACGTGACGAAAGGGAGTATTTACATGGCGACCCCCCCTGCATGATTCAGCAGTCGAGTCCTCTTCAAGCAGGCATGTGCTTTGCACGTGCCCTGGTGGAGTATTTACATAGTGGCCCCGGACGTTCAGCCTTTCGCACCTAAGTCCCCACCACCTAAAAGCATGTGCGAAGCATGTGCATCACAGGGCATTTTGCAAAAATACCCTCACAAGTATAGGTAATTTCATCAAGTCCTTATCAACATTTTTCCTGTTTCAATTTTAATTATGTAATTGCATTTAGGCCTCTGTCTTTGGACATCATTTTAAATCTTCATTTAGTTTCAATTTGTTATTCTAAAAATTGCATATTGTAGAAGAACTTGTGTTTTATCATTGTGAAAAATAGTTATATTTTTGTGAGCCTTGGTTTGTTTAATAGAATTATTTTTGTGAAATATTGCATATTCTACCCAATACTTATTCTGAATGTGATTTTAAAGTAATCATTGACTCCAAAAATTACCAAAAATTTAAAATAGGCAGAGTTTGATAGTTCTACTTCATGCCTAAAAATCATCACATTTGCATGCTAATGAGGTCTAAATAAATTAATTGGTATTTCGCTTAATTTATTTTTAATAAGTCAAAAATTAATTATTTCTGAGGTTTAGTAATTTTCCTGGATTCATCTCACATAGAAGTATTTAGGATAATTTTTGTCTCTGAAAATAATTTAATTTCGTATTTATTAAAATTAAATTTGCAAAAATAACCCTACAATCATATTTAATTCGAAGTTAATTCGTATTGAGTCAAAAAATTCTAAAAAAAATTGCAGTAGCTTAATTTCATCAAATTTCACATTCTGGCTAAGTTTGAGAATTTTTGGACTTAATTTGATCATAATTTACATTTTAACCCTCGAATTTGTCCAAGATTGCATTGCATTTTTAATTGAAAAAACCCATAAAAAATATTCTCCTGAAAACCTAACATCTAGATAGACTAAAAATTAATCTAAAGAGAAAGTTACCTCCGGGAGTTCGACCTTGGGCTTGCCCAAGTAAAATAAAAATTATTGTTTGCTATTAATTGTTTTATTAATTAAGTTGTTTTTGATAAATCCGATTTCGCCCGACTGCAATGAACGAACATTTATTTTAATCGTTAATTTGGTTAAGTTAAGAGGGTGAATTATGGGTTTGACAATGGGTCCAAAAATGTTATTATTTGGCTAAAGGAATTAATGTTTTTGTGTGATTTTCTGTATAGTTTCTCTGTCCTATCTTCCCCTAGTTTATTCCTTGTTGATCAAGTCGTCATGATGACTAGGTCTATGGGTTTAGGGTCACTCAGTATCTTTGACGCTTCACTCTTTTTCTTTTCTTTTCTTTTCTTTATTCTTTTATTTTGGTATTAAATACAATATTTTAAACATTATTCTACACAATATTTTATGTGAATTATTGAGTGTTATTTTTCAAAAACTAATGATATATACGTGCATTTAACTTGGGATTTAAGGCTAAAAAGAAAGAATAAAGGTGATGAAATGGAGATTCACCACTTGACTCTTGATATGACTGTCTCCATGTGTTAGCTTGTGGTGGATACTGATGTAACTGAGGCTGACTTTGAACAAACTTCCCACCATGAGATTAGTGGTACGACCTAATGGCAGAAGACTGACCCTGCTGATGTCTGCTAGAACGAGTCAGTTGCGCTTCATTGCTACATACCCCATTCACCTCTTGAATTTGGGATAGAGGTGAGAACAATGACTCGACAAAAGACTGGGGTTTTGTGTGATACACAATCATATGTTGCTGCTATGGTGACGGCGGTGCCTGATCAGGTGCTTGCATGTAGTACACGTGTTGGACGGGTGACGATTGCCCTGGACTTTGCGATGGTGGGGGTTCCTTCATCTTGGCAGGAGTCGTGGTTGATGAGCTCACATACTAGAAGGTGTTGATCATGTTAACCAAGAGTTCTAGATGCTTGGTGATCTAGTCCAGTTTATCAAGGTTCTTGGTTCTCTATTCGATCACATCTAACTTCTCGAGGTCCTGTGGTCGTTTCTTGATAATGTCCACTTTGAACATGTGTCTCCCTATGATACTCAGGTTGGATCTGTCATCCCTGCCCTCGTCATGCGATGCTGCCATATTGACGGTATTGTGGTGGATATAGAGCTGCTTCTGATACAAACGGGATGAAAATAAAGCAGCCTCTCCTTTGGCATTTCCTCAAAAATCTGTCAAAAACATCTTCATCCTTGTTTAAGTGAGAGCCACCACATGCAGCATCAATCGGTCTCCGGCATTCTTGTGTCAGGCCCCCAAAGAAGTGTTGGACTAGGCTAGTCCTCGGGATGTCATGGTGAGGTCACTTCTCTTGTAGATACTTGAATCTCTCCCAAGCTTCATGAATGGACTCGTGGGATCCTTGGGAAAAATTTGAGATGCAAGCATGCATCTGGTTCAACCGAACTTATGTTGGAACACTGACTTGAGTTCCTCCCAGGTCATCACTACCTTTCCCAAATGATTAATCCAGTATAGAGCCTTATCCTGAAGGCTAAAGGGAAAGGTATCATCTTGACTACACCTAACATGATGTTAAGGTAGTGAGTAGTGTCGTAGATGCGACCAAACTGCTATAGATGGATGTAGGGTTCCTCATTGGTATTCTAGTGGAATGATGTAAGAAGAGAGAAGATTTGTGGTTTGAGCTCAAAATGTCCGTGGATAGGGGGAATTGGGATCCACTCAGTCATCTGACCAGTGCTATGATTGTAGGATTCTTTCAATGTAGGCTTGGGAGCATGTCTTCTTTCCTCATCTTCTCCTCTACAGGGTCCATATGCATGTGATTCTTCTTTTCCTTTTATGTTCTCTCTATCTCTCCTCAATTCCAATAGCATCTCTTGGAAGGCGGCCTGAGCTTCGTCCTGTGCAGTCAGTTGTGTCTGGATCACCTATAAGGAGGCTAGCATCTGAGCATTCACTTCATTCTTCTCAACTTGAGGTGCTTTCTCTTTGGGAGCCATCTCTGAATCAGACTCAAAGGAAATAGAATCTATATTGGTATGTGGATCTGTATGATGAAATGAATCCCAATCAGTATGGAATTGTGTGACGACCAGCCTAAGCGATCGGGGTAAAAGGTCTAAAACTGGTCGTTGCGACCTCGATCAAGTAGACTAAGTCAATCAAGAAGAAATCAATCACTCAAATCAGATAAAAACAAGCAAGCACAAAATAGAGCGATCTAGCTATAGGATTAACCTGGTATAGCTCCCAGGGTCGAACACAAGGAGCACAGATTGGCTAAATAGCCTACGATGTAGTCAGAAATCCGAGGGAATCTTTTTTTAGTGGTTTTTATTTGTTTTTATATTTTTTTAGATTTTTTAAATGATGAGAAAATTAAAGAAGGCACACAGATAATGAACTTCAACAATTTATTTAAAGCATTAAAAATCAAGCAAAAATTCAAACAAAATTATTTTTATGTGTTTTATATTTTTTTATGTTTTTGGTGAATTTTTGAGATTTTTCTGATGTTTATTTTATTTTCTAAAAATCAAACAATGCGAAAAACAGAGGGTACTATCCAGCAAGGCTTAAGACCCAAAAATAAAATATTTTTGGATCTCAAAAAGCCCTAAAGGTAATTTTCCTATGATCTAGAAAGAATAAGGAAAATTTAGGCACCCTAATTATTGTTTTTGGATTTTTAATTTATTTATTATATTTTTATGAGTTTTTGAGGGTTTTTCAATTTTTAGGGTTTTTAAGTGATGATAAATAGCCAAACTTGGCTAGAAAATCACACAACAAGCAAACTACAGTATCTAATTTTTTTTAGAATTTTTGGGGGTGTTTTTATACTTTTTTGTGATTTTTAAACCTAGACAGTAGCTAAAAAGGAGGTTTTTGAATTTTTAAAAATACTAAATGAAAATAAAAATGTCCTCAAAAATCACAGAAATTCCTACACCATGGCAGGAGCCATGTGTCAAAATCTCATTAGATTTGGAGGTCGTTTGATATTTTATTCAAAAATAAAGGAGGGGTACTGTGCACAGGGACCTAAGTGCAAATACCCAAAAGTTCTGGGGTCCTGGTGCAAAATACCCAGCAAAACACGTGCCAAGCACGTGCCTGGGGCACCCAGGGACCAAATGGTAATAAAAATAAGTTCCGAGGGCTTATTGGTAACAAGTACCAAAAGTCCAGGGGCTTATCTGCAAATAACCCAAAATAAAACGCACATGTGCAAATAAAACATTCACAGGGGTATATATGCAATTACTCAAAAAATTTTATTCATTTCATAACAACCAGAACTACAGGATTAATTATGCAAAATTCCCAAAATAACACGTGACGAAGCACGTGGCTCTCAACTGGCAGGGGTATAAATGCAAATAAAAATAAGCACGAGGGTCTCTATGCAAATATCCCAGAAAATAAACAACTGACTCGACAACTTACAGGACTGAAAAGAAAATAACAAACTACGAGGGGGCCCTAAGATATTTACCCCTTTATTCGCCGACGGTCGGATGTGCGCCACGTGTTGATCGAACGGTCTGGATGTGCGGACGCTACTCCTCTCTTCTCCTCTTCGGCTCGATCGACGGCGGAGGGAGGTCCACGTGGATGATCTGACGTCTCCGGTGAATGGAGTCCCTCTCTCTCTGCTCGGACGGTCCAGATAGCTCCTCTGGATGATCGAATGGACGCTGCTCCTCAACGAATCGGACGGTCACGATCAGACCTGGAGCAGAGGGTGCATCGGACGGCTCTGGAGGATGGTGCAAGAACTCGACGCCGGCGAACTTCGCCGGCCTCGTGCGTGGACTTCGGTCCTCCTCAGCTGCTGCCACTGATCGGAACACGTTCCTGGTGACTGCCCGCAGCTGATGGTGATGGCCGATGGCCCAGCCAAGCCCTGGAGGGGCTCCGGCGAGGCTGGCGGCGCGAAGCTCCTGGCCTGAAGTTGGGAAGCCTCAGACGCCTCCCTTTGGACCTGCAAAGCAACCAGAACGCTTCGCGGGTCGAGGGCAAAATGCCTCGACCCAAGGAAGCGGGGTGAAGGTGGTCTGTGCGGTGGGACGAAAGAGCTCCGGCGAGCGGAGGACGGTGGAGCTCGATTCCCAGATCCTGTGCGATCTGGGTTGAGTGAAAGGGCGTAGAAGGTGCGTGAGGGAACGGCGAAGGTGATGGTCGGGTCGGATGGTCGAGGTATTACGCGAGATGGACGGAATCAGGGGAATGCGTCGGAGATACGAATTGGGCGAAATCTAAAATTAAACGGAATAAAAGAGCTAATCAACTACCTGGGTGGAGCGGAAGACTGTGCTGGAGTGTGGCTAACTCCTGGTCGTAGCCTCGAAGGGCGTCAAGGCCTGAGGCTCGATGCTCGACGCTGGTGGCGGAGCAGCGGCGGCGAAGAATGCCGGATCGATGGTCGGGACACCCTCACCTCACTGCAACAGGGTCAAACGCGAGCTGTCACCTCGGGCTTTACTCTGGAGGTCACGGGAATAAGGATGGCGATCCAAAGATGAGGCGCGGAGGCGGCGGAGGTCGGGATATATATGGTGACAGGTGCGATTAGGGTTGAGGGTCGACGGCTAAGGAAGGCGTGGATTTTGTGGCGAAAGATCGGGCGAGGATGAGGGATGATCGGCGAAGAATCCGGGCATGGGGTTCGCGTGGGAGACAGCCTGGAGATGCGTGGAAAAATCGGTGAAGGCGGGGCGGCACGCATCTTCCAGAAAAGGAAGGAGTCCGCGGGGGAGTTGACCGGGGTCAACAATCCCCCGTGGACCAATCAGAAGCTGCCACGTGTATCCAATTTTTGTTTATTTATTTTAAGGTAGAAATAGGCCGAATTAAAGAAAACTCAAAACATGAAATATTTTTCTTTTATTTTTTTCTATTTTTTGGTGATTTTTAATTAATTTTTGGAAATAAAAATAGGGTAGCTATGTATATAGGTATATGTACACTATATGGATTTTTATTTTTGATTTTTTTATTTGTTATTTTTATGTATTTTTATGCTCATTTTGTATTTTATTTATTTACATCATAAAATATGGAATAAAATGGTATTTTTATTTTATTTTAATTATTTATACACAAGGGTGAAATAAATAATTGTATACATTTATATACATGGTATTTATACAATGTATTTTTGTATTTTTCATTTTGTAATTTGTATTTGATTTTTGTTTTGTTTTTAATAACTTTTACAAAATATATACAAATATTTACAACATATTTTTGGGTGAGGAAAATATATAGTTTTATTTATTTGCAAATATATACATATGTGAGCCCCTATCTCCCTCTACTTGGCTTTTATGCGGTCAGGCCCATGCTGAGCCCTCCCTTGGGTTAGGTTGCTCAATATTTATTCTAAATATTTCCCTCTTTTTCTTTTTGCTCTTTATTCTTTTTATTTTTGCACAAAAACATGCTAATTATAGGTTTTTACACAATGCATGCTTTTGGTAATTATTTGTATTTACACATATCTACATGTATTTGCAAAGGTTTTTGTAGCTAAAATAGAAGAATAAAGAGTGATGAATGGGTATTCATCATTGTGCACCTGACGTATTGAGGTGTTTGAAATTAGGGCCAATTCCAAACATTATTAGATTTGTCAATTTGTATGGAGACATATCGATCTCCATCCACAAAGGAAGAATATCAAGACAAGAGTGATCCTGGTTTATTTGAGATAAAGAAGATGGGGAGTCTTGAGAGTGTTTCGCAAGATCCGAACTAGCCTCTTTGAAATCGCCCCGCAGTGTTGGAGGTGTCGGAGTTAAGGAAAGTGAGAAAAGACTCAAAATGATCAAGGTGAAAAGAAATGATACAAAGAAGTGAAAATAAAAAGCATAAGTACACGAGATTGTGATCTTTGGCATAATCTAGATCTAAAACAAACACCAAAGCAATTGGGTTCACCAACTCAACACAGATGAAGCCATGAAGGTTCGGCATTTTATCTTATCAGTTTTATTCTTAAACCTTTGTGCTACTCCTGTAGGGGAGTGAGTACTAGCAGAAAAGTGAAATGTACTTCCCATTGCCTTTATAACAAGTATTCTGCACTTTTTGAAAGTCTGTGATATATGATCTGGGTCTGCTACTCAGCCAAACCAAAGTAGCAAATCAAATACTTTCTCCATGTGGGATACTCAGGCATGGAACTATGAGACAAGGAACCGTCGCCATAGTGCCCCTATGCTCAAGTAATTCAGACTAAGTCCACAAGCAGACCTAACCCTACTTGCCAATTCATTTATAGAAGCTCTATTACTTCATAAATCCATGTGATAATTAAGGCAACCACGGATTGAGATTTGGGCACTAATCCTTAGGGGTCGTGCCTCACTCGGAATGGAGTGTACCTGAAGACAATGTGGACTTTATGAACCCAATACAATGAAGTCCACTACGAATTTTAATTAAGATCAAAGTTTATTTAGCGGTCTCCTTATTTTAGCTTTTTGGTTTTTCACCTTTTTGAGTATTTTCAACAATAATCGCCTAACAAATTTTTCAATTATCGATTTATTTAAATCCAAGAAAGTAGGGGGAGAAGACGGAAAAGTCGATGTGCATGAATCGATGAATACATGCAGAGTTAGAAATATGCACCCTACTCCAACATTCTACATGCAAAGTGATCCGCACATTTAACTAAAATTAATTTATGTGATGTACAAGCGAGACCCATCCTAAACAGGAATTTCTATTAGTGGGAAGCATCAATTAATATGACTAAATCAAAACGTAGATGTCTATAGGAACAAATAGTCTATTTAGGGGTTGAACCTATCAATTACCATGCTAAGCACAAAAGACATAAAATATAAAAAAAAGTCAGAAACCTCAAATCGTGAAAACAAATAAAAATAAGGAGAAAAACGGGGATGATAAAAGTGAAGAAGGCGATGAAAACACGTAAAAATCGTGCGGGCCCCCAATTGAACAAACACTTGGTAAAATAGGCATGGATAGTTCAAGTGTCCAGTTTTTCCTATATTATTACAATTGGTAATAATATCTCTCTCTCTCAACAAAAATAAAAATAAAAATCTATACTATGCTAATGCTACACTGCTCTACTCAGCCTCCTGCTCGGTTTGTTGCTCTCTTTTATCGGTCCGCTAAGAATAGGTCGGCATCTACCTCGCTTGGGTGAATTGGTCTCCTAAAAACTGCACTCGCTCCATGGGCCCTCGCAACATAATCAAACATAATATGTGATTAGAATAGATAATCAATTATCGAATAAAGAGAAATACTGGGAAATGAAAATAAAGTACACAAATATATACAAACTACATGTTGCTCCTCGGTAATGGCACCATTTGATGGACATGGATTGACTTAGGGTTCCTAACAAGGCTAAACCCTAATCGTTGCGGTGATCAATCTCCAATCAACCAATAATTAACTCACAATATGATATATGAATCAATAAATGTGAATGGAGTTAAAATGTATTACAATTCTATAGTAGATGTGTAATGGTGTAAGTACTATAGATTTGAACAATAGGAGCAAATGTGTGTAGGTTATAACTATTAAAAATTATTGCTAATTAGTAACAAATATTTTGTATTTTTCTTGTTTTTCCTTATTTTATGTGGGTTTTTAGCTATATTTAATTTTTAGGGAATTTTAATTGGTTTATATTTTTAATAATTATTTTTTAAAGTTTTTATATTTCCCTTTTAATTTGAAAAATTTTAATTCCTTTTTGATTTTTAATATAAGATATATAGTTATATATAATAAGGATATTATATGTTATATACATAATATATAATATATAATATATATATAAGTTATTATATTTAAAATATATAAAAGTATAGTCAAAATACAAATAATAAAATATTTTTGTGATTTTTGTATTTATCTCTGTTTTGATAATTTTTATAGATTTTTACTACTTTTTATGTATTTTTAAAGCAATAAATATAGTAAAACAGTGAAAGAATAATTATCTAGGATTGTTTTTAGGTTCAATAAATATAAATAAGTTCGAAATTAACTAAAATTATGTTTAATATATAGTATATATAATATAGAAAAAATTCACAAATAGAAAGTATTTTTAGATTTTTAAATGATTTTGTTATAAGATGTTTAAGGCTTTTTTATTTTTAGGCTTTATATTTTGTATTTTTTAGTGATTTTTGGATATGTGCTCGAATATATATATATATATTAATATAGATATTGTATTTTTTGTAATTTTTGGAGATTATTTTATAATTTATGAGTTTTTTTATGTTAAACAAGGAGAAATACATCTTTTTGTATTTTTAATAAATAATAAAATTAAGTAAAATTCTAAGTAAAAATTATGCCAGCTTGAATATGGTATTAAACATCTATGATAGTTTCTTATAATTTTCAGAGCAATAAAAATATTTATAATAAATAAAATAGAAGAAAATAAAATGTTACAGGTTTAGGGACCTAATTCCAATTTATAGAAACATTCATTTCATTTAAAAATATGTCTCAAAACTACAGGGTTATAAATGCAAAATTTAGAGAGCCTCATGAGTCGCTATACATGAGTTGGAAGGACCTAAAAGTAATTACTAAAAGCACAAGGTCCCAATTGCCATTTTTACACAAAATATTACAATTAATTTAATATTTACAATATAAAAAGAAATACAAAATAAGTACGTGGTTTAGTGCAATATAAACTGAGTAAGGCGCGAACGACGCGTACTGGTGGAGATGGACGGTTGAGCGCACACCACGTCGATGCAACTTATGATCTGATGGTAGAGCTCGGGTGACACTTCATTTAATTTCAACGACCCAGATTAGATCTGGAGGCATGTGAAAGAACACTTCCATGTTCTTTCTTTGATATGTTATTTCCGATAACTCCGAGCAGGAGAGGTCAAAGAGCTCCGAGACTCATTGGAGGAGGCATGGGGGTTGGGTTTGGTTTGGTTCAGACCACCTGAGACACACTTCTCCATTTTATCTGAGCTCCAGTTGAGGTTCCATGTGGTATCTTCTGCACAAAAAACACTAAGGGGCTTGAGGGCTTTCTCCTCGACCTAAATATAAATCTATTCACATAGAGGATGAGGTGAGGTGGCGAGCTCCGATGAACGATGGAGGATGGTGCTTTGATTCCATGATCTGAGCGAGATTAGGTTGAGTAAGGGCATGATCAATGTGGAGAAATGAAAGGGTAAGATGATGAGATGGTTTGGGAGTCGATATACTGGTGAGGGCACACTGGAACAATGGTCGGAACTCTAAAATCTGACAAACTTTGATACAAATTAAATATGTGAAATCAAAAGAAAATTGATTCAACTAAGACTGGATCTATCCTAAGGAACTAGAATGCTAACTAATGTCATAACTATCAGCTCAATAGGGGTTACCTGGAGCAGAAGAACCTCTCCTGAGCGAAGCTCTAGCGATGTTTGGATCTCATTATTCCTCCGGCTTATCCTTGCTGACAGGGTTGTGAATCGTCTGTTGTCATCAAGATTCAATCACGGAGGGTCCCTTTGGGGTTACAGTGGAAGAAGATGGATCAAATCAAAAAGGAAATCAGGGGTGGGTATTTATACACAGAGGAAGAGGTGACTTTGGGAGGAGATTGCGTAAAGGGAGATGAAGGTTGGTGGAGGCTAGAAGATGGGTGTGAGAGACGGTCGTGGTGGTTGCAGGATGGGGACAGTCTCGAGGTGGAAGGAGATATGGAGGAGGAGTGAAAAATTGAGAAAGAAGGGATTCTTGTGAGCTGTGACATAGTCAGAGCTGAAGGAAGGACAATTGACCATGTGTCAACTTTTGAAGGTGCCTTATTGGCCCACGTAGGACCAGATGAGGACAAAATAGGATTTAAATATATTATTAATTTGATAATAAATATTAAATGATTTTATTAATTAAAAATCAAAACATAAAAAATGTTCTTGTTTTTTCTCACTATTTATTATGATTTTTATTTATTTTTACAATCTTATTTGTTAGGTGTTAATTTTTACAAGTGTATATCTATGTATATTTACCTAGTTTTAAGTATTTTATTTTTATTTTTAATTTTTAATACTTATTATCCTATTTTCATATTTTGTATATTTATAATATGTGTGTATACACATTTACATTTTTTATTTTCCTGATTTTATTTATATACATAAATAATTTTGTGTATATACATTATAAGTATAGTATACCTATATATTATAATGTATTATTTATTTTAATGCCTTTTTAAAAGTTTTATTTTTTATTTATATTTTAATATATTTCAAATAATATATATAATTAGCTTAAAATATATGAAGAGTAAAAATATAAAGAATAAAATATATAAATAGTATATGCAGATACACGTACAATGGTACCCCCAAAAGGTGGCTTTTGTGTCTTAGCTCCTTTTTTAATGAAAAACCTTCATTAGATATACAAGTTGATTTCAAATAAAATGGAGGTGAGTTTGATTCAATTTGATTTCATAATGGAGAAGATATTGATCTGTGAAGTTCAGTTTGCTATTTTCATCTGTATGACCTAGTTGTATTGTGCATTTCTTTTATTAGCTATTATTTTTATAATTTCCTTTATATTTTTATGTACAAGTTTCATGTTAAAAATATGGTTATTTGATATGTGTAAAATAAATAATAAAATAATGTAAAAATATGTATTTTCAAGGTAATTAATTAGGATTTCATGTCATGTATTACCCTTATATCCTCTTACTTTATTCGTTATTGATAAAGTCAATATTGACTTGGTCTTGGGGTTTAGGATCATTCGATATATTTGATACTTCGTTTATTTTTATTTTATTTTCTTTTTTTTATTATTTTATTTTGGATTTAAATACAGTTAATTATGTATTAGTTACATGTGAATAAAGAATGATAATTTGTATAAATTAGTATTATTTACATGTGTTTTGCTAAGGATTTAAATACAAATTGGAAGAATATAGGTAGATGAGTGGCTATTCAAAAACTTTGCAAACAAATAGCTCATAAATTCACTTATATGCATAGATAAGAGTTCTTAGCATAGGTGAAGTGTAATGGGAGTTACGAGTCATATTTATAGGCTTAGAAGTGCTTTGTTACCATTTAAGGTAAATGATTTATGTTAGGTAAAAGGTTATCATTGGTTAAAATAAATAGTATGCATTTTCGAATAGAGTAATTGATCTAAAGAAAAGCTTATTTGACTGAAAAGATATTAGTCAACATGTATAGAAAGTTAGTTGGCTAAAGATGTTGATGACCTTGAAATTTGTGATTAGCATCCCAAAAATTGAGTATTATGACATGAATAAATCGACCGCTTTTTATATTAGTCTACTGAAAAATAAAGAATGAACTTGTTTACTGGACTAGGTATTAGTCGATTAGGTTTCAAAATATTCGATCGGGAAGAATGCATATTAGCTGAAAAACATAATCCATTAAGTGATTTTTAGAAATCAAGAATTATATATCGAAAAACTTAGTAATAGACTCAAGGTGAAATCAGTCGAGTGGAAAAGTGATTAATCGACTACTTAGATTTTGACTTTTTATGTGAATTAAAAACATATAAAAATTACTTAATTTTTTCAATAAAGATTAAAAGTTATGTACATCGTTTGACTCTACAAATTTTGCTGAAACATCCGTGAATGCTTTTCCAACACTGGCTCTTGAGCTTGTAATGCTTTAAATCTTCTCTCCGAGTATCTTTAAGCTTTAGGCTTTAAAATTTAAGCATTGGATAAGTTCATGCTTAATTTTTTTCATCAATGTAGCTTCTTTGACTTTGATGGCTTTTGAGATCTCTTCTTATATTTTTGCACTTTTCTCCTCATGCTTTCATATACCTGAAATGTTAGTTACAAGAAAAAATATACAAATGGTTGAAATATCTACCTTTCTCATGCTCTAATTAATAAAGTGATACATTTTTTATACAAAGTATTAATTAGATAATTGTTTTTTAATGACATTATGATGTAGATACAACGCATCAAATTTCTTAAAACTACATCGAAAGAAGAATGATTGATGTCTTAGGATCAAAATCACGACAGTTGATGCGCACAAGCTACATATGTTGTTGTCAAATATTAAACTTCATCAAAAAGGACACCTTTTTCTTTTATTTATCGAGTCATTTTGTAACAAAATAAAGCTTCAATTTTATTCAAAAAAATCTTTGACATAAAACTCTTACGCGCACTTTTCACTTATTGTTATATCGGTGCATGTCCATATACATCGGTATACGCTTGACTACACTAAGTATCACATAGTTTAACAACATTTTGAATTTGTAGAAGACCCCATGCATCAGCATAAGGTTAGACATGTGCACCAGTACACTTGATACACAGGTTTTACCACAACACCTAGATATTGAGATGAAAAATGTCATGAATGTTGAGCATAAGCAGGCACGAGGTGCAACATAAGCTCTCGACTAGGTCATCCTCAATGACAAGGTAAAGGTGGTAGAAATTGGGGATGATATGCTTGGTGAGTTTGTAGTAGACGAAGTGATGCTGGAGGAGAGGAATTTCGTATGTAAAACATGAAAAAGTACATGAGTCGAGGATGTCAGTGCGATAGGCTAGGACATGAGGGAGACTTATATATGAGATTGGCAAGGTGGGATGTAACGTCCCGGGTCCTGGACATGGTTTGTTATTGAGGGATTACTATCCCAGACAACTTGTTGGGCTTGGACCCAACTAGAGCCCTTGAGCACAACCCAAAATACTTAAACCCAAGTGGTTTAGTATTGACCAACATTACCTATAAGCTACTACCACACTCTGTGATTATTCGATGTGCTATTATATTTGGTGTGCTACAATCACTCCCATTTATATTCACAACGTCCCTGTAGAGTAATGGCCCATGACCTAATCTCGGTAACAATAACGGCTTCACCTCTTGGGTAGCCCTTTCATCCTAACTCTATGGTATGTGTGGCTCTACCTCTTGGGTAGACCTTTCCCAATATTAGAGGGAATATGCTCTAATACCATCTATAATGTCTCGAGTCCTTAGACCTGATCCATTATCGGAGATTACTGGCATAGACAATTTATTGGGTTTTGGCCCACCTGGAGCCCTTGACCACTACCCACAATGCTTAAGCTCAGGTTATTTAGTAGCAGCTAGCCCCAACTACTTATAACCAACTACCATATTGTGTGATTGCTAGATGTGGTACTATGTTTATGGTGCTACATGGGATCTAGTGATGTCAAAGGACATGGAGAAATAGTTAAGAGTCTTATGGAAGATGTATAGGAGTTTATTATTCTTTGGATTCGATGTGAAAGGAGACGACCCAACGAGCTGAACATGCACTTCACTCTCTGTATGTGAGTCCATGGATTTTGGCGGTCAAGGGATTTTCTATTGTTTGTGTGTCTTAACATATGTAGGTTGTGGTGATGAGTTGTGAAGGAGGAGCTGAAGGGGAGGAGGGATACACGACAATTAGGTATGAGAGAGGTGATGGTGACGAGAAGCAATGGAGGAGCGGTGATGGGCGATGGGGGAGGTGATAGTGATGGGTAGGGAGGGCGAAGGGGAAGGAGAGGTGCTGGATGATTGGAAGAAGGAGCCGTGTATTCATAAATATGATGGACTCACAAGGATAAAATTGTCCTTTTTTAATGGATTTTGCCAATACTAGTGGCCTGAAATGATGGATGATAAGACAAGGATATGCCATATATGGTTAGTCATTATATGGGGATTTTGGTTTATTAATGAATTATAGAAGGGTCAACATTTATATATATAAAATTATACTGAGGTATGTAAGTAAAATTCTCCTAATGTTATTATCTGTTTAAATTTTGTTGTAAAGAGATCTTCCATGTGTAATAATAAGTCCCGGTAAAGAAATCGAAATAAAAAATATTCTTGACCTTGGATTTTAAGTAAATATTTCCCGATATAAATAAAACTTCGAAAAGTTATTGAAGATTCCATCACATCTCTGTTTAAGGCAATACATTGAGATGTCGACTAGTGACTCGAGCAATAACCTTAGCAACTTAAAACCAATTATGGACTCCTATATTACAAAAGTGCATCAATTTAGTAAGAAAGGTGCAACCAATAATGATATAGCGCATAGACTCCTCTCATTTTGACAAAGATAACACAAGTTGTTGAAATGAGTCTCTCTTATTGAGGTTAGTAAATGTGAAATCCCTCATTTCACACTCAAAAAGTTTTCAAGTTCCAAATGGTGACCCCTTTCTTAGGTCGTCAAGATCTTTCTAACGAGCCCAAGAACATTGAAATCCAAGCTCTCAAACTCATGATATGATAGTTTTAAGTAAACAATCGCTATCCATGTCTGTATCCTAATTGGATCCAAATTTAACCACTCTCCTATAAAATAGAGGGGAGAGGGCTACCAATCCTAGATCCCTCTCTATCACCTCGCCAGATCTCTGTCGACGCCACTGGAACAGTTGGTATGATCGATGATACTAGGGAACCGTTGTAGAGAGCATCGTGAGGACATCACCATGCTTGTATCTTCATAGTGAGGGGTACATAGGGAACATAGTTTTTGTGCAAGAGGAGATGACAAGGAAACACTCTCGTAGATAATGGATTAAACCATCCACTTGGAGTAGATTTCACATGTTTCTCGACCGTATGTGATTGCAAACACTCAGAGCATGTCCATATGTATTTTTTGTGGCATGATTAGGGTTTTCAAATTAATACGTACTTGGCTAACGTTTTCCTCGATTTTAGGAGTTCTCTATATCGTTTTTTCATGTACGTATATCGTTGCGATGTTCATGTCGAGAGGAATAGACATAAATGTTTAAAAATAAAAATATGTATTGAAAAAGTTCAAACTAAACAATCAGCCTAAGTAACTCATCGATCAGTTTTGATCCTTGGATAGAGAACAATCTATTAGTCCAGATTGGTTCCTTGATCAGTGGCTGATCGATCTGTTTGACAAATTGATATATCAATCCGATACCCAAGACATGCACAGATCGATCAGCTTGTTCAATCGGACCTATAGATCAATTGACCTGCTCCACCCAAAAATGGATAAAATGAGATTTAGAAAAGGGAAAAATGATGGAAACTTGTGTCGATATTAGAATTGTATAATATTTTAGAAATGTTAGTGGGTCATGTTAAACAAAATCAAATCTAATTAGAAATTATACGAGTAATCAATTGAGCACAAATCCAATATGCTGGAAAATATTATGCATAAAAATGAGTATATACTCTTTAGATAATGCACAAAACAATGTTGAAATTCATCAAGAAAAAGAATGAGGATGAAAACCACCTAAGAATATGCTAAAGATGATGAAAACAAAGTGCATAATTTTGCGCATGTCACTAGGGCACTGATACACCAAATAGGTGCAATAGTACATCAAAATATTTGGAAAATATGAACTCAACCACTGGTGTACTGGTAATGGTACATTATGGTTTATAAATATGCTTTGGTGCACCAAACCAATACACCGGTACACCAATGTATCGTTATATCATGGTATACTAGGTTTGTACCTATGTGCAAACACATCATGACCGTGCACTTGTATACCCGAACATGTACATGTGCACCAAATCTATTTACATGTACACCTATGAGTAAGGTTACAGAAGTCAGTAGTCGATACTCGGTCAGCCGGGTCACTGACTAAGGATTAATCAACATTCGAGAGACTAATCAGATTTTGTTGGACACTAGTCGGGTTTGAAGTTTTTTATTATTTTGAATATATATAAATCAATTTTTAATACATAAACTCGCGTATTTATATGCATATATTTATCAATTTTCATATTTATAAAAGTTTAAAAAAGAAGCAAATAATCTACATAATCACAAACTCACAAGTTACTTATCAACAATCACAAAGCTAACAAAACTCGCAAGTTACTAATCAACAAACACAAAGCTAATCAATAATCACAAAACATTAATTAAATTATGTGAAATTAGCTAACCTTATTGACATGAAATCGATGTACCACATTTGGCATAATAAACACAAAGCCAAACCTTACATAAGCTAGATAAAATGCAAATCAACAATAATATAAGTTTTTACTCATAAAGACCTAACAAGCGTCTTCATTATGGAAATTGGAATTGGAAAGAAAATATGGTAGAGAAATTCAACAAGATAATGGTGGTGGTGCATTCAACAAAGGTAGAACAACATAACAAAAAAATCTGAAAGCAACAAAAAAACCCTAACTAGGAAATACCTTGTTCTTGGCAGAAGGAGGTGGAGAAAAGGGAGCTGTAATGGAAAGGAAGGCACAACAGAGGACCTGTGCCAAAAGGAGTCATCGACTCATTGTCGACGACATGGATGAGGAGGCGATGACATGGAGGAGATCGCTTTCTAGGTGACAGAGGAGCTTGGGGTTCTAAGAGCTCGCAATGGGTTTTAGGGGTATGGGTTACTATTCAACAGTAACCCCATATCTCCCCCTCCAAATCGGGTTAGCGAATCTGGTTTCCCGTTGCATCCAAAATGTCTATATAAAAGTCAGACAAGTAGTCGGTCGACTTGGTCGATTAGTCAATTGAGTAATCAGGTCTACCCGACTAAAGGCTGATTTTACCTAGTCGAGTCGACTATCCCCATCCTTGACTCGACTAGTCGGTCGACTTTTATAATAGCGCCTATAAGTACACACATGAGCACATTTGACGAAATCGATATTTTTAACAATCTTTTGGCATGGGTTGGACATGATCCTTCTCTTAAATGTATAAGTTATGTAAATACATATGAATGGGTGGATTAAAGGGAATCTAACAGATTGGAATAAGTTTGGTTGACTGAAGCGAATACATCAAGCATGAGATACACGTATGTCGTGTTGTGATGTTGAACGAGTAAGATAACATTCAAACTCCCAATAAGCCGCTAAAGATTGTTATTGCGTTACTAGGGGTTTTTCGGAATGTTGATGTCTCGTGGGTAAGACTTTACATTTAATTGGATGGAGTAGAGTTGAGTATCACAAGGGATTGGTCATGCACCCTTGGAGCCCCATAGAAGCTTACAAGATCACAATTATTGAAATTGTGTTTGATCCATCTTTGATTCAAAAATTGAGGTAAATTCCATTAACTAACACAATCATTCATGCGTTAACATGGCATTTTTATAATTTTGCATATGTAAATAAGAACTTCTTTTTGCCACTCAAAAATCCTAAAGATATGCAAAACAAAAAGAAAAAATAAATAAAGCTCGGGAAAGAATTACGCATGTGTATGTCTATAGAGTGGCTCAAGAAAGCTGAGTAAATTAACCAACCAGGTCCATTTACGACTCTGACATCGAGACTGAAGTTGTAGGCCTTTGTCAACTCAATAAAGAATAGGAAAAATAAAGAAACTAACAATTGCACACATAGGAAGATGAACTTATGATATTTATATAAATTAATTTGCAACTTCAATTAACTTAATTTTTTTACAGTGATTCTAAAAAATGTTTAAAATATAAAAATATCAAAAAGTTATCATCCTACACACTTGACAAATAAAACCAATTTGTTTTTCCCAATATGTCTGCATTTTGGATTTTTTTATGGAGAACTATGTTTTAACCATGTTCACTTTAAAGTTCATCATTAAAAATAGTTTAAAATCTAAAAATACCTTTAATTTGAGTGGGGCTCATATTTGAAAAGTAGGTCCATGATCCATTTGTACAATTGTGTTTGGTTGTTTATTTATTTTTTGTATAGTTTATTTTAATCATTTTTATTTTGGTTTCAGTTTTATTTTAGTACTCATATATTCTATTTTCTTTAAAAAAAATTAAAAATATATTAAAAAGAAAGAAAAAAAACACAAAAGAAGCATATGCATTTGGATAGGACTAAGTGTGCATATCCCGGACATGTCTTATGAGATGCCTCATTGTGTTCAACCTAAGATACACTTAGTTAATATTAAATGATTTATGGAAACTTATTCCCAATCAATCAGCACATCGGACATGAAAACTACCCGGGCATGTCATATCAAATTACTCATCGATCACTTAATTTGGCATCACTTTAAGATTTTCTTTTCTAATAACTTCAAGCAAGCCCTCTTACTCCCATTTGGGTTGAAGTATGGTTTTGAATCCAATGTCCTCTCTTTTTTATTTTTAAAAGTTAATTCTCTAGCAAATATGTTAGTTGTTATATAATGGTGTGCGTAAAATGCCTCAACCACTTTTTGACCATCACCATGTTTGCATCAGTATCTCTAATTTCGATTGTGCCGTAGATGTGGATTATCTGGATCACCTTACGCTACGCTCATTCACTCCAATTATCACCTTTGACCAATGTTAGTTCTCCCATTTGCGGGCTCTCCACTGTTTGATGAAAAATATTATGCCAGCATTTTGTTATATCTTAAATTGGAAAGTTGGTATTTATTCCATAACAATAATTTCATGACAGGACTTAGACCCGAGTGAGAAAATAAAATGATAAGTAACATTAACGCGCATATGGACAATTCTGAATATTGGTATGGGAATTCTAATTCCTCTTCGTGTTCTTTCGTAGTCATAGATGAGGAAAAAGTCAGTATCCTCTTATTAAGAGGAGACATGGAGTTCACTCCCAAAGGGTTCGGGAAATTTGAATGATATGCAAATTAAAGTAAAAAAATGTGAAACCTAGGGGCTAGTTTGGTTACTGGGTTGAGGTAACCTCCTGTGAACAGTAACTGATGATTATGAGAGTTGGTAGAGGATTGGAATAAAGAATGTGATGTGATGTCACCTTGATTTGTGATACAATTCTAATATAGGAATGACCTAGGAATAGATGGGGTAAACCGGGCTACCTTGGGATAACCCAAACTCAAATATAGATTGGATCATGAGTAATCGGTTTACACGTAAACCGGTAACCAAACAATTTACTCTCGAGTAAATCAATAACAAAACGTTCAGCCTGGCACTGATTAAACATCAGAAGGCATCTGAAAAATCTTGCCAGAAAGAAAAGAGAACATTTTCTGATAAGAGAAGAATTCTAATAAGCTTTCCTCTGGTAATTGATAGCATCCAATAACAGATAGATAAAATACAAATATAACTAATGCGTGAAAAAGATAGATAATAGAGCCATCACACTTCAAAAACGATGGACAAGAATGATACTCAAAATCTTCACTTGTTCTTCCCTACTGGAAATCAGGTTTCTCAGGATAAGTGCAGCCCGATCTCTGGATAATGACATTGGCCGCATAACACCCGGCACGCACGCAGTCTTCTATGCTCTTCTCTTGGACCAAGTATGACAAAAATCCTCCAACAAATGCATCACCTGATTAAGATTTAAAAAATATCTTTCAGCGGGCATTTATTTTGGAAATTGACAGTACATGTCATGTTTAGTATCCGAGAAGATTGTCCTGATCCAATACATACCTGCACCATTGGTGTCAACAAGCTTCTCCTTGGGTAACAAGATCACAGGGAAAAGTTTGGTCTGGTATCACATTTGAAGAGACGCAGTAAAAAATGTCAGCTCTAGAAGAATGCATAAAATCAGGACCTACAAGGATTTTGACGAAGATTTTGGGATAAAATCATGCTACTTATTTTACAGTGTCGGCAATTTTACAAAGGAATTCCAATTAAACCCAGCCTTTATTTTTTTTACATACATAAATTTTGTTAGCCATTGGCAACAAAAAAACAGGGACAGTTAAGTTGTTTGAATACAAAGAAAAAACCCCGAAGAATTAAAACGACCAAACTAGTTTGAGTGAATATAAAGAATTATCTTCCAATCCATGGTTAAATGAAAATTCCGCATTAAATAACCAAAGAGCAATCTATGATGCAATCAAAACTCAAAAGCTATTCAGTAGTTGGATAGAATCACTCGCGGCCACGAACTAGATTTCAAAACTAACCTTCCCATCTTCAGCGACAACCACTGGATCAGCACCTTGAGTGATGACGGTAGTTCTCCTGTGTGCTCCAGATGCCTTGGGCAGTTGTGAAATCTTCAACGCTATCTCTTCGATGTCCTCAGTCTAAAAAGTAAAACCATCCACCATGAAGAGATTGAGTGAAATCAGACAATAAGATTTCCATGGGACTAACCTCCCAGCCATGAACCTTGGAAAAGGTCCTTGCCTCTGTCTCATTGCCAAAGACATAGTCGACATACCTGCAGTTAAGGATGACATCCACTTACAGCAACCATTAGGAGAAAAAACAGAATTGTAAGAAAATGAAGTTTCTTACGGTAAAGCTTTCTCCTGGGCGTCACGGAAGAATTCACAAATAAAAGGTGCCGAAAGGTTCATAGCAAACACCTGCAGAAAGAGTTGTTAAAACCAAGAAGCCAAATAGTTCTAAAACAGACTAACAAAAGATGAGCATGGAGTTTACCTTGTTCTTTGCAGCAGCATGCTCAGCAACAAGTTGAATAGATTCAGGAGATACCGTGAGAAAAAATCCAGCAATATAAATGTATTTGGCCTTTTCAACTGTCAAAAGAAAAATGCAGAATAAAGAAATAGCTAGGGCTACATCATGAATTTGCAAGGACTGCACGCATGATCTCCATGGGGAGGAGAGGACAGATAGACAAACAACCAAGTAGAGCGATTAGAGGAGGCCTTCCAAAATTGCTACTTGTTTTAGGAAACATCTAGTTTTTTTCATAAAGGAACATGTTTCATAGTGATGGGCACCAATTTTCCATTTATGGATCTCAGTGATGGGATCCATTTTTCTATCTATCGATCTTATAATTACACAAGATCATGAATGTTCCTTAACTATGACACCACGAAACAAGAACTCTTTCTCACATATAGATTAGTTATCATGCATCCCGATGGGTCTCAGGGATCATCGAGTCACTAGAGAAGAGAATGGGCAGAGAAGCCAAACTCAAGCTGCACTTGAAGTGCAATCAGAGTTTTACCATGTTCCACCATGGAAGGGGTATATGTCCCGAGAAGGTGAAACTCCGAGTGGAGTTCGCACTTTCCAACAGTTGCCAAGAGTTTACGTCCCCGAGTGGCCACCCTTCCAACAACGGAGTTCTTCCACTTGTATAGATGATGATTGGTGAAGTCGACTCTCATGCAGGAATGTTGTAAGCGGTCTCTCAGTGGGTGGCATGATTGTTGGGTTTCCCTCTGCAGCTTGCGTGTGCATCCTGTAACGATCATGGATGTAGAAGGATGGCAGTCATGCCAAGATTTCTGAAGTACCCAGTATTAAGGTATCATTCCTTTCCGGGAAAACATAGTTATGCATATAGTGCACATTGATCATGGCACTGAACACAGATGCCACTTTAGGCCCTATGCCTCTTGAATTCAGCTCCCGATCTTTATTAGGGCCACATCTATATCTCGAATTTACACTAGTTTATATGGTCTTTACTTATTCACAGAAGGCGTATGATATTGTATCTAGAAAAATCATACGGAGGTTCTAGAGAAAAGAGGGTTTCTATCTTGTATATTGATATAATAAAAGATATGATGTATGACTAATAAGTAACTTGTGTGATGACTCCAGCTGGGCTGACAGATCCTTGTGGTATTAACATCAATCTGAACCAACAACCAGCTTTGAATCAATGCATTTTTACCTTCGCTGTGGATAAAAAACGAATCACATATATAGGGAAGTACCTCGATGCATTTTGTTGGCAGATAATAGTTTTTGGTGGATGGGATGAGGGATGGAGTCATCAGAAAGCTTGAGTTTCAAAAGGGAGACTCTAGAGAATGTTTTCGACTAAATAGTAGGGGTGTTCAAAAATATCCGGGTCAATGGGTACCCGGCTTGACCCGTTCATTTTGACCCTAAACTCTCGGGTACCCGTTTAAAAAGATGGGTCGGGTACCCGCTATGCCATGACCCGTGCCCCATATAAAAAACCCGACGGGCACCCGCGGGTACCCAGTTGGAAGCTTCCATTATCAATTGATTCACAAAAATGTGAATGATTAGATACAAATACCAATATAGATGTTACATTATTTTTATCTATTTTGAAAATATAGATATGGATGCAGATACAAATATCGGTGAATATAGAAAATATATTGCCAAATCATTAAAAATAAATGCCGGTACGAAATAATTGTAAATTAGATAGGAAAAATAATAGAATCAAAATTGTATAGATAAGATAAAATTTATATGTATGGGAGGGTTCATATATGTATCCATTTTGAAATCAAAATATATATAGATGTCAACATTGGAATTAAGATATATGATAATGAATCGGATTCGATCCAAATCGATATACATACATCATGACATCCAAACATGATGGTAATGAATACAATTGAATGTGAATTGTATCCCACACGCACACGCTCATGCGCACCCACCCACCCGCATGGGCACGTGCGCTCGTGCTCGTGCCCACGCCCATGCCCACGTGCGTGCGTGCATGCCCACACCCACGCGTACACGCACACGCGCACACATGTGCACGCACACAAGCGCACACACACGCGCACACACATGCGATAACCAAATGTAGTGATAACTAATACAATTATTTACGAATAGGAATGTATACCTATATATCGTTTGTCATGTTGTCCTCCGATTATATATATTTACATCTTATTTATCCGTATTTGATTCGCTACGAGGATGAACCTACATGAATGTATCATTATTGGATCCGTATTTGATTGTATTCCTTCCAATTTCATATATTCATATAGTTTACATTATCCACATAGTTTTGTATATCCTCATTAATTTATTTATCTATGTTTATATATCCCTATCGGAATGCATTCCGTACCATTTAGATTTGCATGTCCCAGCGTTATCATTATGAATATGATATAGAGTTGGATATACATAGTTAAATATATCATTTGCATTTTTATACTTCTCACCTTTCATAAGAAGTGTCTCTCTTTATCTCCATGGGTACCCACGGGTAGCCAATATCCATTGGTATTAACCGGGTACCCGTTACAATTGGGTACCCGTTGGAATGGGGCGGGTCGACCCGTGATCTAATACCAATGGGGCGGGGCGGGTCACGATCAAATGGGGTGGGTACCCGCCCCATGGACACCCCTACTAAATAGAAATCAAGACAAAGTATCTGATATGCAATTTTACTGAGAAGGAAGTTATAGATGTGACATAGTAAAAGTTTGAAACACATTTTGAGCCAAATAAGAATACTTTTAAATACTTAATTTGGATACTTTAAACGGATAGAGGAATTGATGGGGATACCACACAGATTTAATGCAAGGTGATTGAAGTAGAGAGGAGCTTAATGTGTGCTTTGTTATAAAAGGATACCTTTAAAGCTCAAAGGAAATTACTCTAATGCTACAGCGAGCCTGCAATACTTTATGGTAGCTAGTGTTGTGCAATTAACTACAGACGCATGAAGAAAGCTTGTACTAAGATAAAGTTCATCCAGCGAAGTTATGGCCACAGAAAGAATGCTCAGTTTCACATAGAGAATATCATGCAAAAAGGTTGGTGTGGCACTGAAAGAGGATACAAATGTGAGGTACCCGTACCCGACTAAGTTGGTCTAGTCATGTGCAAAGGTAATCTACAATTTGGAGGCATGAAATATTGAAAGAAAGCTTTGTAAGAAAGATCGGAGAATGCCCAAGAAATGTTGAAATAAGGATATGGCTTGTTTTTTGATCTAAGTCAAGGTATAGCTCAAATTAGATCTGATGGAAGCAAAGAACCCACGTAGCTAACTCCACTTGAAACGAGAAAGTGCTCGATTGTTATCATTGTAGAAAATGACTACTTAGATTCTTGAGACTTATTATCATATAATAACTACAATACATGGTAAAAAAACGTATAATAACCAAAACAATTATATGGAAGTCTTTTGCAATAAAATGGTCCTCAAATGGAGTTGCCCATCACATTAATTGTCCCATCTATAAAATGTTGGTGGCACAAACTATAGGATGTGTAGAACTTGTCACCTGCCAAGGCATGACCACCTAAGAATCTGCTAAAAGAACTAATAAATCCCTCTCTCAATTGGTATGAATATCTATTTATAAACCCATATACAAGATTCATTACCAAAATGACACCTCTTATGTGGAACCTATTCAACTCACATTGGAAAATAGGCATCTAATATCTTGTTCCACAATCATGACTCAGTGTAATCAAGGAATACAACACAACTATATTGAGAAATTATCCTCTAATATCCTACTCAACTGTCCCTACAGAAATCCGATAGACTATTAAACTGATTTAAAGCACACAATTTGATTTAAATCAAATTATGATTTCTTGTAAAAACACATGGAGATCACTTCTATAAAAATAACTTAATCTAGCGAGTTACATTAAGTATTCTTTCTAGTGAAAGCTGGGAGGGATTTATAACTTCTGTAACATCACTAGTATAAGGGGAAAAAACAAGCTAAGAGAAGAGAAAAATCTGATACCTAGAGCCCAATTTTCTGGTCTCTTCAAATGTTCAACCTTGTAACAGTTTGCTGCTGATAAGTTCGCCGTCAGAGACCTGACATACCAGAAAATATGCTGGTTATTGGACTAGCCAAGATTTAAAATATATACATTAAACATGTCTACAAGTTAAAATAATAAACAAAAAGAAAGTGCCCACCATACTGATAGGAAAAGATTTCTTCTAGAAAATATTTCACTGAAAACCGGCATTGATGATGAAAAGAAACATGGAATTTTGAAGATAATATGGTGTTGGACATGCGAGCCCACGGCGAGCCATTATGCAATAAATGTTATTGCAAATATCATTCCCTGATCTAAAATGAAGAATAATTAATTTGTATAATAGGTCCCTTAGTACAATTAGGATTATGTACCATGGCCATCTTGATGATCATACAGTTGTTGATTCAATAGTTGAATCATAGAGGCCGGTTCTTGGGTGATATCTAAAGAGTTAGGTTGAGGACTCATCAAGCACCGTCAAATGATTGTCAAAAGAGGATCTCCAGCCTGAATAGGAGATGGCAATCATTTCTCTAATGGGCCGATATCTAACTAACCTCTTGATGTAGATACTCTGCATAGGAATAGAGATTCGGAGGTGTTAGATAAGTTAGTTCAAAGAGTTGACTTAACGAGATCGAGACAATCAAAGACATATGTTGTATGCTGTCACGACATATGCATGCATCCTCTGACCAGAGACAGATGTGTTACTATATGTTTGAGTATGTACATTTGGCAGACCGATAGTTTGATGATCTAATCAAGGTCTATACACCGGCACGTTGGTGTGCATGCAAGGGCATATGAGACTATGAGTAATACGATCTATCAAAGGGATCATACAGGTTCATTTAATGAACCGGAAGACATGAGCTCACTCATGAGATATTTAGATCAAATTCCGCGCACGGTCGTCTCGCTTTGGAAGCTTGACAAAATTTATAGGTTTGATATATGCTTTTGGAAAGTATATGATCAATACCTAGGGATATATGCTTTTGGAAAGTATATGATCGATACCGACTCCCAATGATCAAATGAGAAACTTAATGATAAAACCATGAAGGAGACAGTCTAAATTGATCAAAAACTTCAGGTTTATTATGGGCCTTCCAGTATGCATGATGTACATGTATTAAGAAGACCTGAAGGTGATGTGATCATAAACGATTGTATAACCATGACGCTTCCATTCCGAAGGAGTGATGGAAAAGACTCCTCTCAATAGAGAAATAATCTAATCTTGGTCCAAATGTTGGACATGGATCTGAATGTGATTCAGATATAATGAGAAGAAAGATGTACGGCTTTGATTTAATCAAAATCTATGTGAGGTCCCCGAGATCTGGATTTGAGATGTGAGCTCAATATCCAAGTAACTATACGTGAAACGTACAATTGCCTTCTTCTTATCTCCAAGTATCTGCGGAGAAAGCACATTGTTCTTGAAAAAGTTTAAGAATAATTCCACTGTTAAATTATGTATCTGAGCATTGAGATATTGATAATTAAATGTGATTTAATTATCATGAATAATATGAATTTGATTCATACAAGGAGAGTTATCTAAGATGATTAAATGTGATTTAATTATCAAAGATGTGAATAATGTAAATGTGATTCGTGTTATTTGGGCACATGAGAATAGAAATCCAAGATAATTAAATATGATTTAATTATCAAGGATATGAATAATGTGGATAGTGATATCTATATTATTTGTATATATATTATAAATGTGATTTATAATATATTAGAGAAAGCTTGATGTAAATAGTATCTTCAAATTAATTGTTGGTGTGAATTGGACTCACATTGGAAATTAATTGGAAATACAATTTACATTTTATTTTGGGTTGTGAATATGATTCACATTTATTAATGACATGATTGCAATATTTACAAAATTGATTTGGAATTATTTTTTTGAATTAATTTACAACAAATATTGTTGTAAATAATTAAGAGATTATGTGAGACTAATTGGTCCCACATAATTAGAAGGGTAACCACCTTCCATATGTGGATGGTGGACGGCCACCTTGACTTGGTCAAGTGGCCGCCCCCACCATATGTGGAAGGTGGGATGCCACCTTCCTTATCCCTTGATTAATTATTGATTTAATCAAATTAAATTATACTGATATTATTCCTATTTTAATTTGATTTAAATTAATTATTTGTTGTATTTTTTACAACATCATTGCCATTAAATAGAAACACAAATCAATCTCAATCGTTGATTTTGTATTTCACATGGAATAGAATCGATGAACTCCCAAAATACTATAAAAGAAGAGGCAACCCTAGCTCTTCTTTAATACAACATAATATGCTCTCTCTCCCTCTTTCCCTCATTGTAGTCGTCCACCTTGATGCCCTAGTGAGATCATCGTCGTCGTCGCCACGTCGTTGTGCCGCCAATACGACTACTCGTGGATATCCGTCTCCTTTAGTGCATCACGCTCGTAAAGAAGACGTCGGATCTCGTGAGACGAGATCAGGAGATTCATCGCTTGGATCATCAATACGGATTGCAAGGAGCATGCGCTTCATCAACGCGCTCGCAAGCGTCTCCTCCGTTGGATCGGACTTGAGCCAGGAGGTCTCTTCATTCAGAGACTCGATTGCAATCGCGCTTCAGGAGGTAACCTTAATAGCTATTGGTGGTTTAGATGAAACGATACAAGAAGTGTTTTTGGATCATGTGGTTTCATCATTTAAAACTTTTTAAATTCCGCTGCCCCGAGCAACTAGTGTGACTAGTCGCTCCCGATCGCATATGATACGATCTCCACGCTTCCGTGATGCGCTTAAGGATCTTACCATATCCTTCATGTGGTATCAGAGCCATAGGTTGTAGGTTCAGGATAAGATCCATAAACTTAAGATGACATGGGCATTTTAAGTTGTGTGAAATTTCATCGCATTTTACTCACGCAGCCCTATTTAGTGTGTTTTTTCGTCCTGTTTAAATATCTTAAAACGTGAGTTTATCATTTGGATTATGTTCCCCCATTAAATTAGTAAACTGTAGGACTTTAGTTTGCGTGATTTGGAATCTGTTTGCTCAAGTTATGATCATTTTAGTGGATATGTATCCACTGTTGTGGGAATGGTATTTTAGAACGTAATCAAGAAATAACCACGATTTTAAAATGCCTATAAATGTGTGTTTCTCACTTGAGTTCTATTATAAATCAAATTGGCAAACCAAGGAAATTTAATTTGCTTGATTTGAAGTGTATTTGCTCAAGATATATTAATTCTAGAAAGTATGGGTCACTACTAGAAATTATAGACTTGATCATGAACCTTGTGATTGCCATTCAATTAGATTAATGGAAATTAATGGTTAATTTCCTGAAATAATTATGGATGAATATTTGTGAAATATTTAATGATGATGATGATGACTTCCTTGAATGATATTGCCTTAATCAAAATTGATAAGATAATTGATCTTGACCACAATTGGTAACATCAATTCCAACAAACATAATTGCTTGAATAGGATTGGAGATTTGTTTAGCAAATTTCCTTATAATATTAATCAAAATAGTTTTGATAAATAGTATATGGTATAACGTCAGTTGAAAGACCGATTATCATCTCAAATACAAAATGATCAAATCGTATTATCCTGACCTGAGGCGGATATGATGTCTAGTTGAGGATCATTGGGGTAGTAAGTTGCTCCGTGAGCGATCTATCCCACTCCCGTCGGTACTGGCCATAAGCGGGTAAAGAAAGGATAATGCTTGAAGCAATTATAATGTATTTTTCTAATACTAAAATTTAAATAATACGTATTTTGAGATTATACCATCCTTTCAAATAATAATAAAAATTGTTTGTTGGTTGATAAATTAGATTGATAATTGATTTAATATGATTAAATAAATTATATCCAATTAAAAATACTTTATTATGAATATAGTACTATTTCCCTTGAAAGAATTAATTATGTGAATATGATTCATAATAATTAATTAAAAATTGAATGGGATATGGAGGATCACATAAGTAACATCCATGCTCTTCCGTCAAGGCGAAGGGTTCAATTGTCAGGGATTGTATAGAGGAGACGCATGTCCGAAGTGACAGCTCTAGCATACACGCGCATCTAGATTAGGCTCTTTGCTTCTCGAAATAGTAAAGCTGTATGCATAGCGACCCCAATATCGATTCCTCATATTATTGGGGCGATATTGGATTGCGCATAGCGAGTTCTATTCATGTTGACGGTTGGTTCAATTAACGACGGGTTAACATTGCCTTAGGGTGGTGGGTCCAGATGCTGAAGACCGAATTGGGAAATGCAAATTGGATTTGCAAGGCGGAATGAATTCCTGCTTCTTTTTATCCGAGTTGCAATTTCTCATATTATTGGGATGTAACAAAGATAAGAAAAGAGATCCCAGATCTTGCATGACATATAATGGTAAGTACATCTCTTACATTGAAAGTGAATAAGGGAATGAACTTTCAGTATTGACAAAGCATGACAACTTTGATATAAAAATTCCTAAATCAAAGTAAAATATGTATAGAGAGAGAGAGAGGAAAGGGACGCTGCTCTACGTAGCAGCGAACATCCCTGATGCGTGTATCTTGGCCGTGCATTCCGTAAATCCTCTACGGTAGGGATAGGTCGCTCATATTCTCCCCTTCTCGTGCGCTCTTCGGTAAGATGCGTCTCCAAGCATCTCTCCTCACCGTTCCTCCTCCGCCAACCGCTACGCCCCACGCACTCTCCTCCTCCCTCCAACAGCGCGCGCACAGGATGATGGCCGGTCCTCCAGCTGCAGCATACTCCCCACGCATCCCCCTCCTCCTTTTGTGCACCTTCCTGCAACCTCTCTCTTTAATGAGGCCCGCATCTTCCCTCCAGCAGTGTGCACAAAGGATGATGGATCCTCATACGACGGTTCCCTCCCTCCCCAGCCACGCATCCATCCATCCCCACATAAGTGCTGGATCCTAACGCCTTGTGCGTCCCTTTGCAGCAACACCCTCCTCCTCGCCGCATCCCTGCGCGCCTCTTCTGCAAATCATGTCCTTGTCGTCGAGTGCCCTGCCCCACTTGAACGTGTGTTTGCCAAAATTAAAATCTATTACTCGAAGTTTCTTTGAAGCTTCCAACTTGAGTTCTGGTGGGATTTGCTGTCAGAATTTGCATATCCTTTTTTTCCAAAATATATTTGTTGTGTTTCGTTTCTGTAATCATTTTCCTTTTAAGAGAAGGAGAACGAGGGATCTTATCTATTGGTTGAGCATTCCTAAAGAATTTTGTTGGTTGGAAATATCATTGTAATTTTATCAGTTGGTTGATAAAATCCATTCCCCTCTTTTTTCTTCCTTCCCACTGTATAGCTACAAGTGGATGAGTTCTGTTCCTACAACCGTTGCTTAATTTTGTAGGTGGGAGATTATATATGTTAGTTTAGCATTGGGATTAAGATATATGAGTAATTGTTAATTTGTCCAATGTTTAACATTATTATTTGTCTGTTCTTCAGAATTCGTACATAACAAGTTTCTAAAAGGAACTCGTTAAAAATTTCAAAACATTGAGATAGGAGACAAGCAGACAACAAGCTGCCTGCTTGTCTCCTATACAGTTTGTTAAGAAAATGCTTATAATGAATTAAGATCCCCTGATAGAATAGGCTTATAAAACAAGTAATTGTGAGGTGCCATTTATATCCTTTGAAGCATCGATTCCAACTCTCATACCTATAATATATACGGATGATTAACAGTTGCACTGGAAATTTTTAGGAAGGATATTTATTGGTTGTATGATCTCTTATCATCGATATACATCCACGCAAAGATACGATTCAAATGAGAAAATTCGATGCACATATTTTCTTGATGGTATCATTGTGACAAGGACATCATAAGTTGTTGCATGTTCTGCAAATCTAAAGACTCATGCGATCTGTATTTGGTTTCATGCCTCGCTATCATAGGGGTGTTGTCCCACCACGCATTATGGGCTTAAAAGATCAGCATAAACACTATCCCAAAGATTAATCCCAAAGATCAGCATAAACCCCTTTAAAATGGTAAGCCATTTAGCCATTTAAGAAGTTTCCAATCTAATCAATTACAGATAGTTAAGCAATGAAGGATTGTGAAGTGCAAAGGAAAATGAAAATAACATTGTCAACAAACCTTTCACCACCCACAACGCAGACAGCACAGGTACCAGTTGGAGCAGTCTCATCTTCATCATATTGTACCTGTGTGAACAGGCAGCCAGTTAATCCAATTTTTTTTCTCTGGTGAAAGAAGACCACAAGAGAGCAATGCCATGTAGACTTACGTTGACGCCTGCCAATGTCGACCGCTTCTTCATCTCCTCTCCAAATTTATCCTTTCCAACACAACCCATGTAACTTGTTGCACCGGGAAGTTGAAGCATCCACTGACAATTATAAAGAAATATCCCTGATTAAATCCTCCAAGCATTTTCATAAATATTCATATAAATAAAATTCTGCATACCTGAGCAACCCTGATGGAATTTTGAGTTGCCCCTGCAAGATGGCACGATATGTCAGGCTCAAAGACAAGTAGGTGCTAAATATGAGATGGTTTGTAAACTAGGAAAACCACAAACGGTAATTGTATCCTTCAATTTTCCGTTATTCCTTCTATCCATACATTACAAACTAGTGGAAATATTTAGTCAATAGCCTCTCTTTCATATTGAATGTTATCTGAAAGGTGTGTGGAGAGAGGTGTAATGAAAGTGCAGATGCACAACATATGTCCAAGAAAAACTCACACGAAAAAATGTTTACCTCCAGCAATGTACTCGACATTGTATCTTGTAGCTAATTCATCGTACCTGAGACAAAAAAATCATGAAAAGAGGAAAGTAAGAAAACCTTGAAATACTTTTCAAAAAAAACCTTGAAGTACTCTTCATATTGTTTTTTTCCTGTAACTAACCAAAATAAAATTGTTCTAACAAAAATCCTTAGGTTGAAAGTTTAGGTTCCATTGCCTCAAGTTGTCAAAACCAACCTTTTCTAAAGACAACATAGATCTAGTCATCTAGATGTGATTCAACCCTCCCTCACCATGCCTAGATCCTTACAATCTCTGTTCATTTATTGTCACCTGTGTTTTTTGGAAAGGCGTAATGTTACCTGTGTCAAGAGATGTAGAATATAGTCTCAATTAGTTAATTGTTATGTCAATTTTAAATGTATCTTCAGGTTTATATATGAGGCTGCATGTTAGGACATTTGGTGAAAATTTTAATACTATACAATTACCAATATACCTATAAAGTTGTCCAAATAAAAATAAAATATTTATAGAGCATTTATGAGTATGACCAAAGTCGAGCAATTTTGTTCAATTGAAAGTGGATTGAGAGAGCTTACATAGGCAGGTGCTTCTCTTCTGCAAGAATTGCATTGTTCAACTTTATATCATACCTGTCATAAATATACTGATATTATTCACAAGAGCAACATTGAAAAACATTCATTCTTCTAGCACTGTACAGGTGGAAGCTCTCAATATGAAACACCAAGACAGTACAATCATAGGCATGCATATTTTCCATGATGCACTATTTTTGAAACATTAGATTGACAACTTTGAACAAATTTTCAAAACATAAATAATGGCAAAAGAAGACAAAGTCAAGGCAAAAAATACGCGACAACACCATAAACGAAGTATGTGTTTGTAACACAAGTGGAGCTAAGTGGAGAGCAAATGTTCCAACTCTATGGTAGGTCTTCTTATCCCTAATAGTGAGACTAAAAGTTTTTGTAAAATTAAAGTACAGGAGATCAATGCTCTTTTTTTATATAATATTGCAATGTTCATTATATAATGCCTCTCTAATACAACAATAACACAAATGTTAATCTCTGTAAGAATTTATAAGATATGAAAAGGGGAAACATTAGATTGACAACTTTGGACAAATTTTCAAAACATAAATAATGGCAAAAGAATGTGAAGTCAAGGTAAAAAAATACGTGACAACATCATTAATGAATTATGTGTTCGTAACACAAGTGGAGCTACGTGGAGAGCAAATGTTCGTACTCTGCGGTAGGTCTTCTTAACCCTAATAGTGGGACTAACAGTTTTTGTAAAAATAAAGTACAGGCGCTCAATGCTCCCTTTTTATAATATTGTAATGCTCATTATATAATGTCTCTCAAATACAACAATAACTCACATGTTAATCTCATAAGAATTTATAAGATGAGAAGGAGAATCTATTCAACGGATGAAAAAAATTGAATCAAATTTATTTAGGCCTCCGTAAAATGTATTACATAGCAAAAGCTATTGTTCTTCGCCCCCAGTCCTGATGTCTTCTGTATCACCGGTAATCACCATCGGTCCTACGTGTTTGCCCCATCGACATCAACTGATGTGATCATCATCGACTCCCAAACCAACGTTGTGTATGGACAAGAGAAGAAACGGTGGTCACATCATCCTCCCTACAGCTATGTATTAGACATTTCATATCCAAACTTGCTTCTGAGTACCATGGCAACCACTCTCTTTCATCTTACCCACTATGCACGCAACATCACCTTTACTTGTGCCTTGGCTTTCCAAACCAACTGACAATCGAAGACAAACTCCAAGTGAGACTCCATTCATGCTACTTCAACAACTCATAAACTATGGCAATTGAAAGCCATCTCTCTTTCGATTCGATGTATAGGGTACATGGTTCAATGGTGTTCTTCCTTCTAGCACCCATCCCAACATCGCACCACTAAAATCATGCATGTTGATCGCAAGCGCAGCTAGTCTTGGGAATTATGATACCAGCACCCCTTTCATAGACCATTCATCCATCCAAAACATAAACTCTTCATCATTTCGCAATTGTCGCCTCAAAATCACCATAACAATAGGTAGCAAGCGCACTAAACCATTCTAAAACTCTGAAATCATCCACAGGAAATCAACCTTCTCCTCCAAAGAAATGCACATGTCGTAACATGCCTTCGTAATCTTGCCATAAAGCTCTACTCCTACGTGATAGCTTTAGGACCCGTTTTACGAGCAATGCATCATTAAAAAGATGCAACATCCCAACTTCAAGCCCCCTCCCTTCTTGTCTCTGCACAAATTTTCCCAGTTAACCAGACAAGCGCTTTTTTATAGTAGGCCCGATAATTTCAGAGATCCAGGAGTCCCCCTTGGGATTCGAACCCTGCTCCGGTGTAGGTAAATGCTCTACCACCAAACGATTTCTTGTGTTCAACCAGGCAAGTGCTTGCCCCCTCCTCAACCTCTTTCGAGATTATTCTTCTATGGATCCTGTGAAAGAATGATAAGAAAAGATGTTTAGTTGTTTATTCAAGAGGTCTAGGGGTCCTTATATAGGACTAAACCCTAGAGGGCTCAAAGGAGAATATTCTATTGAATATTCTTTAGAATATAGAATATTCTCTATAGAATATTCTCTTAACAAATAGCCACATAGAATATTCTCTTAACATAAAAGCCCTCGTGGGGTTACAATAGAATATAAAGAAGGAAATCTTCTGCTATCTCTAACACTCCCCCTCAAGTTGGAGCATATCCATCGATCATGCCCAACTTGGAAGATATCCAGGAAAGGCGCTTCTTTGATAAGGCCTTTGTGAATATGTCTGCAAGCTGAAGCCTGAAGATCTGTTGAGATATGTGGTGTAGAAATCTTGCCTTCTCGTACAGCATCACGAATAAAATGACAGTCGATCTCAATGTGTTTGGTCCTCTCATGGAACACAGGATTTGTAGCAATATAAGTGGCAGATTTGTTATCACAGTATAGAGGAACAGGAGTCGTGATAGCAATATTGAGTTCTTGCAAAAGAGACAGTAACCAGGTAATTTCGCATGTGGCTTGGGCCATTGCCCTATATTCTGCCTCTGCACTGGATCGGGAAACCACCGTCTGCTTCTTGCTCCTCCAACTAACAAGGTTACCTCCTACCATCATCGCATAGCCCGTCGTAGAACGACGATCCTCAGGTGAGCTTGCATAATCAGCATCAGCATAAGCAGCAACCTTAGTGTATCCATTTGCCCCATAGAATAAACCACGTCCAGGGGATTCCTTCAGGTAGCGAAGGATCTGAAGAACATCTTGCCAGTGGCTATAGCATGGTTTCTCCATGTGTTGGCTAGCTCTGTTCACAGCATATGATATATCTGGCCTAGTAACAGTAAGGTACAGAAGTTTGCCAACCAGGCTTCTGTATCTTGTAGTATCTTCAAAGGCAGGATCATCTAGTGTAGAATGTTTCTTTGGTTCTGCAGGTATGCCAGATGGCTTGCACCCAAGTAATCCTGCTTCAGTTAGTATATCTAAGCAGTACTTTCTTTGTGACATATGAAGCCCCTTCTTGGTGCGTAAGACTTCTATACCTAGAAAATAGCGAAGTTGCCCCAAATCCTTGGTGACAAAAACCTTTTGCAGAAAAGTCTTCACTTCTAGCACTCCTTTATCGTCGTCACCTGTAACAACCATGTCATCCACATATACAGCTAGTATGACAGTACATGTTGATCGTTTTCTGACAAAGACTGAATGGTCAAATGTAGTTCTCTGAAAGCCCAAAGTGCTAATCTCTGAACTAAGTCTATCAAACCATGCCCTCGGACTTTGCTTTAGACCATAAATTGCTTTGCGAAGTCGGCAAACATACTCCCCCTCGACTTCGTAACCTGGGGGTTGCATCATGTAAACCTCTTCCTCAAGATCACCATATAGAAATGCGTTGTTGACATACAGTTGAAAAATAGGCCAGCCTTTGTTCACGGCTACAGAGAGGATAGTGCGAATAGACCCCATCCTGGCAACAGGTGAAAAAGTCTCGAAGTAATCAACTCCATATGTCTGTGTAAAGCCTTTTGCCACAAGTCTTGCTTTCAGTCTGTCAATGGAACCATCTGGAGAATGTTTCGTAGTAAAGACCCATCTGCAAGCAACAGGCCTGACACCTTCGGGACACGGAACTAGATCCCATGTTCCTCTGGAATTGAGAGCATCCATTTCTTCATACATAGCTTGTCGCCACCCGTGGTCCTGTAATGCACTGAGATAATCTCCTGGGACAGAGATTGTCATAAGAGCATCTGCATATCTTTTATCAGAACATGATAAGCTATCAGTGGACGTGAAATTAGACATAGGATGGATAGTGCATTGCCTCTTTGTTCTGCGTAGGGCAATGGGAAGCTCATGAGGATCATCCGGAGTAGTATTGGTGGGGGCACTTGAAGATGGCATATTTTCCTGCAACAAAGGAACAGGTAGAGGAACAGGAACAAGAGGGGACACATGTTTTCTTTTATAGACAATTGGTGGAGGAGGAAGTTCTAATGGTATGTCAGACACATCTTGATTGAAGAAGCGAGTTTGTTCGAAAAAGGTGACATCAGCTGATATATAATAGCGTTTACCACAAGGATCATAGCATCTATACCCTTTCTTTGTTTGGGAATAACCCAGAAAAACACATTTAATTGCACGTGACGATAATTTGTCTGCAGTATGAAAGTTGTGAACAAAGGCGGTGCATCCAAAAATCCGCAGAGGTAGAGGAAATGGTGAGTCATTTGGATACAATAAGGCAAAGGGTGTGGAGCCATTTAGGGAGACAGAGGGAACTCTGTTGATAAGATGGACAGCAGTGAGAATAGCATCTCCCCAATAGGTCTTGGGGACCTTCATTTGGGTAAGAAGAGAGCGGGCAATGTCGAGGAGATGTCGGAGTTTTCTTTCGGCTACCCCATTCTGTTGGGAGGTATATGGGCAAGAGGTTTGATGAATAGCACCCTGGGAAGCAAAGAAGGATGTCAAATCATTTTGTGTAAATTCCAATGCATTGTCAGAACGAAATATTTTAACAGTAGTGGAGAAGATGTTTTTGACATAGTAAAAGAAATTCTTGACAATATTGTTAATTTCTGAGCGTTCCTTTAACAGAAAAACCCAAGATGATCGACTGTAGTCATCCACAAAGACAGCAAAATATTTATGACCACTTAGACTTCGGACCGGACAGGGTCCCCAGATATCACAGTGAACAAGTGCAAAAGGAGTACGGCGGCGAGGCTCAGTCCGTGCAGGAAAGGAGGCTCGATGATGTTTCCCGAACTGACATGCTTCACACTCAAAGGGTTTCAGCATAGAAAGTTCAGGGAACATCATGGAGAGAACTTTAGCAGAAGGGTGAACAAGACGAAGGTGCCATAGAAAAGGATCTTCAGAGATGGAGACCGTACCAGCAAAGTTGGAATCAGAAGGGATGTCAAGGTAATAGAGGTCGTTCCTCTCATGACCCCCACCAAAAATCTTCCTTGTCCGGATGTCCTGAAAATAACAACAAACCTCATCAAAAATAACACGACAGTTAAGCTGATGACATAGCTTCGGTACTGATAGAAGGCTGAGAGGAAAAGCAATGGCACAATGAACATCTGTCAGATGCAGCTTGGAAGAAAAGTTGACAGTACCAACAGCAGTTACTGGGGAATGATCCCCATTAGCAACCCGAACAGTCTTCACGGAGGAAGATGGCTGGGAGGAGGTTAGCAAACTTCCTTCTCCCGTCAGATGGGTAGAGGCTCCAGAATCAATAATCCATGCATGCTTAGAGGCAGAGACAGAGTTTGCTACTGTACCTGAGGTAGTAGCCAGGCTAGCAGTAGGGGCAGAAGCATTACTATCAGAAGGGCTAGATTCTTGCAGCAGTTGTCGTAGGCGAGCATATTCAGAAGCAGTGAATGGGGTTTGTGCCTCGCTGGTTTGATGAGTAGATGTTTCTGCAATTGCATCATACGATACTTCATCATAGGCATTGTTAGCATTAGGTTGCATTAGAACTTCCTCCTCCACCAATTGTCTATAAAAGAATATAGACAATGTGATTAGGTCTAAACACCGGCCTAGGACCGCTGCTCTGATACCATGTGAAAGAATGATAAGAAAAGATGATTCGTTGTTTATTCAAGAGGTCTAGGGGTCCTTATATAGGACTAAACCCTAGAGGGCTCAAAAGAGAATATTCTATAGAATATTCTTTGAAATATAGAATATTCTCTATAGAATATTCTCTTAACAAATAGCCACATAGAATATTCTCTTAACATAAAAGCCCTCGTGGGGTTACAATAGAATATAAAGAAGGAAATCTTATGCTATCTCTAACAGATCCCATACATTCGTTTCTCCGCTTTTGTTGGTGAACTCCAGCTCCTAGTATTCATCTCGATCTTCTCCACTACTGAGATCCAATCCATTAACATGCAAGAAGGCATATCAAAGACAAACCATGGTGTGTAAATTACAGTCACACTCGATCGGTCCCCAACGCCCTCCCACACAATCACCTCCAAGGCATCCATATTTGAATCACCATCGACAATTCATATTCAGACTCAAAGAATCCACAAAGATCTCCACTACCACCTTCACTCGACATGTCTCGCACTCCAACCCCTGTACAAAACATACCATCTGGTACGCATATTGTAATAAAGGTATTTGCTCCATCACCATCACCGATAAGCTTCAACTCTTTACACTCATCTCCATCTTCTCCAACATCAAGTCAAATCTACTAACATGCGAAAAGGGGCATAAAAAGAAAATTAAAGGTATGAGAGTGGCATTTGCACCCAATCGGCATCCAATGCCCTCCCACTCACCATTGCTTCCAAGTCATCCATACCAAAGTCACTTCCAACATTTCAGCCTCAAACATGAAGCATGCCCAAAGATCTCCACAGATACCTTCACTCAACGAGTCATACTCTGAGTCATGATCGAAACAAACTACTATTCTCGCATATTGTAGTAAATGTATATGTATTAAACATATTGAGTCTCCAAGGAAACAATTGAATATTGCATTCTTGCTAAAAGCCAAATGACAACACATCTAACTTAAAACCCAAACAAATGGTAGATTGCAAAAAAAAAGGTTCCAACTATGCGTCAATTTTCAATTAAGGGCATCATCTTTCAAATGTAACAAAGAGGGGCATGATCTAATTTTTTATCTCAGATAAGGCATGTGTAAGCATCTGTGACTTTTTATGTCGACGTTAAACCCTAAATTTAAAAGTTTAGGCCTCTCTTTGTTACACGATGTGACCTTTAATTGGGAGTTGATGCATATTTAGGGTACCTTTTTGTAATTTACCCATAAACAAATAATAGTGATGCCAAATGGTGGTCCTATCCTACCTCATCACAAGTTGTATCCACCCTCCCCCTTTGATCATCCATTCACCAACATGACATACCTCTTCATCCACAGGAGCCACACCACCGAAATTCTTCTCTACATCAGCATCAGCATGCTCCACAAGAAGAACTAATTTAGGGTGTCATAGTCCTCAACAAATTCAACATTTTACATAAAGCATATGTTTGTCTCCTGGCAAAAGACCATCCCCATATGCCCCCATAAAATTATTCAACAAGGATCTTCGTGTGATGAAATCAAACAAGACATGGTTTGTAATGTCACATGAGATCCCTCGAAGCCTTAAGATAAGGACCTTTTCGACTACCAGATATATGATGTTGGAGAGTGCAATCAACATGTAATACCCACCCCGCTCTGTTACATCATAGCCTCAATGACAAGAAGAGTATTACATGTCCAGTCTCTCAAACTCGGAGTTCCTAACCAAGAATTCAGGAATGACTTGCATCACATATGGAGCAACCACTCTTCAAAACTTTCTGTAAAAAAATGGGGAAATCATTAAGCCTTCATAAGCATCCAACTTTACCTTGGCCAAGGTGGCCTTCATGTCCTCCTTAGTGATCGATGTAATAAAACACATTTGTTGCTCCTCCCAAAACATGTTTGTCGACATGTTATGCTACTACCAAGCCCCATATGGCCTCCTTACTGTAAAATCCGGTAAGTATCCTCCTGTGATCAACCCTACCTACTTCTACCCATGACTACTACATCCTCCACAACTATCCTATTGACATTGTTGCTTCTTTATTTTCTTAAACACATTCAAGTGAAAGAAGCGGGTGTCCGCCCCATTTTTCTAATCGTATATGTCGAGACACAGGCTTCCGCTGAACTCTTTTTTCAAATCCTCCATCATGTTTTTGAGAGAGATCCAATACCCGAATGGTATTCTGGAATCAAGCCACGTATGTCCCACTTTCAGCAATAATTTCTAAACCTGATTTACAGAGCCCCATCACCAACCTGTCTCGAAGGATCTACCTCGTTTGAAAAGTACTCAAACCGCTCCCACCAACCCCTCTCTCGAAACAATCACCTGAAAAAAATGATTTCTATGTCTACTCCACACCACCTCCTTTCAAGAAACACATGTGCCACTCCAATCTTAAGTCATCTGTTGAAGCATCTAAATTGTACAACCCTGGCAAATCCATGTCTCCAGTCCTTCCCAAGGACTTGATTGTTAGTTCAAATGTATCCGTGAACTTCAGCCCTGACAGTACTCCAAGCAAGTTCGCCTCGAGAATTCCAACTGCCTTGCCTAGTCACTGATGCATTACCATTCACATCGGAAAGTGAACGTTTCACCACAGATAGTTACACGATCCACTGGACCAAGCCTACATAAATACATTCAATGACACCAATGATGGATCAAAGACTCCGCCTGGATTTGAAAAAGGAAATCTATCACCTCCCACAAAGTTCTAAACCTGCATAAGAGCATGGCAAATGTTATGCACTTTGCTTTACAGCCGTAACTATAATGAAAAGTGCTGCACAATATTGACTAATGAAATTAGGTTTTTCCTGATTATCATTAGGCTCCCTAATCCTCCTTATATAACAAGAGGATTAGGGTTAGGGTTTACAAGAAGGGGACACCATTACAAACATATACCCGAAATACTCTCTATAAGTATACTTATTTCCAACACTCCCCTTCATGATGGAGCATATAAATCATACATGCTCAGCTTGTTACAGCATTTCTCGAACTGGACCCGTGCGAGCGGCTTTGTAAATATATCTGCAACTTGTTCTGTAGATAGAACGCCTTGTGTGCGTAATAGCCCTTTTTGTATGAGATCTCTTGTGTAATGACAATCAATTTCCAAATGTTTTGTTCGTTCATGAAACATGGGATTGTTTGCAATGTACATTGATGCTTGATTATCACATCTTAGTTCCATGATGTCCTTAGACCTGACATGAAGGTCAGCCAGTACGGATTTGACCCACATGAGTTCAGCAGTTACTTGTGTCATGGCTCTATATTCGCTTTCAGCACTTGATCGTGACACCACTGCTTGCTTCTTGTTTTTCCATGTGATTAGGTTTCCTCCCAGATATGTGCAAAACCCTATGGTAGATTTTCTATCTCGCAAGCATCCTCTGTAGTCTGCATCAAGATAAGCCACAAGGTTGAGGTTGTCGTCCTTGCGAAATAATAGTCCTCTCCGAGGGGATTGCTTCGAAGGACCATCATGCATGCCTCAAAGTGAGCTAGCGTAGGAGAGTCCATAAACTGACTTAGTCTTCCTACTGCCAGAGAAATATCTGGACGAGTAATAGTGAGATAAAGCAGTTTGCCTACTAGGCGTCTGTATCTGCCAGCATCTTCTGTTGCTCCTTCCTCGAAGATTGATCCTTTAGGATCCATAGGAATGTGCGATGGCTTACAACCAAGCATCCATGTCTCTGTCAGCAGATCAATGGCACATTTTCATTGAGACATAACTAACCCATGCCTTGATCTGGCTATCTCAATCCGCAAAAAATATCGCAACGGCCCCAGATCCTTAATCACAAATTGTTATGCGAGGTGTCTTTTTACTCTGGCAATCAATTCATAATCATCTCTTGTAAGGATGATGTCATCAACGTACACAAGCATTGCTATTGAGCTCCTTTTTATGAATAAGGAGTGATCGGATGATGATCTTGTGAATCCAATCACTCGTAATGCTTCAGACAGATTATGAAACCAGGCTCGAGGACTTTATTTCAAACCATAGATTGCCTTATGTAAAAGGCATATATTCTGATACTCCCCTTTTTTTCGAATCCAGATGGTTGTTGCATATAGACGACCTCATGAAGATCACCATACAAGAAGGTATTTTCGACGTCTAGTTGATGTAGTGGCCAATCCAACTGAACTGCGCTAGCAAGTAGAATTCATACCATCGACAGACGAGCGACAGGTGAAAATGTATCGAAGAAGTCGATGCCATAGGTTTATGTAAACCCTTTAGCAACCAAGCGAGCCTTATAACGTGCAATAGAGTCGTCTGGGTTGTACTTCACTGTGAAAACCCGTTTGGAGCCGACTATCTGTTGAAGAATCCACCAGTGTCCAAGTATTTCTGGACTCAAGAACTGACATCTCCTCCTTCATTCCTTGATGCCGGAGTAGATCTGCCAGGGCATCAATGTGGTTCTTCGGGATGACCATGTTCGAGACATCCTATGCAAATTCCTTGTAAGCAGGAGTAAGTCTAGAAAGGGACATTAGAGATTGGGTGCTTTGTACGATAGACAGATGGGCACTGTCGAGCTGTGCGACGTTGAGCTATCGGGAGATCCATCAGGTGATCTGCATTAACATCAGATTCCAAGTTCCGAGGTGGGGAACATACCTGAGGAGGTGACATGGGCTCAGAAGGGGAAGTGGGGGGCCGTTGTGGATTTGGAACAGGCAAGGGGACGGCAAGGGCCCCCATTGAGATATTTGGTGAGGGGACATGGGTGGTAGATACAGAGAAGTAGGGAATTGACTCGAAGAAGGTGACATCCGCGTTTACATAGTGTTTACGTAATCGAGGATCAAAACATATGTATCCATTTTGATTTGTAGCATATCCTAAGAAGACACATTTGATGGCTCATACAGCAAGCTTATCTCTGTCGGGTGCAGGTAGATGAACAAACGTTGTACACCAAAAAACCCATGGTTGCACAGGATAGATAGGTTTGCCAGGGAAAAAAATCTCAATGGGTTTGTTCATGTAGAGTTGTAGACGACATTCTATTAATAAGGAACGTAGCTGTGAGGACTGCATCACCCAATAAAGTGACAGGACATGATAATCAAGAAGTAATGTGTGCATGTTATCAAGAATATGACGATGTTTACGTTCGGCGACACCATTTTGTTGGGACGTGTAAGGATACGTGGTTTGGTGCACAATACCTTGATTAGAGAGAAGGTTTGTAGGTCATGAGACAAGAACTCTTGTCCATTATCGGATCAGAAGATTTTGATTGTACGTCCGAATTGATTTTTTTCAGCGACGTATCGAGTAATGAAACTACCAGCATCAGATTTATTTTCAAGAGAAATATCCATGCAACCCGAGAGAAGTCATCAATAAGGACAAGATAATAACGATGACCTAGGCGATCAGGATACCGACTAGAGATCCAAATATCCATGTGGACTAGATCAAAAATATCAGTAGAATGTTGGTTATCAGAGGAAGGAAAGGTAGCGCGGTGATGCTTCCCAACCTGACATGCTTCGCAGGTGATATTACTCGAGGGAGGCAGCTGCGGGATAAGACGATGAAGCTTGTGGACAGAAGGATGACCTAATCATTGATTCCAAAGGACGGTAGATGAGTAGCCTATAGAAGTTTCAGAATAGGTGACCATGATAGAGGGGTAGTCAAGGTGGTAGACCCCCTTCTTCACGGACCGTACCAAAAGTCCTCCCAGTCAGTATGTCCTGAAAAAACACAAGAAGCAGCATCAAATATTGCTCGACAGTGAAGTTCCTTACACCTTTGGCGGACCGAAAGCAGACTAAGCAGAAAATCGGGAACTAATAGAACATTATTCAGCTCAATTGTAGGGGCAAGGTGCACATTCCCAATGCCTTTAACCGGTGTCAGGTGACGATCTACCATCAATGTCTTGAACAGTCTTTTCTGGTTGTGTTGGACGGAGTTTCCAGATGATATGTGGATCTCTACACAAATGGGTGGAGGCCCCATATCAATAAGCCAATCTGACTGATTATGATGGCTATTTGAAACAAGAACGGTACTTGACTGGGCGATGGCGGCGATATCTCTTGAGTTTGTGGTCTCATCAGAGTTCATCTGAGACAGTCGTTGCATGAGATCCTTGAAGTCTTTTCGAGGGATTTCAATCGAACCTCCTTCAACATCTGTAGTAGCTACTCGAGTCGATGGTCCTGGACGACCATGCTTGTTGTAGCACACTGCTTCGATGTGCCCCAATTTGTGACAGAAGGAGCACTGTATTGGTGATCGTCCTCATCCTAGAGAGTGACGACCGAGACCTCTACCCCTGAAGTGACCTCTGAAGCCTCGTCTGGAAGCTGCGAGAGCCGTTGTTTGGCTCAGAGTCTCTGTAGAAGGAGTCGAAGGAGTCGGTAGTCGACACAACGTGTTGTATGCTTCCTCCATAATGGGAAGAGTAGAAGCAGTGATAATCTGACTCCGGGGAGCTGCAAAAGCTTGATCCAATCTGTCTAGAAAGATCATAGTCGCCATATTCTATCGATGTTGTCGTTGTGTGGGACATGTGCATAGACGGGCACATGCATTGTAGCTTGCAACAAGAGACTTGAGGGCCGAAAAATATTCTGACAATGAACGCCCGTTCTGACGCATATGCATCAACTCATGAAATGATTGATACATTTTGGTAGAAATTTTATCCTGTCCATAGGTAGCGAACAAGGATTTCCACATGTCGTGCACACTATCATGGTAGACAGGGACGAAGCCAAAAACTTTTTACAGAGGGGACACAAAGTAAAATATTTATTTATATGTTGATTGTAATATTACCAAGTAACATGTGGTGTAGTTATAATGCAGCATAAAAATGACAATTTGATTAAACTTCTTAACTTTTTACAAGCAAAAAATATCTATGTTTTGTTACACATCTATAAAATCGTATGCAGAAAATATCTCTGTTTTGTTACACATCTATAAAATCGTAAGATTGAATATCTGATACGTATATATTCATTAAAAATTTAGACAAATCATATATGCAATAACATTTTAAAACTTTTCATATAGAAAGAATCTAAAAGAGCTAGGGAAAATATGTACACAAACATCTAACTTTAATCATGGAGCATAAAATCATAAAATAAAGTACCTTTACACTTATTTTTATCAATGAGTGAATGAGAGAGAAAAATATGAAGTAAGGGAGAAAAAAAGAGATATGTATGGAGAAAGGATGAGAATAAGGTTTATAAAACCCAGATCGGACGTTGAAACATTTAGTCACATGTTTGGCCTTTACCGAGTTTGATTGTTGGATCAAACTGGGTAGAGTATTCATGACTTCATCATTTGTATCAACCTCAAAAAATTGGATCAACCTCAAAAAAGTGGATCGAGCTTAATTTACGGTTCATACGGGTGGAATTGATATTCTAAACCATGAAAGTCGTGTGTATACGCGCTTTTGTGTGTGTATGTAACTAAGAATATTCGTGTTGAATCATTGTTGATAATTAATAATATCCGAATTCTTTGTCGCAGTACGATCTGAGTCAAACTAATCCACTTCAATCAGACATACTCAATATTAAACTCATTTTTTAAATGTCTAATTATACTTCAATAGAATCGGTCAAATTGACGAGATCGAGTGTAGTATCCAATTCAACCATTTTGACCAACCAGTCCGGAATGATTTTTTAAGAGATATAACAATGAAAGAGAGAAGAAGAAGATATGCATGGAAAGAAATTTCAAAAGATGAGGTAGAGGAGAGAATTGTGGAGAGATGATAAAGCAAATCCAAATTGAGGGAGAGATTGCAAATTAACTTTACAAGTCCATTTAGTAGAGGAACACCAGAAAACATTATAAATATACTATTATATCAACATAAAAATGTGTCATCTTATAATCTAGGGGGGCATGTGTCCCTCCATGCGCCCCCTCTAGATCCGTCCATGATAGTAGACCAATTCCTTGGCGAAACGCTGACCATTATCCACGAGCTTACCATGCCATTGTCTTTGACCAATGTAGCATATTTACCAACCTTGGTAGTTGGCTCAGCTTCCAGGAGGATGTGTTCCTTTTCATAGCCTCGAACAATCATTAGAAAAATCTGAGACCACATGGAGTAGTTTGTGACATCTAATTTTGGAATTGATCCGAATGAGGGCATTTTTGACTGACCCCCTCCATCGACCTCGGATGCAGTGACATCACCGGATGCCATAATTGTGTTTTTCGTCAAACGTCAATGAGATCCTAGCGCATTGTTATTACCTCATTCTCTCCTATTTTATTTTTTTAACGAACAACGGGGACTTATATATCAGAGGAGCCAAGTTATCAAAAAAAACCCAAGTTGCCGGATTTGGGTCGCGCCGAGAAGCCGGATTTGTCGGTGTCGAAGTCGAATCTGGTGGGGTCAGATCTAGAGCATCCGGTCCAGGATCTGCACAATTGTTGCTGAAGCACGAGGTACGAGGGCACAGCACGTTGGAGGCTAGAGCACTGCGCACATGATCTGGAGCACGGCGTGCGGGAACCTGCACGGGAGTATGGCGCACGGAGGCAAGGGGACCGGATTTGTGAGGGCAACGAACGTGATCTGTATCACCATTGCGAGGGCACAAACGAAGACGTGGGGCGAGTTGAGATAGCCAGAGGGGTGGACTGAAATAGCCAAAGGGTTGGCGCGAGGATGGCGTGGTGTGGCGCTTGATGATCGGTGTGCAGCGGGGACGACCTGTGTTGATCTGTGTGCTGGGGGCAATGGTCGGCGTGCTGGGGATGACCTGTGATGATCGAGAGATGGGAGGGGGCGCGACGAGTGAGGGAAGTGGGGTTAGAGGTGGAGGCGGCACTAAGGGGAGGCTTTGATACCATATTGACTAATGAAATTAGGTTTTCCCTGATTTTCATTAGACTCCCTAATCCTCCTTATATAACAAGAGGATTAGGGTTAGGGTTCTACAAAAGGGGACATGTTACAGACAAATACCCGGAATACCCTCTATAAGTATACTTATTTCCAACACACAACTAGCAAGCGATTATTATAATACATCTAAAACAGTATTTATTGAAATAATTTGAACACTTCAAATTCCGAGTTATTGAAATAATTTGACACTTCAAATTCCGAGTTAACTGTCCAGCAAATAAAAACAAAATAGCAAGAAAGCACAAAAATAAACAAAGGACGAACAAGACTAAACAAGGTAATCTGACAAATATACAGACTTGTATTGGTAAAGATCTATGCTTGGCATAAATCTAAAAAAGTAAAGTCTAGTTAAAATAGCATTAACTGAAGCAGTTTAAACGATCATGGCAGTAACAAACCAAGAATGCCTACTGATCGTTTCAGACATGTTATGTGAGTTCCAATAAAATTGAGCAGTTCTGGTCAAGAGTACAATGCATTAATACTATTGAGGCTGCATTCCTGATAGGCACAATGCTCAACGCTAAAACTATGACCTCCCTAAGAAACAAGTCCTTTGACTCTCCAAAAGCATCCGATCTAACCTGAACCCATCCTATCTAAGATCTAAAATCTGACAGATCATTTAAATCCAACCGTCGATCTGCTTAAAGCCAGTCAAAACTGCGTCGGGATAACCAAACCGACACCATAACATAGAGATCCGTCACAGGATCTGTAGCGAACTGCACATTTCCAGACAAACTAGCAACAGGAACCCGAATCTATGTATTCAGTGATTCAACACTAATAATCAGGAACCCGCACGCAATAGAACATGAGGAAGCTCGATCTGAGCTCGAAAACACAGATCGTGCGAATCAACAGCAAGAAACAGATGTTGTTGATCAGCGTAAGCTAGATTCTAGATCTGTCACCGTAAGAGAAGAGGTGGTGTGAAGAGATGGGATTACTTGGAGAGGAAGGCCTCGTCGACGACGGCAGAGATATCGAGGAGGGGGTTGCCCATTCCCAGCAAGATGCCCTCGGACGCCATTGGCGGATCTCTCTGTTGGAAGCTGCCCGGGGTGGGATGCGGCGGCGAGCTGCGGTGGATCCACAACTCTGAGCTCACCTCGGGTACTTATAGACGGGGTCGGTGGTGCGATGGGTTCGAAGTTGGAACATTTGAAAAGTGTATTGCGGGAGATCGGGGTTGGCCTCGCGCCTGATGGAGCCCCGTTAGGGGGCCCGGCGCCCACCCACCTAATCCTGGGATTATTTCCTCTCTTTTCTCACGGGCGTTTGGTTGGGGTTTACCTCCACTTTGAGTGGGTTATCCTTCAAAATCCATATTTCTAATCTATTTGTGGGGTCCACTCACTTTTCATAAAAAATATATATTATACCATACCATCATAATCTAAAAATAATAAAATACTCAACTTCTACTCACTATTTCAAACTTCAATACAATCACATCACAACAACTACACACTTTTTCAAATTTCAATACAATCATATCATAATAACTACACACCTTTTTCAATTTTAAATACAATCGCATCACACAAACCCTCCTAACTTAAACCCACCAACAAACACCAAAACATAAAAACAGGTCATCCTCCCCCAGATACCCACGAACCAAACGCACCCGCAGGGAAAATCGGAGATAATTCGTTTTCTTTTGGGATTTTACACACCATAACCCTGAGTAATTTCGCAATAACATTCATAACCCTGCATAATCGTGAATTACATGAGGAACCCTGAGTAATACTTAACTCTTACATGACATAACCTATGTCATGTTCCGTTTGGGATGGGCATTATGTTTGACGATTTCCATTTAAAAAAATACAAACCTACCCCTAATATCCATTCTTATTTACAATACATGCCATCCCTCACCTGTCCCGAAGCCCCCCAACCCCACCCCGTCGAGTTTCCTTGTTCCGGAGCCCCCCACCGCATCCCCAAAGCCCCCTCCTCCGGAACCCTGTCCCCTGTCCCGGAACCCTCCACCGCCACCCCCCCCCCCCGAGACCCACTCCCCCCATGCGTCGAGCATCCCCTGCACCCACCCGCCACCTCCCAGAAAAGGCCCCCCCACCACCCCCAAGCCACTCGCGAGACCCACCTGCCACTGCTACCGCACCCCCGAGCTTGCCCTGTCCCCAAGCCCCCCTCCTCCCGGAGCCCTCCAATCCCCCCCCCCCCCCCGAGCTTCAAGAGCTTCCCCCTCTGCGTCCAGGTCGCCTGCTCGTCGCCCCGAGACCCACTCGCAGAGCTTCCCGTGCCTCGAGACCCACTCCCCCCCCCCTGCGCCGAGCTTCCCTATCCCCCCGGAGGAGCTCGCGTCCAGGTCGCCTGCTTCGAAGAAGCAGCCTGTCCTCCCCCCCCCCCCCCTGGATTCCCCTGTCCGGAAGAGCTTCCCCCTCCGCGTCCAGGTCGCCTGCTTCGAAGAAGCAGCCTGCCCCCCCCCCCCCGTGCGCCGCTCGCGAGACCCACTCGCAGAGCTTCCCCGTGCCTCGAGACCCACTCCCCCGTGCTGCGTCGAGCTTCCCTGCCCCCCCCCCCCGGAGGAGCTCCGCGTCCAGGTCGCCTGCTTCGAAGAAGCAGACCGCCCACCCCGAGACCTACTCACAAAGCTTCGCCCCGCCCGGAGACCCACTCCCTCCCGTGCGCCGAGCTTCCCCTGAACCCACCCGCAACCGCCCAAAGAAACCCCCCCCCCCCCCCCCCGAGAACGCCCACAGAAGGCCCCTGCCCCCCAAGACCCACCGCCACCGCCCAGAGAAGCCCCCCACCCCTCCCCCCGAGACCCGTCGATGACTATTGGATGGGATAATTTTTATTTAAGTTATTCGAAACCGTTAGATCTTAAAATGGTTAGATTAACTCAATATCTGGTTGATTTAGCGAAGTCAAGTAACGGAAGATTATGGATGTAAAGATGGCAACACTTATTTTAGGATTCTGAGTGTAATTCCACAATTAGTCAGGGTTATGAATGTTATTACGATATTACTCAGGGTTATGGGTGTAAAATTCTCTTTTCTTTTTTCCTTTGTTTTGGAAAGGTGGCAGTTCGTTTCATTCTCTGTTTTTTTATGGATTTTTACACCAATATCCTGTAATCTGCGTAATTATGCTACGATCCTTGCAAACGACACCACGACCCTTGTAGGATTACTAAACGTTACACATTAACTAAAGATGTAAATGGATATGAATATGTTCGTATATGATCCGACACCGTATTCATTTAATATAGACTTTGACATTCGTATCATTTTTAAAATGGATACGGGTATGGACATAATTTTATATCCATAAATATTCACTTATGTATCGGTATATATGTTTTCATATTTAAAATATAAATGTAGATTTATTTGTAATCATATATAACGTAATTTTATACTTTATGTCATATTGTTTAGTGTAATTATAAGGAGTGCAACTGCATTTAGTGTATTTATATCATGTGTAAATTCATCTAATACATGTATGTTTAAGCTAATCTATTGAGTATTTCTAATATATTCGTACGCAATCAATATGTATTTTACTTATGTATCCATTTTTCAATGATATACTAATATAATTTCCATATTTGCACTCACATTTGTATTTCACAACAGATAAGAATATGGGAATATCGATAAACGATATCTACATTTATATCTGATCGTTTGCATCCATGTTTATAACTCTTGGATAGGAGCACATGAGTTAGTAGAGTAAGACTCTCGATGTTGTCATGTACTTGCAAAGATTACAGGGGTACAACAACAACAAAGCCTTTTTCCATAATTAAGTAGGGTCTACTACATGGATTCTTTGCCTCCATTCAGATCTAACTTGGTCAATCCTGAGCTTATATGCAAAAAATTAAGATCCTTCGTTTAGTCTCATTCCAACACTTCTTGGGTTGTCATTGCCCTCTCTTAGCCAACTCAACATCACAAAACTCGCATCTCCTAACTGGTGCATCAGTTGACCTTCTTTGTAAAAGTTCGAACCATCTTAAGCGATTTTCTCACATCTTACTCCTCAATCGGAGCTGCACCAACTTTCTTTCTGATTGCATCATTCCGAATTCGATCTTTACGTGTGTATCCACACACCCACCTTAACATTTTCATTTCTGCTAAAGCCATTCTCTGCACATGTCTATGGTTGACGAGCCAACATTCAGATCCATAGAGTATAGTAGGTCTCACGGCTGCTTTGTAAAATTTTCCTTTGATTTTTACAGGAATTTTCTTATCACGAAGAATAGCGGAGCGGCTCACCACTTTAGCTAGCCTACATTTATTCTATTAGTAACATCTTCTTCAATTTCCTCATCATGTTGCAAAATAGATCTCATGTATCTAGAAGAATCTCTCTTCCGAATGTCAACATCACCAATCTTCGCATCAATTCCCTCATCATTGCTTTCATCACAGGTGCACTCGTATATTCAGTATTAGCCTTAGTTATACGAAATCCTTTATGTTAGCAATGTGATCCCGATGCGAACCATTCCTACAATAAATGCTATTGTGATGTTTGATATATCAATAAAAGTTATTGGTTTATTTTCACTCCCTAGCTGAGATCAATTGAATGAATGCACTATAAGTTCCCTTAGTACAATTAGGGTTATGTACCATGGTCATATTGATAATCATACAGCTATTGATTCAATTGTTAAATCATAGGTGGTGCTCGATGAATATCCAAAGAGTTGGATCGAGGACTCATCAAGCACTGTCAAATGATTGTTAAGAGATGATCTCCAACCTGAGTAGGAGATGTCAATCCCTTTCTCATTTGACTAATATCTGACCGACCTCTTGATACATGTCCTCTGTATAGGAATATAGATTCGGAGATGTCAAATAAGTTAGGTCGAAGAGTTGATTAGCAAGATCGAGATAACCAAGTCCCATGTCGTATGTTGTCGCGATGTAGGTATGCATCCTCTAATCGGAGACAGATGTATTATTATATGTATAATATGTATATTTGGCAGACCGATAGGTTGATGGCCTAATCAAGGTCTATACACCAACGAGATGGTGTGCATACAAGGGCATATTGAGTAATACAAGCTCTCAAAGGGATGATACAGGTTCACTTCTGAATCGGAAGACACGAGCTCACTCATGAGGTATTTGGATCTACTTTTGAATAGGGCAGGTCAAACAACTCTAAGCAAGCATGGTCCGGCAGGGATCGATCAAATTCCATGCATGCTCGTCTTGCTTTGGAAGCATGACACGAATTTGTAGGTATAATATATGCTTTTGGAAAGCATATGATCGATACCAACTCCCAATGACTAAATGAGAAACTTAATGATAAAACTCTGTAGATGACACTATAAATCGATCTATATCTTCGGGTTATTCTAGGTCTTCCAGTATGCATGATGTACAGGTATTAGGAATACGTGAGGGTGATGTGATCAGTAATGATTGTATAACATGTCGCTTCCATTCCAAGGGAGTGATGAAATAAGTCTGGATTTTAGTGACTCCTCTTATTAGAGAAGTGATCCGATCTTAGTCCAAGTGTCGTACATTGATCCAAATGTGATTCAGATGCAATGAGAAGATTAGATCTATGGCTTTGATTTAATCAGGCATCTATGAAAGGTCCCCGAGATCTGGATTTGACATGTGATCTCAATATCCAAGTCACTAACGTATCGCTCTGTCCTTATTTCCAAGTATCTGCAGATAAAGCACATTGTTCTTGAAAGAGTTCAAGAATAATTATGTTGTTGAATTAAGTATCTAAGCATTGAGATATTGATAATTAAATGTGATTTAATTATCATGAATAATGTGAATTTGATTCATTTTATTTAAGTACATGAGAATGATGATCCAAGAAAATTAAATGAGATTTAATTTATCAAGGATATGAATAATGTGGATAATGTTATCCATATTATTTGTATATATTATAAATGTTGATTTATAATATATTAGAGAGAGTTTGATGTAAAGATATCTTCAATTCAATTGTTGATGTGAATTGATTCACATTGGAAATTAATTGGAAATACAATTTTACATTTTATTTTAGATTGTGAATATGATTCACATTTATTCAATAGCATGATTCAAATATTCACAAAAATAAGTTGAAATTGTTTTTTGTGAAATAATTTACAATAAATATTGTTGTAAATAATTAAGGGATTATGTGAGATTAATTAATCTCACATAATTGGAAGGACAACCACCTTCTATATATGGTATGGATGGTTGATGGCCACCTTGACTTGGTCATGTGGCCGTCCCCACCATATGTGGAAAGTGGGTTGCCACCTTCCTTATACCTTAATTAATTATCAATTTAATCAAATTAATTATATTGATATTATCTTTATATTTAATTCGATTTAAATTAATTATTTATTGTTGTTTTTTACAACAACACCATTACCATTGAATAGAAACTCAAATCAATCTCAACCGTTGATTTTGTATTTCACATGGATTGAAATCCATGGACACCCAAAATACTATAAAAGAAGAGGGCAACCCTAGCTTTTGTTTTGCAATACTTTGGAAGTATCTCTCTCTCTCATTCTCTTGTACATGTCCCATCTCTCTCCCTCTTAGTGGCCGTCCCCCTTGTGCTCTAGAGAGAGTCATCATCAACGTCACGCCGTTGTGTCACTGCCTCGACCGTTCGTGGATCTTCATCTTCTTCGGTACTCCTTGCTCGTGAAGAAGACATTGGATCTCTTATGATGAGATCAGGAGATTCGTCGCATGGATCTTCAACATCGGATTATGAGGATGCGTTGCGTCTCATCAGCGTGCTTGTTAAGCGTCTCCTCCGTCGGATCAGACTTGAGACAGGAGGTCTCTTGGTA